>CAIGQV010016547.1:3841171-3880614 GCA_903798115.1 Danio jaintianensis
TTCTTTCCTTCTTTCTTTCTTTCCTTCTTTCTTTCTTTCTTTCTTTCTTTCTTTCCTTCTTTCTTTCTTCCTTTGTTTCTTTCCTTCTTTCTTTCTTCCTTTGTTTCCTTCTTTCCTTCTTTCTTTCTTCCTTTGTTTCCTTCTTTCGTTTTCTTTTCTTTTGTTTTCTTTCCTTCCTTTTGTTTTTTTCTTTCCTTCTTTCATTTTCTTTTTTTCTTTCTTTCCTTTTCTTTCTTCCTTTCGGTCTTTCCTTCCTTCCTTCCTTCCTTCCTTCCTTCCTTCCTTCCTTCCTTCCTTCCTTCCTTTCTTCTTTCCCTCCCTTCCTTTATTTCCTTCTTTCTTTCCTTCTTTCTTTTCTTTTTTCTTGTTTTTTTCTTTACTGTTGTTCTTTCCTTTTCTTTCCTTGTTTTCTTTCTCTCCTTCTTTCGTTTTCTTTTTTCTTTTCTTCCATTTCTTTCTTTCGGTCTCTTTCCTTCCTTCCTTCTTTCCCTCCCCTCCTTTCTTTCCTTCCTTTTCTTTCTTGTTCTCTTTCTTTGTTTGTTTGTTTGTTTGTTTCTCTCTCTCTCTCTCTCTCTCTCTCTCTCTCTCTCTCTCTCTCTCTTTCTTTCGTTATTATTGTTATCAATTTACCTTATCTAGCTATCTTAAAGGTATGCCATTATGGTTAGCACATTGTTCCTCTTCTCTGAAGTATAGCCTGGGTTTGTCCATCATAAATTCGTCCTGCTTCATGTCTCCGCCTTCTGTCTCCCTCATACTTCAACTTGACAGCCTAGACGGTTCGTCTCAGGCGTGATTGGGCAGTCACTTACCAGACGACAGACCCAAAATAAAACCGCACATCCTCATCCGCAGTTCAAATCACAGCCACACTAAATCCAACATGCAAACTATAAAAAACATGTAATGCTGCACACATATTCACAATGCATTTAATATAAATCAATTATAATTCCTTTAGCACATTTTTATCTTCGTTTTGTCACATTGACTCAATGAATTGTAATTGAGAGTCAATGGACGTTGGGTATATTTCCTAACAGTATTACAGATTGCAAAAATAGTTTTGTAGGTTTCACTGCTATGCAACATTGTGCTATGCTATGCAACATTGTGTAGCTATTACCCAAAATTGATGCATCAAGAAATGTATAGACAGGCTTTGGAAATCTGCTGATTAGCATGTGCATCCATATTTCTGCCATCTGTTTTTTAATGCATTGTCCTTTTAAGGGCTCTATAACCTGAGGGGTGAAGTAGCTCATCCTGCTTGCTTCAGCAACATATAGTGCTGAATGCAGGTGATGAACTTCACAGCAGTGCTGTTATTTCTCAGACTGTTTATCCAGAATGTATTCCTGCTCTATTAATCAGTTGAATCAATATGGGCTCATTTGCACAGTGTATGTATTATGTATGATTCCACTCGATCGTTAAAGACATCACTGGTGTAGCTGGTGACCATTTGCTTTGTATTGCAGTTTTTGTTATTTCTTTTTTTGGAGAAATATGTCATTGGGGCCCAGGAGCAAAATGGTCATCTTTTTGTATGCATGCTACTCTTATCTTTCTCTGTTCCTTCTTTTTTTTTTCTTCTCTATTCCAAACCTCAAGAGAGCTGAAGTAATTATTTGATAATGCATTCTCAATTTTAGCTTACAGTGTGATTTAGAGCCATTCAGATCTAGAACGAGGGTATCTGCGAGTCCTTAAAGTATTAAAATGCTTTAAATTTATGTTTTAGCTATACGCCTGTAGAAATTATTGAATATCTTGCACAGTATAAATGATATACATTTTGAGAATTTTATTTTATTACCAATATTAATAACCCTACAATGCATACAATATTAACACTAATCACAATTGTTTCACTTTAGATTGTTATTGGAGGTTATTGACATTTACATTATTTATTGTTTACTTTGTTATGAATAAAATCAGTTTAAAGTACCAAATTTAAATGATTATTAAACATATAATTATCAATTATATTGTTAAATGTTATAAAAATAACGATCCATCCATAAATCCATCCGTTTTCAACTTCTTATTCATTCATTCATTTTCTTTTCGGCTTAGTCCCTTTATTAATCTGGGGTCGCCACAGCGGAATGAACCACCAACTTATCCAGCATATGTTTTACACAGCGGATGCCCTTTCAGCTGCAACCCATCACTGGGAAACATCCATACACACTCATTCACACACATACACTACGGACAATTTAGCCTACCCAATTCACCTATAGCGCATGTCTTTGGACTTGTGGGGGAAACCGGAGCACCCGGAGGAAACCCACGCGAACACGGGGAGAACATGGAAACTCCACACAGAAACGCCAACTGACCCAGCCGAGGCTCGAACCAGCGACCTTCTTGCTGTGAGGCGAACGTGCTACCCACTGCACCACTGTGCAGCCCTCAACTGCTTATTATAAGAATGTATTAAGAAATAAAATAAAAAAAATTAAATGACCAGTTTTACAAGGTTATTTAGATATTCTACAAAAGTATTTACTAACTGTTTTTCAGTCATTCTTATAAATTCTAGAAAGAACTTATTGATTTAAGACAAAAAATATATACAACACGGGCCCTAATTGTAAAGAAAAAAAACAAGATATTTAGCAATAATCAAAGGTTGTAGTTCCTTTTCTGCAATTATCATTATATGAACACTCTCAGTTTCTAATTAGTTTAGCAATTACCTCATTCCATAAGTTAATGAAACTTCTAAGCCAGATGAAAATGATGACCAAAGACTTGCTACAAATTTAAGAACTATTTATCCAATGAGGTGGAAATCAGGTAGAGAAAGCAAGTCTGTTGTAAAGCATGTTTAGTTTGCAGTAAATTTCTGCAGAGACATTATTATGGCCAACATTTGCATTGAATATAAAGTGCCTTTTTATTCTGTAAGCAGTCTTGAATTACAAGAAAAATTGTGTTTATTTATTCCACTGTTCCCTGGAGTACTTGATTCTTATTGGCAGTCGCTTTGAAAGCTGATTATCTACATGCTGGTGCTAGTTTCATGTTCTTTAATATTACTCCATCGCCTCTTTCAACCCTTTTAAAACAATAATTGGATCTCAAATCAATACTTCATGTGCATTCAATTTATTTGGTAGTAGAGTTGTAATAATAGTGATAATGTACAGTCAAGTACTCATTATCTTAAAATATACTCATTTCCAAGTAGGGGAGGGAATTTTTAGGGACTTCATGATCCGATCTGATATTGGGAGTCATGATTCAATATCAAAATGACTCTTGACCTACATTTTTTCCCTATTTCTTCTGCTGTGCAAATACATCTTTCCAACTTTACATTTTATCCAGAATTGGAGTTCCTATGCTTTTGTTTACGATTGAAATCTATGTATGACCGTACTGTCATCTAAAATTATTTTATTATTGAAAATGTTATTATAAAAAAAAAGTATTTATTTATTAATTTATTTATTAAAACTATTTATTTAATAATTAACAATCTTATATTCGGCATGAACAAGCTCTGAATGTAACATTGAAATGCCAGATTGTAAAGAGCAATTATAAAGACTTCTTATTCCAAAAGGAGAGCATTACGACTTTGAAAGTGCATAAACTTTAAGCAAAAATGTCTTGAAAGCAAAAATGTTTATATAAAATTATTAGAACTGCTTTTAGTTCAGAGCCTCAGAGGACAAGCTTTAAAACATAGTTCTACCATCGTGATCACCATCATAGATTAACGCTGTGATCTAATTCAAATAAATAGTTAAAATATTGGTGTGTGGGATGAACATCATAACTTATGAAAGTTTTACGGTTTACTATAATATGTGAAAGGACTAAACAGTGGTCATAAACTGCTTCTAAAAGAGAATGTTCTCAAATCAAGTGACTGTAGAGGTTTGGACCCAGAAACAGTACTTCTTTTGTCACAAATTAAAGAGTTCACCCAAAAAATAAAATTTTTGTTATTTACTAGACCCCATATCTGTTATTTATAGACCCCATAAAACAAAATAATCACTTTATTCAACAATTTCTTCTCCTCAGTGTCAGTATAGGGTACACATTCATGAGAGCACTGTGTTCTTTATGCGTATCGTGCTCACTCACCTGCTGATGCATACCTTGGATGCTCCTGTGCTTTGTGTATCAACTATGGGAAGTCTCACTTGGGGCAGTATACATTACACACACCACACAGTGCTCATGAACACACACAATATACTGACACTGAGGAGAAGAAACTGTTGAATTAAATTATTTTTGTTTTACGTGCACACAAAAGTATTTTCATAGCTTGATAATAATCCAGTTGAAGCACTGAATGCATATGGTCTATTTTGAGTACGTTTTTTTGTTTTTGTTTGGTATTTGAGCGAGTCGAGATCTTTGGTGTCTATGGAGGATGGGGGAGCTCTCCGATTGAAACTAAAATATCATCATTTGTATTCTGAATCTGAATGAAGGTCACAGTGGTTTGGAACGACATGAGGGTAAATAATAAAATATATATATTTTTAAAGTGAACTAAACCTTTAACAATCAGACTAGCACATATTGACATATATCGATACATTAGAGCAGCCCTCCTCCTTTATGTGTTTGAATATGCAACGCACATTCTTCTCATGCTGATTTGTCAATGGCATGACAAGTCTCTTATCAACTCTTCCTCTTTCCATTCGCCCTTTCCAGTCTTCTGCTTTTTTCCCATGATCCTCTCAGTCATTACTCACAGCAGACAGCAGGACAAGCAGGCACGTCCCTTGTGTGACTCCGCTCACCCATAATGCACAGAAGGAGAGACCGTGCCTGCTCCTGTGTCAAATGAGATGTGGTAAGTAGGGTTCGGTTCAGTTGGCGCCAAGGGAGCCACTTTGTGTTTTAGCTTCAATGCCATCAACCACCAGCACCATCGTCGCTCTGTTGAACCTTGCGCACCAAAAAGCGGAGCTCAGTTATTATGCGGCCTCATATTAGAGATATTATTATTATTATTATTATTATTATTATTGTTGCGTGTCATTACTCGTCTGTGTGCAGATATAAAACCTCAGAATCCATGGACTCCCCGTAGCACTTTATAGTCACTTGTATGAAATGCATGCAGCCGCTTGTTTACCAGATACACAGATGTGTGCGTCTTGTATGCAAAGCTGTGTGTCTTGGCATGCATTATTTAAAGGCGGTTTTATTGCGGGGGTAATTTAAATGGGAAGGATCACCTCTCCTCAGCACTGAAGTAGAGAGCATTTATCAGCGTTTGACACGGAGAGTGAAATGAGTCAGTGAGGTTGCCGCTTTAATTCATATTTAGTGTGAACGTTGAGGAACGGACAAAGAGCGTGTGATTACTCACTGGAGATTAATGACTTCAGGTTGCATAGCTGAGGTGGGATACAGATTGTTTCTCGGAGAATGTATTACTGTTAATGGTGCTAGAACAAGCTTCTCAAGATGGGGGAAAAAATCTTGGTCTGGTTGAAGACCAAATTGATAGAAATGGGTTGTTTTGTATTAAATAATGACCCAGATCGTGAAATAAGTTTCAAAGTAAGGTTTGCTTGCTTGTTTGTTTGCCCATTTTTTTATTTCAAATCTTCGCATAAAAAAAAAAGGTTGCAAAGTTGTTAATTTTTAATAAAAAGAATTAACAATGCTTTTGAAGCCAGGCAATTGTGTTCTGCTTGAATTCTTAAAATTTTACAGTAAATTAATTTTCTAAATAACTTTTCATGCTACATATATGTTTCGATTATGATAATCTGTATCAAATTGTCCATTTGCTTGGGGGGCAGGGACTAAAGTTTTTTTTTTTGTTTTTTTTTTCTTCCCAGCTCAGGATGCTTTCTTAGTGCTTTAGAGAAAAAAAGAATTTTGAACCCTGCATATATATTTTTTGGATGTGAATTAAAAATCTTGCACCTAATCTTGAAAATAAGGGCATTAATAGGCTGTCCAATGATCAAAAAGGTTGAAGAAAAGAAAAACTAAAGAGTTTTTCAGTTCATTGTGCACATATCTGAATAATCAATATATCAATACCTATATTTTAGCTATTTTAGTGACTTAACATCCTCCTTCAGATTAACAGTGAACAACATAGCCGCTATAAAGAGACAGCTTTTTAAATGTTGAAGGGGGAAACCCTTAAAATTGCATTTGGATTTTATGGTGCTTTTATAGGTCAGAAACCCTGTAAAACGTGTTGGCTGTGGGATATCCTGCAGTGTAGTCTCAAGGTGTTCTGAAATATAGCTGTGCCTTAATGAATACCGCAGGCAGTGGTTCAGCTCATAGAACCTGAAAATTGCTCCCGAGGAAAATGCATTGGCGCCTCTCATTTAGCAAGGCCTGCGATATGGACAAGCTGCAAGCTATCATCCACTACTTTCCTTAACAGACCATAAAACCACTCGCTCATTTGCTTGAAAATTTCAGAGCATCACCAAGTAATATCGAATGGCTTCGGAGGTCCAAAGTGTGGATGACCTCTGCTGTGGTTTTTCTCTAAGCTGCAGTAAAATAGATGTCTTAAATTTTGAGCTCTCTTAAGCCCTGATATGTATTGATGCTCACAGTTGCCTCCCTAATGAGGTTCTGTTAAAACTTTAATTACTTTAATAATTAGGTGCAGGATAAAGTTTAGGCAGTTAGGAGGATTTGTGTACACTGTATATTCACCCGCTCCCACTTGAGTGTTTTCATTCACTAAATAAAAAATCATATCGACAAAGAATGTCTAAAAAATCTATTTATGGTGATTCTTAAGTGGCTGTTTTAACAGTACTTATAGTCTTAATTGTCTTTGAGCGAGACATTAGATTGCTCCGATTGCTCTGATTTAATTAATTTACATATTTATTTATGCCTCTTTAGGAGTGCATTCTCCTAATTTTTTCTACACTTCCTCCAAACAAGTACAATGCTTACCTGGTGGAGAGACATATACTATGTGAGCCTTAAAGTGGAAAATTCATTAACTGATTTATTTATTTATGTATTCATCTGCACTCTGTTTTTATACTTTTTATTTATCTGTTGTAGTTAGTGCTAAAAATGTGAGCTGAAAGCTAAAAGCAGCACACTGGTTTCATCCTCCAGCTGTTGTCACGGTTCGGAGTGAAGTGGATTTCACACCAGACACAGAAAGTGCTGTGCTGTGAAACCCATTCATTTCAATGGCTTACAAAACACAAGGGCAGTTGAATGCTGTACTAAGCAGCATCCGTGGTCAAAGATCAAAGTAGCTTGATATTTTGCTCTTTAGATATTGCGCTCATCTACATGTATGCTAATCTAGGCAAGTGCATGATGTGCACATGGTCACCATAAAAAAGCAACGTCTGCTCAGTTAATGTGTCAACAGGACATTTCTATGAAGTATATTTGTTTCTGCTGATTGCAATAGCGCTTCTGTGCTGTCATAGCAATGATCTTAAAATTATGCCTCACGACTCATTCACTGTCAGTAAAATTGCACTAACAATAAAATGTAGTTATTTTATTGTCTTGTTTTTTTTAAGTCAGTCATTTAAGTTATTTAATTATATGTTAAAAAGTCTTACAAAATTACTTTTTTGTAAAAAAAGAAACTTTTTTTTCAGTTTCCGAATCTCTAGTTTTAGTTTTTTGTTGTGTTTTTGTTTTGTGCTGTTTGGTTTTGTTTGTTTTGTTTTCATTTAGTTTTCAGTTAGTTTTCTTTTCTTTTAGTTTTTTGTTTTGTTTATTTTTATTTTTATTTTTTTTCGTTTAGTTTCCTGTTTTAACTTTTGTTTTCGTTTTCTTTTCTTTTTTCTTTTGTTTTCGTTTCGGTTTTGTTTGTTTTCAGTTTTGTTTTTGGTTTGGTTTCATTTTTATTTTGGTTCATTTCTTTTGGTGTTGTGTTTTGTCTGAGTAATTTTTTAAAACAACATAATACATTTTAAATAAACAGTTAGATAACTAATAAATAAATATAAGGCCATAAAAAACTTGGCCATCCAAACAAATATGCATGTTAATGCAATATACTCAGATTTTTTGAAACATTTTACTTTCTTATATTATCTGAAAGAGGACTTGATTTTAATTTATACGTCTGTACTCTTTTATAAATTGATACTCTATGCTAATAAATCACTACAAAATGTATCCAGTCATTGCTGTAATAGTGATCAGATTTATACCATTAAAAAGTCAGTGAGATATTTTTATTTGAAATTTTAAAATAAGTCTCTTCTACTTAACAATCCTGTATGCATTTGATCGCAAAAATAAACTGTTGTCCATTGTAATATATTTTAAAGTGACATTTATTCCTATGATGCAAAACGAATTTCCAGCATCATTACTCCAGTGTTGCATGATTCATTATAATGTGGTGATTTGTTGCTCAAGAAACCAATTGCTTTTATTAGCAACGGATACATATTTTTTATGATTCTATTACATGCAAGGTTTTTGATTCAGGGACATTTTCTACTTGACAATCATCATAACCGCATGCTGCTTTTGATAGCTAAATAACAAAATTTATGGATGATGATTGATGATCTTTTCACAGACGTCTGCCTAATGTACTTTGCTTGCATAATCCTCTATACACTTGATGGTCACAGTCCGTCACGTGACTCAACACCTCATGGGTGTTTTTTAATGAATAGTGTCCTTTAAAACCCAACATGCAGTCCTTTAGGGAAACTGTAGCAATCAAAGTCTTTTTTTATAATAATGCTATTATATGTTTGCTTTGCTGTGTGAATTTATTTGGTCTTTTTTTGTTGGTGTCCTCTTTGTCTACCTGTGTGGCGTCTCCTGTCAGATACAAATATATCATGATGAATAAGACTTGAAGACACCGATACCAGTGGCATTTTCTATGGCCATCAGCGTTTACACTAAGGGAATTTATAGCGTGTGATGAATCGCTGTGCCGTATGTGCCGGGATGCAATCAAATCTCATCCCTAAACAACAAAAGGCCTCCGTGCTGAAGGTTAAGCGTGTATACAATGACTTCAGTTGTGTCGTGAGACATCAAGAGTATTTGAATTAAGTGTGCCCTTGATATATATATATATATATTTTTTTTTTTGTGCATCGCCTTTTGTATTTTTCTTTTGTCATGAGTGGGAGTAATGCATCTTGAATCTGACTACATCCCATCCATGCTTGTATGCACTCCGATTGGTTCATCCCTTACATTTTTCTCCAGCGATTTGCTGTTCCATCATTGTGTCCTCTAGTTGATCTCTTGCCAATCCGTTTTGGTATATTAAGCATGTTGTGCGATGAAGGTTATCTGTTAATGCAGTTGTTGCACCTTTTGCCTTTGTGTTCTACATTTTACTGTATTTTATTTAGCTCAGTGGTTCCCAAACTTCTTTCTATTTTAATATTAAACATCCTTAAGGATCCATCTATATATTCATGGCAAGAGCAGTTAATCCATATACAGGAGGACAAATATCTTCCTTTTAAATAAGTTTGTCTTGCACATAAGTTGAGAGAGGGACTTTTGTATCTTCAGTTCAACCAAGCTTTAAATAACAATTTCTTTGAGCATTGTAACTTTGCATATGTTGTTTGTGGTTAAAAAGATAAAATTGTGTTGGACCATCCCTTTTAACTCCAGTTTCTGACATTGGATGGTGCTTATAAAAAAGCTGAAAAAATATACTACAGCGGTCCTTCGTTATTTGCGGGAGTTACATTCTAAAAATAACCCGCAATAGGCGAAATCTGCAAAGTAGTCAGCTTTATTTTTTTTACAATTATTATAGATGTTTTAAGGCTGTAAAACCCCTCACTACACACTTTATACACTTTCTCAGACAGGCATTAACATATTCACACTTTTCTCTCTTGTTTAAACACTCAAAGTTCAAACTTTCGTAGAAAAAGAAGTCCAGTATTATAGAATGAAACCAATAAGCAAAAACTGTTGTCAAGCGCAAACATTCATCGCTGTCAGAAAAAGGTTCATAAAGCTTTTTAGCTTTTGTGCGGATAATGTTGGCATCAAGTGTAATGTTCTTTTTCCTGCAGTCACTGATCCACCAAACTAAAGCACACCGGATGCGCCATGCACATGACTATTGAAAGTAACATACACCTGACGCACACATTCGCATGTTATTTAAAATGAAATTTTTCAGATGTCGCTCTGTGGCACGGCAGAAATATGAACAGTGTCCTGAGTCATAGCTGGGCACCTCAGACAGCCGCCAACTTGCGGCGCCGGTGTGCGTACCCTGATATAAACCTATGTTTACATTTTCTAAAAGGCTTGACGATGCGTTGCATGGCGCATCTGGTGTGCGACCCCTTTTACGATAGTCTTGCTGCGGACAGTTACAACCCTTTTTGCATCCTTGTTGGAACTCACACTGCTAGTGGTCGAAGGTTTATGTTACTTTGGCAAGCTGAACGCATTCTGTACTGTACAGGAGACACAGAGGAGATTGATTGACAATGGTCTAGAGCCAATCAGGACGCAGAACACAATGCTTTTTTTTTTTTTACAGAGCATGTCAAATTGCACTAAAAAAATCCACGAAACTGTGATGCATTATAGCGAGGGACCACTGTTTATAAAATATACTATAAACTATATTAATCAGTAAAACTAAAACTTGTCCTGAGACAGTCAGTTCTCTTCCGATGTACATTTATATATCTCAGTCATAAGTCAATTAAAGCAGTTCCCCTCAGCACTCAGTTTAAAACCTCTCACTGCCTTCCTCCATATTTTCACACAAATCAAACTCAGTGTGAGACTGTTGCTCACCCTGATTAATGGGTGGAATTGACCAAGTTTTTTCAAATTGCTGTTATTAAATATGCATTTGATTATTAAAACAGTAACTGTTGAGTATTGGTTTATTACCAAACTGTCTTCTAACCCTTAGAGTACGTTTGTTGAACCCTAATTTTTTGCGACCCCATGGTTCAGCTTTAGCTGATGTGTCTGTCATGGTAGTGTAAATCCTCAGCTTGACAGAAGTGTTACTAATATTATACTGTATTCTATGATATACATTTCTACTCAACAGATTAGAAAAATTAAAGGGATAGTTCCCCAAAGATTTGAATGAATTTACACTTGCTGTTTGTTTAAACTACTTACTAAATTTTTTTGGGGACAACTTAAATGTTTTCACAAATTAAAGTAGATTAAACATAAAACAATTAAGTTAACTCAATTGATTTGTGTTTGGACAACCTAAAGGGATTGTGCGGAACCCAGAATGTTTTACAGTGTACTCACCATCTGGACATCCAATATATTTATATATATATAGATGATTTCACAGTGTACTCATGCTCTGGACATCCTATATATAGGTGATTATAGGTGACGGGCAAAATATAGGTGACTTTTGTTTTCAACGGATACTATAGAAGATATTTTGATTAAACTGTTGTCTTTGGGTATTCATAAAGTTCAAGAGTATGGCTACCTTCGCTTTCAGAGTCAATAAAACACATACAGTCAAAACCAAATGAATGTTTGGCTCTCCTGGCGATGCATCCTGGTGCCCATCTTACCAACCCCCAAATTTTTGAATGCTTTTTTTTTGCATAGAATCTCATAGACTGTTACGGCATGGCCCGTGACCATGTGTTTTCAATCATTTCTAGATGTGAAATGAGATGTTTGAATGATAATGATTTTTCTCCTCTTTACCTTGTTTGTCATGTACTTGCAAGACCTTTATAAAGTCATTTATAATGATTATTTGGTTTTAGTTATCTGTAGCTTTTCCAAATCTAATTCAGCATTCACTCCAGAGTCAAGTATCCTTGTACTGCAAAATCACTGCGATTATGTTGTTTGTTCTTTGTAAGTAGTGAATTATTTATTCTCCTTACATGCAACCTGCCCTTGATTAATAGACTGAGATTAGTGTGACATGCACTCTGGCTCTTGTTTACAACCAGAATGTTTTACTTCTGCCAGGACAAATGCATCTTTTTCAAGCACTGAATGAGCATGTGTGTGGACACCTTTAATGGTAATGGAGACCTTTGGGTCAGAACTGCTGTCACGAGCACTGCCGATTAATTTGCACGTCAGTTGGACTCTCACATGCATGGAAGAACACAATCCATTTTCCCTTTGAATGGCTTGCATCTAAAATTTAGTAACTGTAGTCTGGAACCCAAATATTGTTTTAGTTTTATTTGTTTATTATATATTTGTTTTTAATTTAATTTAATTTAATAATTTTTAATTTATTTTATTTACCATGCTGTCAAATTACTGCTATTTCTGTTGGCAGCATTAAGCTTTAACAACCATACAAATGCATTTTTTAATTTTATTATTTATTTTTATTATTTATTTATTCATTTATTTATTTTTCAGTCAAATTACTTCCTTTTTACTTCATTTTTTGCATAAAGACTTCAATTAGCATCATTTCACATGGAGAAGGTGGAGCATTAGATGGGGGTTTTTATCACTCGTTTTTTCTCAATCTGCTTGGTTGTCCATGCAGGAAACATCACCTAGAGGAGTTATTGGGCTGTTCTCACCGGCTCAGCATTTTTCGGCAACCCATTAGATCCTTAACAATCTCATCTTGTTCAGTATTGATTGCAACAGTGATCAAATTAGAAATACAGAATGTGTTTTCCCCTCTGTAAATTCAATGTTATAGAAATAACAAAGACCTTAAGTAAAGTAAATAGATTAGAATTTGCAGACTTATTAATAAACAGGGTTAATAAAAGGCCTTTGCTCTGATTTTGACCTGTTGCTGTTTCTGTGTGCAAACCAATTGGAAAGAGCTGAATCAGAGGTCAATTTTATTAATGTATCTCCACTGGCACATATTTGCATTAATATTGTGTTTACAATTAGTTTTAGATAGTACAAGAAATGTACACTACTTTTAAGACTGGCTGACTAATTAAACTGTGAATTGTTTTTAAACAGTGAACTTAAACGGATAGTTCACCCAAAAATAAAAATTCTGTTTTTTACTTGTTTTAAACCTTTGAGTTTCCTTCTAAGAAACAATTAGGAAGATATTTTTAAAAATGTTGAAAACCTGTAACCATTGACTTCCAAAGTATTTGTTTTTCCTACCATGGAAGTCAATGGTTTGAGGTTTTCAGCTTTCTTACAAAGGTTTGAATCGCTTGAGAGTGAGTAAATAGTGAGTACATTTTCATTTTTGGGTGAACTATCACTTTAATTTCTTATGCTGTCTCCATTCCAAATGTTAGATGAAAGTAAACATTACAAAGACTTTGGTAATTATCTGAAATAAAAGTGACAAAAGCACAAAAATATGCTGAAATCAAAGCTAAATGTAATACTAGTAGTAATAATAACGCTAATACTTTCCAGGTAGAATGTAGTAGTGCTAAAATTGTTTATTTAAAAAATCCTCAGTCAACTTTTTATACAATTGGATCTGTTAAAGTAAAATGGCTAAATAAATTGCTAAAGTTTGGTTTGATCTTTTAGCTGATTGGCCTAGAGTTGGTGAACATTGGATGCATCATAGCTTTGTGTCATGCCAGTGTTGACAGACTCAAGTTGTTGCGTCATTGGCTTCCAGTGTAGACACTGTTTATAAGCAGCAAGCTGTCAGTGTGGACAGACCAGAACACTCATATCTATCATGGCAAGCCATACAGCTCACAACATAAGGGACGGAAAGCCACATCTAGTTGCGTCCCAGATGATTGGAAACAAACTTGATATCTGTTCGTATAGTTGATGCCCAAATGGTTCTACAAAAATCCAATTTAACCGGATTTCAAGTCACATTCTCATGAGACTTAGTTAAAATCAGATTTCATGCTTTTTTGGCTATTCAGGCAACAAATGAAACTAAAAGGATTTGAGTCAGATATGCCTCAAAATCGGCTTTAGTCGGCCAGTGTTAACAAATAATCATCTCAACTTGGCAAACTCGTGGATGAGATGAATGTGCAGTATTAAGGCAAGAAATCCCAGGTAAATAGGGTAAAAAAAAAAAAAAAAAAAAAAGGTATCTAACAGATATTACCATATTCCCCCAGGTGATTGATTATGCTAAGTTTATGAAATTTTAAGTATAACTATGCAACCGAGGTCTTGCCTAATTAAATTTACATTTATTTGCATATTTTCCAGACTGAATATTGTTTTAAAAGTCTTATTTCTTTTTCTTTCTTTTGTTTTAGTGTATTATACTGTGTTAAAGGTTTTACTCTGGGGGGTTATAGATTTCAGGAAAGCAACATCATGTTTTAAAAAATAAAATGTTTGAAATTTAGAGAGATTTCTGACTCCATGCGTGAGATAAATATATTAAAAAATATATTTGTTGTATAAAAAATATTATTGTTTTCTTGCCTGATATTGCATCAATTCTTTTCTTTTTTTTGTAGGAGGAAGAAAACAGTTTTTGCTTGATTTAATGACTTGCTTTAATAACAGTGAAATGCACTGGAACTCTTTTAGTTCAGTGTACAAAAAGGGGACCTTTAAATTGTGTCTAAGATATTTTATTTATTCTGCTATAATGACAAAGTTGAAACTAGAATAACAAATAACAATAATAAAAAAAATTATTTAAAAGGGTTAGGTCAACCAAATATGAAAATTCTGTTGATCATTACTCCTTATTAAAATGTCTTTCCAATCCAAAAAACACAAATTAAGATATTTTAGATGAAATCCAAGAGCTCTCTCATCCTCCATGTACAGCAACAGTCCAGAGATGTTCAAAGTCTAGAAAAGGAACCAATAACATTATCAAAATATTCCATGTGACTTCAGTGGTGCACTAAAAAACTGTAAAAATTACTTTTTCCAATGTCTTCCATGTCACATAAGGGTGTGCATTTACTACAGCCCATTTGCTACGATTCTTTCATTTCACACTGCTCTAATGGAAATACATCACATTGGCCATAGGAAGCGTACACCCGGACCTGATGTGAAGGACGTTGGCAAACAAAGTCATTTTTTGGTGCACAAAAGCATCTTACGATTACATTTGAATGTAATTCGAATGTCTTTAGTAGGCATGGGCTGGTATAATATTCTGACGGTATGATAACCTCGGTTTCGCAGTATCACGGTATTGTGATCACTGCTCTAAAATATGTTCTTTTTAAATGTCTGGGTAAAAAACAAACAACGTTTTCTCCATTGAATATAGGGCTGGGCGATTTGGCCCAATCTAAAATCAAAATCTCGATTAATTGAACATTTTAACTCTATTATGAGTAATGAACGATTATTTTGACTATTTATTTTATTTTATAAAAATATGCCGTCTCAAGGCATCTCTGGCGCAGCTTCCAATCATAGTCAATGTAGTACAAACGTGCGACATGTAGTTACATTTTGTGAAAGGTGTGTGGGTGTGCGACCGCACGAAAGCTGCGCCGGACCATACCTGTGCGTTTGACGCAGAAGTATAAATCAGCCCTAACAGAACGGGGCCACATGACTCCACACGCGGTAGGGAAAGTAATTGAAAAAATTGACCTGGAAAGATCAGTTAGATTGATTATAGGTTCTGAATGTCGATTTCGATTACTTCTCGATTAATCGCCCAGCCCTAATTGAACACACTATATTTGATTTTAAGACACATTAAAACATTTTTGGAACAGTAGCTTTTGATATGGAGGGTCCTTTTCTGCTTGAGATACTGTTGCCCTAATAAACTAAATAAAATAGTTGTAAAAAACACGTAAAAAAAAAAACTTACATGTATCATAGAAACGGTATAACAGAAAGTTTTGACAGTTTTAAAGCCTTTACTTTTCCAATCCGCAATAAACCTTGAAACCGGTTATTGTCCCATGCCTAGTCTTGAGACCATTGCTGTGTATGGAGAATGAGGGAGCTCTCGAATTTCCTCTGAAAAATCGTAATTTGTGTTCAGAAGATAAATTAAGGTCTCTAGAGATTGATAGTACATGGTGGTGAATGATTAATACCAGAATTTTCATTTTTGGGGGTAAACTAACCCTTTAGATTAAGTCATTTTGAAGTTCCCACAATGCACAAGATATATATACAATTCAAGTTTATTATATGCTTTTATATAGCATATATAAAAACAGATAACTGTTTTTATTTCATATATAACTTTATATAAACATTTCAATGCCTTTCCCTCTCTGTCTCTTTCAGCGTTCACCATGATGATCATCCTGGCGTTGATCCGCATCGGCAAGGGTCACGGCGAGGGGCAGCCGTCCGTGGCTCAGATCTCAGGAGTGCCAAACCTCTTCGGGGTCTGCGTTTACTCGTTCATGTGCCAGCACTCTCTGCCTTCGCTCGTGACGCCCATCTCCAACAAGCAGCGAATGAGCATCCTGGTGATGGCTGACTACATCCTTATCCTGTGCTTCTACGCCCTGCTCTCCCTAACAGCCATATTCTGCTTCGACAGTTCCCTTCTGCGCGACATGTACACTTTAAACTTCACTGACAACTGCGACGTTCTGGGCGTCCCAGTGCTGCGCTACTTCCTAGGCCTCTTTCCCGTTTTCACAATTAGCACCAACTTTCCCATAATAGCTGTCACATTACGCAACAACTGGAAGACTCTTTTCCATCGGGACGGCGGCACATACCCTTGGGTGGTGGACCGTGTTGTTTTCCCGCTCATTACTCTGGTGCCACCCATTATTGTGGCCTTCTGTACTCACGATCTGGAGTCACTCGTGGGCATCACTGGAGCGTACGCTGGAACGGGCATTCAGTACATCATCCCGGCCTTTCTGGTTTATTTTAGCCGACGCCACTTAGAGCCTGTTTTAGGAAGGGATGCTGTAAACAAGCACCGGTCACCCTTCCGACACACTTTCTGGGTTTGTTTTGTTGTAGTGTGGGCAACGTTCTGTTTAATGTTCGTGACGGCTAATATTGTCCTTAACGAAACCAAGAACTGAGTTTAAAAGCAGATCTGTGTGTTCTTTTTCAAGGGAGTTTGTTTGCTAATGCATTAAAGCAATGGCATTAGCTGAAGTCTAATTCAGTGTAATTTAATTGAATGTGTAAAAAGGACCAAAGGATGTTTCGGCATTACTTGAGTTGTACAAACGTGAGATTTGTTTTTCTTTTGGTCTCACAAACACACAGTCCGTCTTCTCGGTCTCATGAGTCTCATTAAAACATGCCTGGGTCATATTTCAACATTTGAACATTTTTATTTTGAATAAGGAAGAAAATTATATAGTAAGACAAATAAGAACATTTAATAAAAAATTTCATGGTAAAAAATACTTTGTTGCTGTATAACTACTGTAAGATGGTGTTCATGGATTATAGTAATTTATTTTCAGTATACATTTGAAATATATTATTTATGGAATATTTAAATACATTTTTTTTAATATTCCATAATTTAATCATAACCTGTTCTTTTTTTTTTTGCGCATCGATTTAAAATTGGAATGAAATATGGCCTTGATATGTTTTATTAGATTTTTCATAATTTAGGGTTTTTTTACATACAAGAAACAATGCAAATTTATTTTTTATTTTTTTGTCATTCTTTTTGAAAAAAGCAAACAAAGAAGCCCAAACAAATACACCAAATATAAATGTCCAATATCCATCAAGTCAAAGACAAACAGCCTGACAATAAACGTTCCTAGTTTTCATCTTCCAAGATTGTTAGCGTTTCACAGCTGGTGTTTGCGGCGTTCCTGCTCTGACGGATGGAGACACGAGCGCAACGCTGGTCTGAATAATGTACCCAGACCTGGAGTTCAATCTCAGTTCATCAGCAGATTGATGGAGGCATTGAAGGCTTCCATATGTTCTCCATGTACTGACGTCTTACCCGGAGCTCATGGGTGCTCAAACGGGCCCTTAGGGAAGCGGGCAGGGAAGACAAACTTTGCACTAAATGGACACATCTGCCTCGTGATCTACAGAGACTGATATTTATCATTATCAAAATGGAGCACCTTACCGTGCCTCATGCGTATATTAGCATTAATGTCACTTTAGTTCTGACGAAGCTGTTTCGACTTTAATAGTAGGGATAGTTCAACCAAAAATGCCATCATTAACGCATCCTTGACTTCTGTTGAACACAAAAAAAAGATATTTTGAAGAATCTGAAAACCTTTAACCATTGACTTCCATAGTGTTTTTATAATTATGAATGTTAATGGTTACAGCTTTCTAACATTATTCAAAATATCTTCATTTGTGTTCAACAGAACAAAAAATGGTTTAAAGCAACTGAATGAGTAAATGATGGCAAAAATTGAATTTTTGGTTAAACTATCCCTTAAATTTAAGTCTAAATGTATGGCAGCTGATTCCCTCTCTGCCTTCATTACTTTCTTAAAAGGGATGGTTAATTCATTGTATGTTATTTTTTACTTACCCTCATGTCCTTCCAGATCCATAAGAATTTTGTTCATCCTCCGAACATAATTAAAAAAATGTTTTAGTCAAGTATCAAGATTTAGTCAAGAAATTAAGAGATTACTGTCACCAACCAGCAAACAGCAAAAATAATTCATATAAACCAATGCTTTATGTTTTTTGTAAAGACATGATTGCTTAAGATGTTTTTTTTTTTTTTTTTCTAATATAAACATTGATCAGCAAACAATGTTTACAGTATTGAAATTTTGTCATGCTTGCTTTGAAGTGTTAGAACCAATGACGTATGTTTTCGGTTGTCACATGCCACATTTGAGCTTCTGAAAGAACCACTTGGGTTTGTTTTTGTTCAGGCTTCTGCTCATGTTTGCTGGTTAATGTTTAAATGTGAATAACAGCATACATTAAATCTGCACATCATATAAAACAATTGTCTCCTGAAGACATGGATTAATCCACATAATTCATTTGAATTTATTTTTTGGTTCAGAGTGTCAGAGTTTTGGATGACAGCAACCAATCAGTATGTCCGATTTGATTTAAAATATTTTCTTTTGTGTTTTGAAGATGAACAAAAATCTTATGGGTTTGGAAGTCATACTTGTCTTGTTGGTTTAAATGGTTTGACACTCATTTTAATGAAATTTGATGAACTTCTTTTGGCCATATATACAGTTTACTTTTGTACACTATTGTCATAAAAAGTTGATTTTTCTCCTTGTACTTAAACTCAAAAATACAAAGTCCTTTTCACCTTATCTTTTATATACAGTTTAAATAAATAAAATAAATACTGTTAATTTACTCAACCTAAGGCCATTCAAGATGTAGGTTACCTTTTTTCAGTGATTTCTAGAGGTCCTTGAGGATTCATAATTTTTTTGTCTACTTGTAATTTCACTTTTGGGGGTCAAAAAATGCATGAAATGTAAAATGTGACTCTTGCTAATGTTTGGTCTGTACAAGAAACTGAAAATTATTTATAACATTATTAATTCACAGCCTCTATGAACAGACCTGATTATCTGGAGCATAAGAATCTTGTTGCATTATGATGCATCTTAAATGTTCAAAATCTCTTAGTAAATCTAAGTAAATCCTCCCTATTGAGTATTAATTTTAGTTTGCCTGTATATGTATTTATTTTTTTTGGGCCCTCAAAGTGCCGCAGCCATTGACTTTTCATTTTATGAATCAACAAAAATCACACTTTCATTTAAAATCTCTATAATATTTGACTGAAGAAGGAAAAAGTCACCTACATCTTGGACAAATTGTGGGAGTAAACTAAAAGCAAATGTTAATTTTTGGCTGAACTGTACCTTTAGTGTTTTTGTAAGTGTGTGTTTTTGTTCCGTCCATCCTCATATCTGCCTCAGATTTTAAAAAGGCATCACAATACTGTCCCCGGTTTGTTGATTTCACATATTTTCTATTGTTTTCCTCTTTGTTTTATGTCAGCGGTTGAATGGTTTGATCATCGGTGGCGTGTTTGATACTGTAAACTGATCACTGCTCTCTGTGAGAGTTCTGAGAGAAGCTGATGATTTAAAGGGAAACACTTCTTGTTTGGGGACAGAACGGACTTCTTATTCACTTCTTACTTTGATGTGCTCCACAAACAAACTACTGACAGAAATTTGGATTTGGGACTCCCTAAAGCACAAAAGTGAGTTGTTTTATTTTACATGTTGTTATAATATTACCCATTTCTTCTGTGAAATGTCCATCTCTGTGTTCAGTGTAACAAATGTGCCTTCTTTCCAGGGATCTCTCCGATTTCACAGGAATAACCATTTCTGTCTCTTTCTCTGTCAAATGTCTTGAGTGTGTGTTTTGTGCTGCTCGTCACTTGCATGTAAGTCACTTCAAATTCTTGACAATCACATCCACCGATGTCTCGTTAAAATAAAATGGATATGCTCGTTTTGATCTTTGAGACATTTTTTTTCTCTCGCTTTTTGCATTTTACTGTTTGTAGTGTCAGATAAAACAATTCTTTAATTACCTCAGAAATACCTCTGGATGTTTTTAAAAGTTTTGTAAAGAATTGGTTAGTTTATAAATGTATGTATATATTTACATTTATTATAATTTGTTTAATTTGGTTTTATTTTTTATAGTTCTAATGCATTTTTATTTAAAAATTTTACGTTTTTAGTTAATCATTTACTCATGTTTAATCTGGTTTTCTCTATACTTGTTTAATACTTTTTAAATAATTTGCCTAATATTTAACAGATATAAATTCTTTTATAATTATCTTTCTCTAATACATTTAGGTTAGTTAGTTAGTTAGTTAGTTAGTTAGTTAGTTAGTTAGTTAGTTAGTTAGTTAGTTAGTTAGTTAGTTAGTTAGTTAGTTAGTTAGTTAGTAAGTAAGTAAATAATGACTGAAGTTAGTCCGGTGTGTAGATCCAAAAGGATTAAAAAAAAAAAGGAGCAGTAATGAGAGCCCGCACATGGTTTTGCAGGGTATAAAGCATCTCCGCAGTCTTTTTAGATATTTGTAGCAATGCCTTTTCCTTGACTCATATTTATTATACTGACATATTTATTATACTCTGCAGAAATAAAACTGAACCTTCACTCTGACGTGCTTAATTTTGCAGATTTGAATCTTTTCCAAAGTTCTCCAAGTTAACAGGTCTACTGTAGCTCTTTTATTGTCAATATAAACCTCTGAATGTTAGTCCCACATTGTTTGTCACAAACCCTGTCTTTTTATGTCCATTCAGGGCTGTGAAGATTTTGTCAATTAAAAATACCTCCCCGTCCATTATTATTTCCAATTATTTCCCTAATTTATGCAGATTTGATGATGCTGGTTTCACAGTGCTGCTTTGATTTGATGAAATCTGGCATTTTTACAATTTTCATCGCTTTCCAGTACATGCTTTGAGTAATAATGCTGGAGAAGCCAATTACTACTTCATCATAAACCTCACTTTACTCTGTTATTTTTTTTTATTTAATCCTTATTATAACTTGTCCAGAATTTCGAATCTTTATACCAGTCCCATGAGTGTGTTTACATGCAAATTCTTCAGCAGGATAGCACTCCTCATACTTCAGCCTCCACATCAATGTTCCTGAAAGCAAAGAAGGTCAAGATGCTCCAGGATTGGCCAGCCCAGTCACCGGACATGAACTTTATTGAGCATGTCTGGGGTAAGATGAAGGAGGAGGCATTGAAGATGAATCCAAAGAATCTTGATGAACTCTGGGTGTCCTGCAAGAACGCTTTCTTTGCCATTCCAGATGACTTTATTAATAAGTTATTTGAGTCATTGCAGAGATGTATGGATGCAGTCCTCCAGGCTCATGGGAGTCATACACAATATTAATTCTTTTTCCACTGCACCATGACTTTATATTCTATACTGTACATTATTTCTGTTAAGTGACAAGACTTTTGTCTAAGCAAAGTCAGACCTTACTGTCCTAATTAAATAATTTAAAATCAAGGCATGATCATATTTTTTTGGTAAAGTAAGCATAATCTAGAGAACTTTGCCTTTCATATAAGCCACTTCTGATACCAAATGATCAACTAGAAGGTAGTGTAGGTTAACCGTACACAAGGTCATGTAAATGCATTCACATGTTTTCCTTTAAAACAGTGAGGTCATAAATGGCTTAAACATAAACCAATCCTGACAACTACACTGAGACAAAAACTTAAATGCTCAAAGTTAGGTAAACAAATTATTCATTAATGCCATTTCCACCAAATAAACTGATATACTAATACAGTCTTGTAAACACGGTTTACTTGCATTACCAGGTTACTGGTTTGCATGTAAACTGGGACAGCAGGTTATTTCATTAAGCTGTCTTTTCTGTGATATAAGTGTATTGTGTGCAATTGTGTGCATGTAAACACATTCAGTCAGTCTCATAGATGGACGTCTTTCGGCAGGTCAGCCGTGATCGAACAGCCTCACCTGCATTCATTCATGTCCTGCCTTTAAGCTGTGCTCTATTGATCAGATCAAGAAGGATATCGATCCACATCTGCTGCACGAACTAGACTTAATAGAGTACAACACAGGCTGAGCACATCGACTGTAGCCAATCTGTGCTTGCAACAAAAGTACAGTCAAGAGTTTGCATGCAGGAATCCATGAAACAACAGTTTTATTTAGTAGATCTGCTTGCTTGTTTTGCTTACACATTAGATTTTCTAGTGTAAACCACTTAGAATATCACAGACTGACTTTTTGTTTAGTTTGAAGTGAAAAATATGTAAATTTCATGTTTAATAAAGATTAAGACTGACTTTGGATCCACGGATAGTGTTGTAAATGGGCGTTTGTAATTCAGACCATCAGACTGTCTATTGATCAACTGTTAGGCAGCTGCCGCTTGAGTATTGTGAAGCGAGAGGCCGGACAACATGTCACTGTTTGATTTATGACACTGCTTCTCAACGTGACACTGTATTAAAACCATCTTAATCATATTTCTGAATTTGGGCTTTATAACTGCTTTCTTATCAGAAAAGTGTTGATAAGCACAGCCTCAGGTGTTTCGGATGCCATACTTCAAAACAGAGATTGAAAAACAATAGAAAAATAGTGCAATGGAATTGGAAAAATGTTGTTTGAATTGGATTTCCTTTATCATATAGTCATTAGCCATTTCCATCCCCCTGTTTTAATGCAGAATTTGAAGTATCACATAAGAAACAAACAATGATAAAATGTCACATTTGTAAATTAAATTCCTTAAATCATTTTAAAAGTTTATACTCTAGTTTTTTTTTTTTATGTGGACAAAAAAGGGTTAATGTGAATAATGGCTGATGAAAAGGCCATTGCCAAATCAGTTCTGATGTAGTGAAATCATATTTGATTTTAATATATTCTAATGCGCTGAAATCATTTGGAGAAAAAAACAGGTGTGATAAAACACTGACAGTAATGAAATGGCCTCCATAGAGTCCAGACCTTAAATATTATAGAGGCAGTACACTCAAAAAATAATTTTTGCTGCTTATTCAAACTACTTTTTTTTAAAGTGAGATTTTTTTTGGGGACACTTAAATTTGTTACGTCAACTGAATCGATTTGTTTTGGGACAACATGAATGAATTGTGTGAAACCCTGCATCACCCTGTTTTAATGCATATTTTGAAGTATCACATCAGAAACGAGTAATAAAATGCCACATTTAGAAATTAAATAATCACTAAAAAAAGTTTATACTCACTTGAGGTTGTTTTTTGACGTGCAAAAAGAGTTAATGTGAATAATGGTTGATGGAAACGCCATTGCCAAATCAGTTCTGATGTAGCGAAATCATAATTGATTTCAATATATGCTAATGCACTGAAATCATATTTGGTGAAAGAAAATCTGCTGTGATAAAACACTGACAGTAAGGAAATGGCCTCCATAGAGTCCAGACCTTAATATTATAGATGCAATATGAGATCATCTGGACAGAGAAAGAAAGATATGACACCCTAAAGCTGAGTTCACAACAAACACAGACCTCCGTGTCACTTGCTCTAGTTTTCTCACAGGATGTTTTTAATCCCAAGCTAATTTTCTGCACCAGTTGAATTACTTGTATGGTAGATGCGTTTGAGGCGAATTTCCCGCAGTTGCAACAAACGCACCACAAATCATTCGCACAGCCCAGTGTAAATTCACCTCTATTCAGTCATTTACATTAACTTTAGATGTAATCTACTGGTGCAAATACTTAATTTCTTTTTGTTGTGAACCCAGTGTAAATCTAAAGTAGAACACTGGGAAGTGCTAAAGGAGGCCTGCTATTACCAATTATTTCAGAAAAGTTGTGCTTGGTGCCACAGGAGGTGAAAATAAATAAATACTTTTTCTTAAAGTAAAATGTAAAGCAATTTTATTCTGAAAATGTAATGCATAGTTCCCATTTTTTTTGTGTTTGTATCTTCATTAAGCACCTAGAAAAGAAATATGGACATGTATATATGTGCAGTGATGTGCAAAATATTAGTACTGTATATTCTTACCGTAGGTGAGATGAGAAAGTACTCGTTACTTGTGTGAATGAGCAACAGTGAGTGGTCAAGCATTGTGACTTATAGCGTTTGAGTGAAAGCATGTCCTCATCCTCCATGCAGGACACACACACACACGTGACAGCGCTGACAGAGAGCTTTATCACTCAGATCAAATGCATCTCTCTCAATCTCTCTCTCTCTCTCTCTCTCTCTCTCTCTCTCTCTCTCACACCACACCTCCACCGATGCTTTAAACACCTGATCCTTCTTTATTTCAGCTGCTGTGTGCAAAAACAATCACTAATGGACTACAAAGAATTACTCTACTCACTTTCTAGGACACACATAAGATTTATATTTATATGCTTTATAAGAACTAAATGAAATAGCAGAGGATGTCAAATGCTGATGATACTCAATGAATGTTGAAAGCTATTGGGGAAAAAAACATAGGTTTTTAAAAAATAAAACAAGCTTTGAGAGGATGGGATGTAATGTAATGTGTATTTATATAGCGCATTTATCGTGTATGGCCATATAGGGGTCTCTCCACACCTCCACCAGTGTGCAGCATCCACTTGGATGATGCGACGGCAGCCACAGGACAACGGCGCCAGTGCGCTCACCACACACCAGCTATAGGTGGAGTAAAGAGACATTGATAGAGCCAATTCGGTGTATGGGGATGATTGGGAGGCCATGATGGGTAAGGGCCGATGGAGGGAATTTGGCCAGGACACTGGGGTTACACCCCTACTCTTTACGAAAAGTGACATGGGATTTTTAATGACCACAGAGAGTCAGGACCTCGGTTTAACGTCTCATCCAAAAGACGGATGGGACGGAGGGCATATTCCATAATTTGGGACCAATGTTCAGCCCTGTTTTAAGATGACTTTTTTTTGTATTTCCTCCATATCTAAGCTTATATCTACTGTAATTGTTCCAAAGTCCACAGATCTGTATGGAGTGCATTGCGGTGAAAAATACAACTGTTCTTTTAGTTGTTATTAAATAAAAAAAGAAAATTCAATATATTTTTCAGTTAATAGGAAAATATTTAAAGATATATAGTATATTGAAAATGTAGGGAAACGACTTGATAACATAGTATTCGGTGTTTGATTGGAGTGGGCAACACTAAAGGTCTCTTTTTTGCGGAATTTACATTTTAGTAAATTGTATATTTTAGTCTGCAAAAAAGCCACTGTCCTCAAAACATGAACATTTATGGCTTTAAGAAAATCTCTCGACACTGAAATCTCATTCATTCATTCATTTTCCTTCGGCTTTTTTCATCAGGGGTCGCCACAGCGGAATGAACCGCCAACTTATCCAGCATATGTTTTACTCAGCGGATGCCCTTCCAGCTGCAACCCAGTACTGGGAAACATCCATACACACTCATTCACACACATACACTATGGCCAATTTAGTTTATTCAATTTACCTATAGCGCATGTCTTTGGACTGTGAGGGAAACCGGAGCACCCGGAGGAAACCCACGCAAACACAGGGAGAACATGCAAACTCCACACAGAAATGCCAACTGACTCAGCCGGTGCTCGAACCAGCGACTTTCTTGCTGTGAGGCAACAGGTCTAACCACTGAGCCACCATGTCGCCCCCACTGAGATTCTTGTAACCATTTAAAGGGAAGCACTGCTGTGGTTCATGTGTATGGAAGTCTATAAGTGCCAAAAACCTTTTATATATTTGTGAAAAATAAAATAAAAAAGCCACTGTCCTCAAAACTTGAACATTCACAGCTCTAAGAAAATCTTTCGATACTAAGATCTCTTTTAATGAACTGTAAATATATAGTTTTTTATTGATTAAATGACAACTTTAAAAAGAACACTAAGGCCCAATCCCAATTCTACCCCTTAGCCCTTCCCCTTGGGGTGTCCCAATTCTCTTTATATTGAAGGCGTAGGGGTAAGGGGAAGGGCTAGATGTCCCTTGAAACAGAGATTTTTCAGGACCACACTCGAAACCAAGGGGTACAAAAATTTCCCAGAATACACCATCTACAACGGCAGCATGGCTGCACACGGAAGTTAGGAGATGCACAAATTAGTATTTTTTTGTCATTATTACGAATTTTTACAACAAACAAGCAAATGTTTTAATACATTCATAATGGCGTTCGTGTCTTACCATCATGCTTTTAAAGAAAAACGGTAAAATAAAAACTGCTAGATTTCGCTATCTATAATCCCTAATAATAACTCCTGTATAGCAGTACCACAGCATACTTTCACATCTGACACTCGAATAAACTGTCAGAAAAGTCTAGTAGCTGGGATTCACCTTTTTACAGTGTCTGGTATAATGTTAATGTTTTCTTGTGCTTACATAGATGAATATGGCCACGGTGTAAATGCACAGTACAGTTACGATCTTATTGCCACATTATATCGTTATGATAACATGATATATGCCTTCAGTGATTTCCTGAAGATAAATACCAAAAAATAATGCAACTGGAATAACCACAGCAGCAGTGATCGTCGATTTCATATGAAGCAAGAGATCGCGATGACATATGGTGATGTGTGCAGGTGCTGTCCCGTTTCTCTGTCCTCTTCACACTCTGTTTCGAGGGCCAAGGGGAAGGGGAAGGGGTAGGGGTACAAAAATAGAATTGTGATTGGGCCTAATACAGATCTGTGGATTTTGGACCACTAATATATAAACTTAAATATGGAGGAAATACAAAAAAGTCAGGGGTGATCATTGGTCCCAAATTATGGAATATCTACAGACACGATTGTTTATATGGAGGGCTATTAGTGCCAAAACTTAAATCAGAAGATGTGAAATTTAATAGTGCAGACAAGCACAGTTTGAACATTGTAAAGCAAGTTACAATGAAATGACCATTGTAAACGTGCTTCCTTAGTACGTGTAGAAGCAGTTTGATCACAAAGCAACTTTTTTTTTTTCCTTTAGTATACGCAAAATTTCAAAAACGCAGGTTGATTGTGATGAAGCAACACATATGCAATTATAGTCTTAAATTCAGCAGTTCCATCTGTGGTTGTGCATGCTGATACGTAGATAGAGTAAAACTGTGCATTCTGACACAATCACATTCACTTTTGACACCAATTGCTTTCCAGACGTGTGTTTGTATATCCCGGCTGACAGAACAAGGCTGGTTAAACTGTCTGGAACAAACGCAACAAGCCTTTCACATGAGTCTCCAAACATCCATTAATGCTGAGAGCGAGCTCGTGCATTCAACCAAATGAAATGCATTTAAATAAAAGACACTCAATATCAATCAATAGATTACATAGAGTGCTCATATATGATAATAATAAGAAAAAATAAATCTACTGATCCTATTCATTTTCTTTCTCGGGAGCAGCTAAATCAATAGATCATTTTAGTTATTATTTATCAAAACGAACAATCGACTAATGCAACAGACGCATCAATCACAACAATACTTTTCCTTTAAGAATGATATTATTCATTGAAAAAGACCTTGTGACAGGTGAAAAGACATAAATGTCAGACTCCTGGACTGACGGCATTGTCGTCTCTCACTGGTGGCAAACTAAGGTTAAGAATATTCTGGCTAAATCCAGTATCATCATCATTCAGAGCTGAAGCAAATTCCCAGATTTAGATGAAAGATAATCAAGATAAATATTTGTATTACGATGTACAGATTGTTTCTATGAAGAATAGCAATGTAAACCTTGCATTGTTTATATTTTAATGAACCTTTTCCAGACAATTTTGCAAAGTATCAAATATTTTCCAGAACTTGTAATTGCAAAAAAAAAAAATGTTCTGTATGTATGGTCCTTTAGTGCAGTGTTTCCCAACCCTGTTCCTAAAGGCACACTAACAGTACACATTTTCAAGCTCTCCCTAATCAAACACACCTGAATCAACTCAGCAGAACATTAGAAGAGACTCCAAAACCTGAAGTTAATGGGTCAGATGAGGGAGACATCCAAAATATATAACGTTGGTGTGCCTCCAGGAACAGAGTTGAGAAACACTGCTTTAGAGTGTTTGCTTTATTTAATTCAATGCAAAGTGCATACATCTGCAGTCAAATATCTTGCAGTTCAGGTCTAAACCAGGGATATCCAAACTCGGTCTTGGAGGGCCGGTGTCCTGCATAGTTTAGCTTAGTTCCAACTAGAGGTCTGCATTCGCCGAACCCGACCAGATTTCTTGTGGTGTGGGAATAAATTTCCAAATAAAACGCGTTAGCGGTCGGTAACTCTGGTGTAATTTGAACAGGAGCGCGCGGTCTAACAATATAGCTCTGCCGAGTCCCAACGTTATTTCGGAACAGTATATCTGTGATTTCCTCATTCTTATTGAGCACCGGTAAAGCCAGTGCTCACGACTATTACACATGCTGAACGCATGGACCAGTGCTTTCTGCATGTGCACTTTATTCGCAGAGTCTGTGTGCGCATAACGGTCCTCAGACCGGGCTTTACCACGGCAGAGCAAAGTGAAGATGCGCTGTCCTTAAAGGACATTCAGCTAGCATAAGAAAACGTCCGGCGAATGTTACTTCCAACTGTCATATGCGCATATGGTGTGCGAACAGCTTCAGAAGACTGGAACCTCAGGTTTAAGGCGGCACTCATGTCTCATCACAAAGGGACAAACAAAACTGACATTTAGCCTACAATCCTTGCACAACCTACAGTTTTATCTGTTATCTCTCTTTTGCTAGTAACCAATTTAAACGTGAGATTTTGGAAACCAGATCTAAATTTAGCGGGAAAGGTCGGGTTGGGTAGAAAATTATTTTAAGCGGGCAGCGAGTGAACAAAGACTGAATATACAGTGGGAGCGATCAGGTGCGGAATAAAACCTGGTGGGAGCAGGATTAAAAAATCAGTCCCGCGCAGACCTCTAGCTCCAACTTCCTTCAACACACCTCCCTGGAAGTTTCTAGTATACCTAGAAAGAGCTTGATTAGCTGGTTCAGGTGTATTTAATTGGGGTTGGAACTAAAATATGCAGAACACAGTTCGATTTCAGACGCAGCCTAAAGTTTATCTACTAGTGACCTGAGCTCATGTTTTTTATGCATGAAATCAAAATGTACTGTTTATTTTACAAGCACAAAGTGAATAATTAATCCATTGAAAAAAAACTGTTTTGGTAATCTTTAATCAAAATCTGAGTGTTTGCTTCATGATGTCAGGTGAAATATGTGTAGCCACGCCCCTCCATTCGTTAGTTTGCTGCAAGTGAAAGATGAGTGGAGGAGTGCAAAGTTAAGACCCTGTCCCCTACTCAATATTCCGTTTCAGTTGGAAATACGTCACTGTACTGAGACTAAAGTCTGCAGCAATTTCTGGTTCATGCAAAGGTCACACATGTCAGTCTAGCACAGGTTGACATAGAAACTTTTTTTTAAAGTGGAATGAAAAATGAAAAGGTCTCAAAAATTTCCATCGATTTTTACATGTATACTTGTAATATATATATATATGTATACACAGTTGAAGTCAGAATTATTAACCCTCCTGAATTATTAGCCCCCCTGTATATTTTTTCCCCATTTTCTGTTTAACGGAAAGAAGATTTTTTTCCAACACATTTCTAAACATAATAGTTTTAATAACTAATTTCTAATAACTGATTTCTTTTATCTTTGCCATGATGACAGTACATAATATTTTACTAGATATTTTTCAAGATACTAGTATTCAGCTCAAAGTGACATTTAAAGACGTAACTAGGTGTTAATCAGGTGAACTAGGCAAGTCATTATTGTATAACTGGTTTTTCAGTAGACAATCAAAAAAAAATATTGCTTAAGGGGGCTAATAATATTGACCTTAAAACGTTTTTCAAAAATTAAAAACTGCTTTTCTCCAAAAGAAAAATTCCTTGATCTGTTGATCATCATTTGAGAAATATTTAAAAAAGAAAAAAAATTCACAGGAGTGCTAATAACTGTGACTTCCAACTGTATGTGTTTGACCTCTCGTGTCTAGTGTCTTTTTCAGTGTCACACGCAGAGTATCATTCTAAAAGTAAAATGTTTACAAATATCTTTCCTTGGATTCATCCATCCTCTGTGTCTTTCTGTGCATCCTAAAAAGGCTGGAACTGGAGGTGCGAAAGAAGAAAACAAGCAAAGTAACCATGCACAAATTAGTAATGAGATCTTTTTTATTATAGCTGAGTTGCTGCTTTTTTTAATCGTGTTTCCTATTTAAATAAAAGCAGCCCTATGTTAGTTTTTCAGCCTCAAAATAATGTCTTTAAAATTAAATCAGTGCTAGTAAATCAAACTTAGTAAAGACATCACCGTTGTTCTCAATCTCTTCTTCAGCAAATGTTTCAAAGCATTGGCTAAACTGCATGTTAGAGAAGTGTAATGGAGTCAAAAAGATAATAATAATATCATTTAATTTATTGTGAGAGTATTGATGATTACGGATGGGTGTTTGGCTAATGTACACCCGTTACAGAAGCAAGCTTTGGATCGTACAAAAATACAATTCCTGTCTTGTATTGTAATCCACTTCATATGAAAATATGAATATAGTAGTGCAGGTAAAATAAATGCGTAGTTCTGTTATCATAAAAAGCATGCTGATCTCACCTGTTTTGTCATACAATTTGAACTATTGATGTAACTGTGAAGCGGTGGATATTTGGCTCTCAATGACAGCCCATTTGTTCACAACATGGTCAAGAAAAAGTGTCTGAAACTGAATAATTATTTCAATTTCTGGTCATTTTCTCTGTTTTAAAATAAATATGGCACAAAATGCATGAAATTTACCATCAGTCTGTTTTGAAACTGTTATTAAAAGTTTTGAAATAAGATTGCTACCATTCGAAAAATGTGCTGAAAATGTATAGTTTTTTGCCGCTTGTAGAATATGAATGACAATAGAGTTTGGGAATTAACAAAAATGTGTTCATGTTATGCATTACTGTGTGAAAGCAATGAAAAATTATTCAGTTTGTTCCGCATAGACTCTGTTTGGCTGAACAGTTTTGAAAACATGGATTCAGTACTGCATAAGGCTTGTTAGCGGTTGCAAAAAAACTGTAAAGCTACTTCCAGTTGACTGAGACAGGAAAATAATAGGTTGCTAATGTGGAATCCTGTTGACAGTGCCATTTTGACCTCCGGTGTGTGGGTCATTCTTATGTCAGAGTTAAAGGATAATAAATGTTGCCAGCCATCAAATCCGAAAGTTTTCTGGACCACTTTACATTAGTTACTGTATTGTTAGTAAACATACCTCTGCTATTCTAAACCATTAGTGTAGCCCTCTTTTAGTGCCTAGATCTGATAAGATTTCAAATTTCGGGAGCATGAGACCCAAAACAGAAACAAGTCTTTTATATGCTTTGTATTTGATTCTGTTGTGGATATTCCCTTGCAGTATAGAGTTATTTACAAGCTGTATGCAGATGCTCTTGTTACTGACAAACAATAAAAGGCATTTTCATGTTTTGCTCACACCTATTAGTTTTCTGTCTTATAAAGTTTACTGTTTCAATGTGAGACACTGGTGCAAACGATTCAGCGAACTGAGTGAATGGAATCAATTTGTGAAAAATGTGTGTAGTTCTAAATTGTTATTAACTTCTTTCTTCTTTTGAACACACACACAGAAAACTATATATATTTTAATGAATGCAGGCATTGACATCCTTGAAAAAAAAGCATGGAAGTCTCACAGTTATGAATGGGGTTTTTTCGCAATTGTGAATTAGCACGCGATTTAAATATATAACTTTACAATTGTTGTCCAGCAAGAAAAGTTTAGTCTATAGCCTGCATTTGATAAAATAATTATTGTGGAATAAGTCAAAAGTAGGCTACATTAAGTAAAATTGATTTTTATTCCTTGCTTTTCCAAGTTACAGCTTGAGTTTTTGAACTCCGAAACTGACTTCCAATATTTACTGGGACAAAAAAAATGTTGATTGATCGACCAATCAAACATTTGCGTGGTAAAGTGGCATAATGGTTTGATGTCTGTTGCATAACCTCATTCGTCTTTGTTTGAATAAGAAACACAAGGAAACACGTATTTTGCCTTTTTGGAGTATCAAGAGACAGACAAAAGTGACTAGAATTGATGAACCACTTTAATAGATTACCGTCCTTACACTGAATATACCTGAAAGAATCGTTGCATTTCCACAAAATAGCACGCTTAACAAACAAAGCAGTGTTTTACTAAACATGTCGACTTTTCCCGACCAACGTCAAGAAAAGCGGAGAAAATCGTCTGCCACTGTTGAAGACTGGACTGAAACACCTCAGCAGATCGACAAACGCCAAGCCATCAAAGCTCAATCGCCTTTCAGCATCTAAATACAGTGGATATAAAGCAACCCGCAAAACACAACCGACGTTCGAGATGAATGCGCGTTTGCTGTTGAAAAAAGTTAACACGTGATATTAGGTCATTGATAGCCTACTTCATGCAACCTGGCCCTACTGTACGTGGACAAAGTTAATAGTTGCTGCTTATGGCATAATGTAGTGTTGAAAGACTTCCGCTACAAGAATCCTTCACAATCTGAGAACTTTTCTTGCGGTCTATAGTGGATTCTCTAGAGTTTGATGACGCCATCGTTATGAATCTCATGAAAAGTCTTCGCCTTCTTGTCAGGTATAAGGTAAGCCCATTGTTTTAAATTATAGCCGCCGAGCTACATTGTATGGTACATAGAGAGTGTATATCGCTATGCCACTAACTTAAATGTAAAATTATGACCATGGATCACACTAAACCAGACATAAATGTACTTTTAAACAAATTATTTATTAAGATTTATAGCCTACATCACCTGCAAACGCTGAATAAATATGATTTTCCTTGATGTGTTGGACAGGAAAATATTTGGCAGAAAATATCAAAAATACGTTTTGATATTGGCTATTTACAGTAGGAAAATTGTCTTTTTAAAGTAATGTGAATGCTCTATTTAATCGTTACCATATAATTTCTCTGATTTTACATGTTGTCTAAGAAAAAAGGCATATAGACTGATTTTTTTCGTAAGGGCTCCAAACTAACATCTGAAAGCACTGGTGTCACTGAGCTTTGTTGATGTTGCTGGGAACCAACTTCTGATTTGGTAGTACTGCACATCTAGTATTAATAGTGTTACAAGCTTTGTCTATTAGAAATGCACATTTTGACAGTAGCTTGAGTTTTGAATTGCAGTAGCATTTATTTCCATTAACAGAAAGTAACAGCCTCATCTTTTATACACAAATTACTGGGCAACATGATTAAATATTACACATTAGGAGTGCATGTATTCCAGAAATCACAAGCTTTCTGGCATTCCCACAGTGTTTTGGAACAAAGTTAAAGGGACAGTTCACCCAAAACTAAAAATTCTGTCATCATTTACTCACTCACTTTTTACAGCCCTCTTTAAGTTTCTTTGTCCTTTTGAACAGAAAAGATAATATTTTGGTTAAAAACTGGTAACCATTGACTTTCATAATATTTGTTTTCCCTACTATGGATGTCAATGGTTTACAGCTTTATCCATAATATCTTCTTTTCTGTATAAAGGAGACAAATAAAGGTTTGGAACCACTTGAGGATGAGTAAAATACTAGAATATAATATAATATAAATACTAGATAGAATTTTCTTTTTAAGTTGAACTATCCCTTTAAGGGTCAGGTTATCACTTTTAATTGCATCATAAAAATACGAGATGAACCCTCGTTTAGAGAGCATCTGAGAGCCTCATCCCTGGGTTTCCCATCCCACTCGAGGGCCTCCGTCTGGGCTGGTGCAGCTTCAGAGAAAACCTTTGAATTGATGTTGTCCGACAGAAGGGTCAAACCGACAGCCTGAAGCCCATGTTGGATATTAATAGTTTTGACCCAAATAAGCAAACAAGACAGGTTTTGTCAGTATTGATGGCAGACTACATAGCTCACTCTCTCTCCGTCTCGGTATTCAAGGGCACGCTCAATGTTGTTCTGAGAGTTTTTGCAGATGAACTTTGTTTATTGGCTGGTCTCAGTTCTCTCATGTAGAGGATGATGTCCATGTTTTCAACGCGCTGACTGGGCGTCTATTGATTGGGACGTTCACACCTCTGAAGGAGCGTTTAACCTTTCTGTTTAACCTCTCTATGTGCTGATTTTCTTAATGTGCTTGATCCTTGCTGAGGAAAGATTATGCAAAATTCAGTGAGTGGAATACACACAGCCTGACACGTGTAGCGAAATCAGGACTATTTTATTGGCAGCATAACAGTTTAACAATTTGTACACTAGATCTAAAGTTTTCATTTGGTTTATTTTCAACAATAAACCTGACCCCTCTTTTGGGAACACCAGATGTTAACTGTTTTCTTTTCTTCTTTTGCCAGCCTGTATGTAAGATTGGATAGAAGCTTCCATATTGTCGGTCTAAACACTATTCTTGGCCTCAATTAAACCTGCATGTCAGCCTCTCCTAACAGGTAGTGTCTGAAATATGGTCCTGCTATAGCTAAAATGTATGTTACAGCAATAATGGTTCCCTAGTGCAGAAGAGGAAGTGCTGCACCAAAGTTAATTTAAATTCCGTTGACATGAATTGGAAATTTAAGAAATTCTGGTAAAGATATAGGCTTTCTGTTCTTCCACAAAAAAAAAGATTCATTGTATTTACTAGTTGTTGTTTTTTTTAAGGTAAGTGGTTGCAAACAATTTATTTGGGCTGAATTTAAACAAAAAGTAAGTTGAACATTACTAAATTTAATTTGTTTAAATTTAACCCAAATAAGTTGTTTGCAACAATTCAGTGTACTGTTATTTTTTATCAGCAATCTGTGCAGTATAGAGAAATAAACAATAAAAAGACATACAAGACCTTTTATTTTCCAGAAATCTTGTGACTTGACCAAAAATGTTCAAAATACTGATTTATTGCTTTAAAAATTGATGTTTTTTTAATAGAAAGGACACATTATATAGGTCAAAAGTGACAGTAAATACATTTCACAAAACTATTAAGCTATTTTCATCATTGATAATAATGAGATATGTTCCAAAATCAAGGATGATTTCTAATAAACAAACTGCAATATAGAAAATGGGAATCTACATTATAGCCATGTTTTCAGACACGCTCGGAAGCACACAATGTAAACAAATGCAAATCACCACAGAAAAAGCCAACCGTTTTATAGTAATACTTTTTGAAAAACATCTTTTAAACACTCTGAATGAAATGGACTAATGCGTAAATATCTTTATTGAAACAAATGCTCTTTGTGTTTCTGAGAAGCTGAAATTACAGTATTCATTCCATAATATTCAGTGTCCAGTACTGAAGTGGAACTAGTGGAGGGAGCGAATCAAATAAATGAACCAGCTTATCTGTAAGTGACAGGATATCAATGAGCTACCACAAGAAAACATTTCCATATATGATTTTCTTCTTTATTTGTGGTGTGAGCACTTAGTTTATTGCAAATCAGTGTATATGTGATACAATAAACCTATAGAGATCAATAGTATCCAAGCTCCAGAGTCTCAAACTCCCAGAATGCATTGTGCTGTAATGACACATTTCCATTCTCTATTATGTTTTTTTTTAATTAAATGAAATTAATGTATTCTTGTTGAGCAAAACACATGTTTACAAACCAAAAACAACAAACAAATCAACTCCAAACTTTTGAATGTATATATTAATGTGCGGGCTGCACTGTGGCGCAGTGGGTAGCACGTTCGCCTCACAGCAAGAAGGTCGCTCGTTCGAGCCTCGGCTGGGTCAGTTGGGGTTTCTGTGTGGAGTTTGCATGTTCTTCCTCCGGGTGCTCCGGTTTCCCCCACAAGTCCAAAGACATGCGGTATAGGTGAATTGGGTAAGCTAAATTGTCCGTAGTGTATGTGTGTGAATGAGTGTGTATGGATGTTTCCCAGTGGTGGGTTGCAGCTGGAGGGGCATCTGCTGCGTAAAACATATGCTGGATAAGTTGGCGGTTCATTCCGCTGTGGCGACCCCAGATTAATAAAGGGACTAAGCCAAAAGAAAATGAATAAATGAATGAATATTAATGTGCACACATTTCTTTAAGTGAGAGTTTAAACTGATCTGTTTGTCTGTCTGCACCTTCACACTTAGATTTTTTTCTAAAAGCATCTCAACTCAAATTAAATTAAATTAAAGATTTTTTCTGTATAGTGCTTTTCACAATAATTAATGTTTCAAAGCAGCTTTAGAAAAGGTCAAGGTGTTGTGTATAGGGTGTACAATATATATATATATATTTTTTTTTATATATATAAATATACACACTCGCTGGACACTTTATTAAGTACACCTGTCCAACTGCTCATAAACACAAATTTCTAATCAGCCAATCACATGGCAGCAACTCAATGCATTTAGGTAGTCAAGATGATCTACTGCAGTTCAAACCAAGCATCAGAATGGGGAAGAAAGGAGATTTAAGTTACTTTGAACGTGGCATGGTTGTTGGTTACAGACGGTCTGGTCTGAGTATTTCAGAAACTGCTGATCTGAACTGGGATTTTCACGCATCTAGGGTTTACAGAGAATGGTCCGAAAAAGAGAAAATATCCAGTGAGCGGCAGTTCTGTGGGCGCAAATGCCTTGTTGATGCCAGAGGTCAGAGGAGAATGGCCAGACTGGTTCGAGCTAATAGAAAGGCAACAGTAACTCAAATAACCACTTGTTACAACCGAGGTTTTTCAGAAAAGCATCTCTGAACGCACACCACGACTAACCTTGAGGCAGATGGGACCACACCGGGCTCCACTTCTGTCAGCTAAGAACAGGAAACTGAGGCTACAATTCGTACAGGCTCACTAAAATTGGACAATAGTAGATTGGAAAAACGTTGCCTGGTCTGATGAGTCTCGATTTCATTCGGATGGTATGGTCAGCATTTGGTGTCAACAACATGAAAGCATGGATCCATCCTGCCTTGTATCAATGGTTCAGGCTGGTGGTGGTGGTGTAATGATGTGGGAGATATTTTCTTGGCACAGTTTGGGCCCATCAGTACCAATTGAGCATCATGTCAACACCACAGCCTACCTGAGTATTGTTGCAGACCATGTCCATCCCTTTATGACCACAGTGTACCCATCTTCTGATGGCTACTTCCAGTTTACTGATTGCTGATCTGATGGCTACTTCCAGACATTTATGCCATGTCATAAAGCGCGATTCATCTCAGACTGGTTTCTTGAACATGACAATGAGTTCACAGTACAAAAATGGTCTCCACAGTCACCAGATCTCAATCCAATAGAGCACCTTTGGGATGTGGTGGAACGGGACATTCGCATCATGGATGTGCAGCCGACAAATTTTCAGCAACTGTGTGATGCTATCATGTCAATATGGACCAATATCTCTGAGGAATATTTCCAGTACCTTGTTGAAGCTATGGCACGAAGGATTAAGGCAGTTCTGAAGACAAAAGGGGGTCCAACTCGGTACTAGTAAGTTGCACCTAATAAAGTGGCCGGTAAGTGTATATTATATATAAGTATATACTTATATATAAGGAAAAGTTGCTGCTTAAGTTTTTATAATAGCAATTTGCATATACTCCCGAATGTTATGAAGAGTGATCAGAAGAATTGCATAGTCCTTCTTTGCCATGAAAATTAACTTAATCCTGAAAAAAACGTTCCACTGCATTTCATTGCTGTCATTAAAGGACCTGCTGAGATCATTTCAGTAATCGTCTTGTTAACTCAGGTGAGAATGTTGACGAGCACAAGGCTGGAGATCATTATGTCAGGCTGATTGGGTTAGAATGGCAGACTTGACATGTTAAAAGGAGGGTGATGCTTGAAATCATTGTTCTTCCATTGTTAACCATGGTGACTCGCAAAGAAACGCGTGCAGCCATCATTGCGTTGCATAAAAATGGCTTCACAGGCAAGGATATTGTGGCTACTAAGATTGCACCTAAATTAACAATTTATAGGATCATCAAGAACTTAAAGGAAAGAGGTTCAGTTCTTGTTAGGAAGGCTTCAGGACATCCAAGAAAGTTCAGCAAGCGCCAGGATCATCTCCTAAAGAGGATTCAGCTGCGGGATCGGAGTGCCACCAGTACAGAGCTTGCTCAGGAATGGCAGCAGGCAGGTGTGAGCGCATCTGCACGCACAGTGAGGCGAAGACTTTTGGAAGATGGCCTGATGTCAAAAAGGGCAGCAAAGAAGCCGGGTCTCTCCAAAAAAAACATCAGGGACAGATTGATCTTCTGCAAAAAGTATGGCGAATGGACTGCTGAGGACTGGGGCAAAGTCATATTCTCAGATGAAGCCCCTTTCCGATTGTTTGGGGCATCTGGAAAAAGGCTTGCCGGAGAAAAAAAGGTGAGCGCTACCATCAGTCCTGTGTCATGCCAACAGTAAAGCATCCTGAGACCATTCATGTGTGGGGTTGCTTCTCATCCAAGGGAGTGGGCTCACTCACAATTTTGCCCAAATACACAGCCATGAATAAACAATGGTACCAAAACACCCTCCAACAGCAACTTTTTCCAACAATCCAACAACAGTTTGGTGAAGAACAATGCATTTTCCAGCACGATGGAGCACCGTGCCATAAGGCAAAAGTGATATCTAAGTGGCTCGGGGACCAAAACGTTGAAATTTTGGATCCATGGCCTGGAAACTCCCCAGATCTTAATCCCATTGAGAACTTGTGGTCAATCCTCAAGAGGCGGGTGGACAAACAAAAACCCACTAATTCTGACAAACTCCAAGAAGTGATTATGAAAGAATGGGTTGCTATCAGTCAGGATTTGGCCCAGAAGTTGATTGCGAGCAGAAAATTGCAGAGGTCCTGAAAAAGAAGGGCCAACACTGCAAATACTGACTCTTTGTATAAATGTCATGTAATTGTTGATAAAAGCCTTTGAAATGTACGAAGTGCTTGTGATTATATTTCAGTACATCACAGAAACAACTGAAACAAAGATCTAAAAGCAGTTTAGCAGCCAACTTTGTGAAAACTAATATTTGTGTCATTCTCAAAACTTTTGGCCATGACTGTATATATATATATATATATATATATATATATATATATATATATATATATATATA
>CAIGQV010016547.1:3880624-3906387 GCA_903798115.1 Danio jaintianensis
ATATATATATATATATATATATATATATATATATATATATATATATACGGTGCTGTATATGTGTATAATAAATTTTCACTAGTGAAGTTGCAGAATTGACTGTGAAAGCTAGCTTAATTGAGTCTCTCAATGTTGTCGCTGCACCCCAAATTAATTGCTAACGAGAAAATGGTAACCTCAGCTGCTTTATTGACTGTGAGACTGTATCATATATTTTGTGTATGTGTCTTCATGAGGCCATTAAGAGGATAGAAAGGGCAAGAAAGGCTAACTGGCTTACTTTAGAGATATTACCCTCTTGTTGAGGGAGAATCTGAAAATTATTCTCACGATGCAGACGAGATGGCCACACGGCAGTCTTTTCTCATTGACATGGAGTTGACTGATGGTCCCAGAGGGCTTCTCTGCTTCATTGAGATGGTGTGGAGGAACACTGGTTACACTGACATTCATAAACCTGTCAGCTCCTCAATACCATCACGGTCCTGCTCGATATTCAGCGCTCTACCTTTAATTGCATGGTCTGGAGCTCATCACCGGGGTGCTCTTAGTTGAAGTCATCCTGACCTGCCCCGAGTCTTGAATGCTCCTTTCTCTAAATTTCCCACAGTCGGTCGGCAAATGCAATTTTCTAGCATCTACTCTGAGGCCAATTTCTTACAGAGCAAAACTGCATTTTAAGGTCAATGTTCATGGTAGACAACTGGTTATCAACTGTGAATGATGGCCTTTTATTGCTGCAGCGCAATTTCTACATACTTGTCTTTTTTCCCCTCTACTTTCTCTCTGATATTTCCCTTATATCAGGCGCACGGTGACATTCAATCATTTTTAAATGATTTTAGTTAAATTTGTTAACTAGTGTTTTATTTTATATTATTTTAATTTATATTATTTTATTTTATTAAATGATTTTAGATGCATTTAAATTACTAGTGTCTTGTTTTATTTTTTTATTTTATTTTAGTTAAATGTAGTTACATTTAATTAAATGATTTTAGTTAAATTTAAGTTAACAAGTTCTTTATTTTATCCTTTTGAATTTGGAATGTAGTAAAGTAAAGGAATAATTAGAAAAAAATGTCTTGCATAATGCTAATATTAGCATGCCAAAAAGCAAAACATCTCCAACAATGTTTCCCAGAGCTCATCGGCGGAATAATTCAGTACTTAAATATATAGTTTGTTCACTTGTATCAAACATGTTCAAGTAGACTGACAGTCTGACATGCACTGTAAATGCAAAATGAGGAAAATGTTGTATATTCTTTAAATAAGAATCAAATAAAAAAGCACAACAAATAATATATTATATAATTTAATAGGCCTTTATAAGCAGGACCAAACTCATATTCATATTCTGATACTTATTCATAATCTGATACTCTTATTTTCTTCTTATTTGTATTCTGATACTTATTGAAGAGCCTACAAGGCGATGTCATGAATGTAGTAAAGCAAAGGTAAATGCTTAATAATAATATTAAATTGCATGATGCAAGATATGAAGGTGCAATATTCTTCTGTTCGGATTCTCAAAGCATTTTACTGGAAAAAGCCAGTGCATAGAGGTCTTCCAACTTATTGACAGATGGCAAACTGAGTTCAATGACTGTCAGGCCGTCCTCATCAGTTTGTTTAGGGGCTCTGTCATGAAGTACTCTACCTTTCTGCCTCTGCCAGTTGTTTAGGTTTATTACACTGTTGGTCTGACATTCTCATGAGGTCACAGACATCAATAATGAGTTCTCCAGCATTTGATCACTGGTGGCAAATCAGTCCACAGTGCTTCACGCCTGATTTTGACTTTACATTGACATGAAACAAAGTTTTGAAAAAAAACTTTTGAAGAAGGACAAATGTATGGTATTTTTTTTCAGTCTGGAGTTGATTAGATAATTTTGCTTTTCTGTTGGATAGAGCCGTGGTGAAAAGTCGTTCAAGAAATTATTTCTGCATTGATTTTGAGATTTTCAAAATGCAGCACTTTTCATCGCTTCTTGAATGGGTTTTTAGTTTGTTTTTAACATCAGTGAGTGCTGTATGCTGTACTAACTGAGCCTACTCTGCTTGCATCCAATTCCTTACAAATGACATTCAAACATAAAATAATTGTTAATAAAGTTAGGAAAGGTTTAAGCGAATTACAAGTGCTCATAGTGAGCTGTGTTTACATTAATCTCATGAGATAAAAGCCAACTTACATGACTCCGCTGAATGCACAAGTGCTGTTCCTCGTGAGCATTTGAGTGTATGGTTAAAAACTGGACTAGAACGCCATCCACTGTTAAAAACTAGCCTAGAGCACAATCTGCTTGTTAAAAACTAGCCTAGAGCACCATCTGCTTGTTAAAAACTAGCCTAAAGTCCCATCTGCTTGTTAAAAACTAGCCTAAAGCACCATCTGCTTGTTAAAAACTAGCCTAGAGCGCCATCTGCTGTTAAAAGCTAGCCTAGAGCGCCTTCTGCTGTTAAAAGCTAGCCTAGAGCGCCATCTTCTTGTTAAAAACTGGCCTAGAGCATCGTCTGCTGTTAAAAACTAGCCTAGAGCAGCATTTGGTTGTTAAAAACTAGCCTAGAGCGCCATCTGCTTGTTAAAAACTGGCCTAGAACATCATCTGCTGTCAAAAACTGGCCTAGAACAGCATCTGCTTGTTAAAAACTACCATAAGTCGCCATCTGCTGTTTAAAAACTAGTGTAGAGTGCCATCTGCTGTTAAAAAAAAAGCCTAGAGCAGCATCTTCTTGTTAAAAACTACACTGGAAAAAAAAAGTTTACTCAACCTAAAATTTTAAGGCAACAAACTAGAGCATCTACTTTTAAAAACTAGCCGGGAACGCCATCTGCTTTTAAAAACTAGCATAGAGCATTATCTTTCTGCTGTTAAAAGTAGCCTAGAACAGTGGTCCTCAACCTTTTTATCATCGCGGACCAGCTGGGGGGGGGTATTTCGTAGGTTGTAGGTTGCTAGGCGACCATCAACCATTTTCTCAGAGGATGACAAACTAACAAAACATTGCTGTCACTCTGATACAAGTTTTATTTATGGAGAAAACTACAAACCACTGCAGTGTTTGGGTGTTCTGTGTTTGTCTGAGATAATTAGTCTACCGATATGTGTATATTCCATACAAGCTGAAGCTGATTGGTCAATTCTTGTCATGTGACTCGCGGTGCGATTGCGGGATTCATTCAACTGTGGGTGTCTGGAAGGCGCGAGCGCGTCCATTGGAAATAACAAACTTGCGCAAACTCTAGAAAATACGCGATATGCGAACGGCCCCTAAAAGGCCGCCGTCATTTGCGATCTCCAGCAGTTGATCTTCTTGCACAGACATGGTGGATTCACATTATTTGTTGACGAATGGGTTGCGGATTTATTCCTTGGCAGTTCGTTGGTCTTTCACTGGGCCTTTTCCCCTTAGCAAAGAAACTTTCCAAAGACATCTGTTTCTAACCCATTTTGCTGCTTGTGGGTTAAAATAATAATTGTGGGTTTAGCGCTCAAGTGACCAAGATGTAACCGGGAGAATACGGTCATTTTTCAAAATAAAACACTTTTCAAAATAAAAGATCGTTCAGACACAGATAATAAATAAAACGGAAATAATTAATGATTTCTTGTGCAGCCCGGTACCAATTGATCTACAGACCCGAGATGTTTGCAGGAGTTACATGCAAATGAGTGCATTTACATGCATGTTTTTTAATATGATTATGCTTCATAAGTTGACAGCATTCACCTGTTTCCCTATAAAAGAGTAAGATCATAATTGACTTAAGCATAAATCACAGCTAGAGTGTACCCTATATATCTAGATTTTGCCTTGCATGCATGTGCGTTAAATGCATTTATCTGCTTTCTGTCAGTTTATTGAAGTTTGCTTATGTGACTCTTATTGAAGTGTGATACAGTATGTAAGAATAACACGTCCTTGCTGTCAGTTTAAGCAGATCCTGACAGAGCAAATGTTTTGCAGTAATGGAGGAGTAAATATGACTCAAACTCAGATGCTTTCTTGACCCAAAGAATTATAAAAATGTCTTTTCAACTTGTGGAGCAAAAGTGCAATACAGTCAGAAAACAGTCAGTTTGAAAGGTAAAGTTTCTCTCTGATGTGTAGCAATAATCTTCTTCAAATTTTTTATGATTTATTAAACATAACAAATGGCAAAACTAATGAAATAGTTTCTATTAGTATCTGCATTCCCCACCAGAGATGTTGAATAAGGACACAATTTCTTTAGGAGGAAGTGGCCCGGAAAGGTGTTGATTGGCCAAAGTAATTAACAGGAAGTGTGAAGTGGAGAGTGCTGGAAGACAGTGCAGGGTCTAAAGGTCTTTTTTGTCTGTGTCGTGTGGAGCAGAGCGTGAAGACGGGTTAGTGCAGGTGTGTCATGTGACCTCCGTCTACATGACCTTTAACACACACACTTGATTAAATGATCAATAAACAAAAAGAGAAGAGTTCATCCTGCAGTCTGTTGACCTTTAATGTCTGAACTTTAATAAAGACCCACATGGGGACTATATGAAGCTAGTTTTTATATATATATTTATATATTTTCTATATTTTTCTATATGCATAATATATATATATATATATATATATATATATATATATATATATACACACACATACAGGGGTTGGACAATGAACCTAAAAAGCCTGGTTTTAGACTACAATAATTCATCAGTATGGTGTACCAATACAGCATCAATTCGTTTTGGGAATGACAGATACAAGTCCTGCACAGTGGCCAGAGGGATTTTGAGTCATTCTTCATGCAGAATAGTGGCAAGGTCAAGTACGTTATGCTGGTGTAGGAAAACGTTTCCTGACTCGTTCCTCCAAAACACCCCAACGTGGCTCAATAATATGTTGACTGTGCAGGCCATGGGAGATGTTCAACTTCAATTTTATGTTCATCAAACCACTCTGTCACCAGTCTTGATATGTGTATTAGTGGATTATCATCATGATACAAGGCATTGTCTTCAGGATACAATATTTGAACCATTGGGTGCACATGGTCCTCCAAAATGGTTTGTCCGTGTCAGTGATGCACCCTTCTAGCACAAGTATTGGGCCTAGGGAATGCCATGATATTGAAGCCTAAACCATCACTGATCCACCCCCATGCTTCACTCTGGGCATGCAGCAGTCTGGGTGGAATGCTTATTTGGGGCTTCTCCATACTGTAACTCTCCCGGATGTGGGAAAGACAGTGAAGGTGGACTCATCAGAGAACAATACATGTTCACATTGTCCACAGCCCAGGATTTTCACTGCTGGCACCACTGAAATAGACGTTTGGCATTGGCATGAGGTACCAAAGATTTGGCTATAGCAGCCCGGCCATGTATATTGACCCTGAGGAGCTCCTGACGAACAATTTTGGTAGAAACGGGAGAGTTGAAGTGCTCATTTATTTCTGCGGTGAGTTGGGCAGCTGTGGTTTTATGTTTTTTGGATACAATCCGGGTTAGCTTCCTCTTGCATTCACAGTTACTCCTGTTGGATGTGGTTCGTCATTCTTGGTGGTATGTTGACATTACCCTGGATACTGTGGCTCTTTATACATCACAAAGACTTGCTGTCTTGGTCACAGATGCACCAATATATCCTCGTTTAAACTCTGAAATGTCACCCATAATGTTGTGTGCACTGCAGTATTTTAAGCAAAACTGTGCTATTACTCTGCTAATTAAACTTTCACACTTTGGTCTTACTGGTGGAATGTGCAATCAATGAAGATTGGCCACCAGGCTGGTCAAATTTAGCCATGAAACCTCCAACACTAAACTTTCCAGTGTTTCAGTTTTGTTGTCCAGCCCCTGTAGTTTGTCAAAACAAACTTTTATTTTGGATGCAATTAATCCCAGCACTAATTATAATACAAACAAGTTATTTTGAATATTAATAAAATTTCACCTGTGAGTGTGCCCTAATCTCCGCCCTCGGCTGCGTCAGATAACAGATAGACATGAAGGAAGCAGATTTCACATAACGTTTGTGAGAAATATTACAGTAAGAACTTTCCCAATGATTATTTGATGTATTTGTTGTGGAGTTGCAACGATGAGTCACACACAATGTCGTTACAAAGTTCACACACACGCACGCACGCACGCACGCACGCACGCACGCACGCACGCACGCACGCATGCACGCACGCACACACACACACAGCGGACACACACAGACAGCATGCGCGTTTAACTTTGCACTGTTTTTGCACGGCAAATGTGACAGGGTACACATTAATAACCACTGCTGTATGGATATCCGTTATGTTAATGTATAAAATAAACCTGATTTAACGTCCACAACCCTGGATTGAAGTATCTTCTTTTATAATTGTACTGACACTCGGCTGTGGTGATAAAGTAAAGCTGAAGTAAATCGCTGTAATTCATTACAAACATGCACTGTTTTAAAAACGTGTTAAACTTGTAAAACTCACTCTTGATCACATTTGATGATGATTGATGATCCAAGCAAACTGAACAGATATTTTATTGCTTTGCGCACGTCCTGTCTTGTTGATATGATTATATGCGTTACTACAGAGACATGTTAATACGCAGCTGTCAATCAATTCAGTGGGCGGGGAAACCGCACTCCGACGTCAAGTTGTGGTCGGCCTCAAAATGGGAGGGATTTGGATGCTATTTTAACGTCAGAAAATTAAAAAAAGAGACTTATTATCTTTATATCACTCCAATATGACTGTGGACTCACTATACATACACACAGTTCTGTCCAAATAGCTTAAAAAATAGGATTTTCATCATAGGTGCCCTTTAATACATCTTTACATCTCTACTTTCATATGATTTATAACACTAATACTCTGAAAAACAATATAATTGTTTTAACCGTGCAGGCCAAAATGGAAATGTATTTATTTTAGAGATGCTTAAACATTCCCACTCCTTTACAATGCAATTTTGCTAGTTTTTCTTTAGGTGAACAATTAATCAATGCAAGTTAATTCACAGATTTAGTTTTGTTAATCTTCAATCAAAAACTGACCATTTGCTTCAGTGTTTGTAGTGTTGGTGCTTCTCTGATGTCAGTTTGATGGCTTCAGCCACAATATCCTTAACCACGCCCCTCTTACCATTAGTTTGCTACGATGGAATGATGTGCAAAAAGAAAGCCCACCCCCTACTCAATATTCAGTTTCAAGTTTGTCAACATACGGAAATAAAAGTCTCAGCAACTTCCGGTTCACACAGACTTTAATCTTATAGCTTCTTCTCAGAAATACACTTTTGTCCCACAGGTTTATGTGTGTGGACAAACGGTGCCCTTGCCACACCAATAATTTGCAAAGTTGATTTGTTGAGAACCTTCTGAGAGCCTGAGCCAAGGCCTTGTTTTATAGTCACTATTTATGGCTGGAATGCTAAATGTTTGCCTGTCTGAAAATCTGTTACTTCTATTTCTTTGTCTGCTACTTCATCCATAATGGAGGGTACGGATTTATGCCCGCTCTTCTCCTCTGCCCATCGTCCGCCGGGGGGAAACCAATACTCTGTATTGGTGCCCAGGGCCAATGGAGGACATGCAGGTTAAATCATTCCTAATACAGCCTGGCATCCCATAGATTACCCTCTAGTTTCATAGAGACGCTGTGGGCCAGGCAACAACTTTTGTTTCAGTAGAGCTGACTGCTTCAAAAAAAAAAAAAAAAGAAACGTTCTGATGCAGTGCTTTTACTTCGACCTTGTTATCACCTTTGTTTTGTTGCCAAGTCGGAAGAAAGCTGATCAAGAAGGTTGTAGGGCAGAGGTATTCAACCCGAGCCAGTGCACCAGCCAAACTCACTAATTTAATTTGTTCACAAGAGCACTCCGAGCGCAAGCTGTATGTTGGGTGTCTGAGTTCGTTTTACTGATATAGATTCTTTTTTTTTTCTGACAGGCGCAATGTTGTTGTATTGATTATTCACTTTCTGCACATGAATATTGCTAGATTACCCAGGAAATCAAAAACATACAAGAGAGTAGGGCTGCTCAATTTTTTTGTTTATTTAAAGATTATTATTATTATTATTATTATTATTATTATTATTATTAATATTATATACTGTATATTATTATCATGTTAGGGCTGTGGAATATGATGCTGTATATTGGACAAAATATGAATTGATATATTGTTTTTATTTTTTTATCATTAGATTTTGAAAAGTGTTTTATATTTTAATAATATTTATTTTATATTTCTACATTTTTAATCAAGTAATTGCCCTGAAGTTCTAAATAAAGTGAGAAATATGATCATGAGTACATTTCTGAGTACATACGTTAAAATGTAAAACAAGAAACAGTCCTTTACGTGCCTTCGATATGTATCAACTATTAATTGATTGAATTTACAGAAATGTATATTGTTATCAGGATATGAGGTGACTTGTGTCAAGATATGAGATTTTTGTCATATCGTTCGTTTCTTCATAAATTAAGGTTGCTATTACACCTTAACACAAAAAATGTGGACTGCTGGAAAGGTTGCCGGATAGGGCACAGTAATCATTGGAGTCAAAATTTTAAATTCGATTAATTCCACAGCCCTAGAAAACCTGTAGAAAAGCCCTAGTTATCCCTAAAAGATGTCCCTGAAAAATCCTGGTGGGACAGAAATTTTTGCATTTTTATTGTACATGATATGTCCTTTACACTTAATTTTATTTATATAGTATTGGTTTGTTTGTTTGTTTTTTGTATTTTTTTTGTATTGGGTGTCTTTGAAGATTGCTGGTAACCAAGCAGTTAATGATATTATTTTCCTTCTATGAAAGTCATTGGGTAACATCAACTGTTACCAAACATTCTTCAAAATATCTTCTTTTGTGTTTAACAGAATAAATAACTTGTATGCAGTTGTTACAACTTGAGGTAGTGTGTGTGTGTGTGTGTGTGTGTGTGTGTGTGTGTGTGTGTGTGTGCGTGTGTGTGTGTGTGTTTTTTTAATACAATTCCATGTCTCTAATATTCAGATGTACTTCAGGTGTCTTCCTTAGGCTAATAAAGTTTTCCTATCCATTTTAGAGTCTGCTCAGCCAAACTTTTAAGCCAGGCTGCTTAGAAAAGTACACAAGCCCACTTCTCTCCTCAAAAGAGGAGTCAGTTATGTGCGTAATACAAACAGATATGCTCTGAAGCTTAAAATGTGAGGTTTGGGTCTTGTTCAAGTCCGTAACCAAGTTCCACTAATCAAAATGAAAGAGCCGTATGCATTTTCCTACATCACCTGACACAGAAAATATTAAAGTGCCATTTCTGTCTAAATGGTTCATGTTTAATTTCTTCACTTCATTTCCTCACTTTCATATGTTGAAAATAGCCTTGGGTTAATTCTGATTGGTCAGAGGTACCGAGACCAGGAGCACATCATGGTGATGTTGCTTCCAACAATAAAGAATTTATTACAACTAACAAGATGCTGCCCAAAGCTTGTTAAAAGTGTCATTTCTGGGCACAAAATTTAGCACTGAGTTATTAAATAGCTGTACAGTGGGTTGAGTTCCTCAAGTGTATTTTCTTGGTCACATTGAAGATTTTTAGAGAACACACACAGTACGTCTGCTTTTTCATTTTTTTTTTTTATAGTCCAACATGGTGAGAAAGGAAAGCTTGTCATTTTCTGCCTTTTTTCAGGATTAGTATTTGGACACTTTTGGAGAATGATTGATTATTAATATTATTTTTTTGTAAAGCAAACCAAAGGACATCAAAACTGCTGTTTTTTTTTCATTGATCTCTGAGTGACCTCAACTTTCCATTTTTAGAGACATAAAGGCGCAGTATGCTATTTTCACAACAAAAAAAGGCACCACGCTGTGACTGAAGGCTAATTTATACTTCTGCGTCAAGCGTAAGTGTACACGGTCGCATAGCCCTCGCCGTGGCTGACGCCAACTCTGACGTGCACCTCTCAAAAAATGTAACTACACGTCGCAACGATGCGTAGTGTAAGCTCTGTGGTCGGCTTGGTAGCGCTGAAGTGTGTGGGGGGGACCCAGAGCCACGTGAACCCGTTGGAGCGAGTGTTTACAAGTATCAAGTCCCGTGAAGGAGCTTCAGGTGGAAAGTTTTGTTTTTTGTTTACCTTATGGTTAAAGTTGTTGCACGTCCGCAGGTTCCCGCCTCTGAATGATCGAGTTTGAGCCACTTGTACATTAAGGTAGCGTTCAGAAAAAACAAAACACCCACGAAGAAACTCGACACAAAGGAACATAAAAACCTACTGCCAGCTAGCGTTTCGGAAGCGTTATTGCAGAGCAACACAAACAGCACGCAGAAGTATCAATGCACAGCTACGTGCAAGGAAGGCGTCGTGGGTCACGCCGATCACTCGATCAACTGTTTAACCGATTTTTGACAAAGTATAAACCAGGCTTAAGTGTGGAATTATAGGAGTTGTGGTCTTTATTTATATCCTACAGGACTCCTGCCGAAATCATGTTCATAGATGTGCTAAAGTATTCAATATTCTTATCATATAGCATGAAGCAGAGTAAGTGAAACAAGACATTTAAGCAATTGCTGATGAGAGATGAGCGTGACGAGGGGAAAAAAAAGCAGCAGAACTTTTATTATGCCACAGTTAACTATTTATAGTTCATGTGGAGAAGAAGCAGTGTTTTATCATACTAAATATATTTTAGGTTTCTGTTATAATGCAATAAAACACACAAACATACTAAAGCATTTTTTTGTGTGTTTCTCTGTTTTCTATAATAAAATCAAACTAAAAACTGAGGGTGTATGACCTCATTAGCATGAGCACACAGGACACAATCTGTGTCACTATAGTTAAAGTTGCTAAATTCTCTGCACTCTCAGAAATAAAGGTACGCGAGCTGTCACTGGGGTGGTACCTTTTCAAAAGGTACAAATTTGTACCTAAAAGGTCCATATTAATACCTCAAGGGTACATACTAGTACCTAAAAAGTACAAAAGTGCTCCTCTTAAAAAAAAATTGGTAATAATATATACTTATATATATATTACCAATATGGACCCTTTAAGTACAAATGTGTACCTTTTGAAAAGGTACCACCCCAGTGACAGCTCGAGTACCTTTATTTCTGAGAGTGTGGATTTGAACATTCTTCAACACATTTGGGATAATGCAAGTTCATAAGTCAGTGAAAAGAAATAAAAACATATTGTGCCTTTAATGACAGTCCATTAACTGCTGTTTGATTATTTAAAAACAAAACTTCTTTTGTGAAGTATGTTTTTAAATACAGTTGTGTGTGATGTTTTTCCAAACAAGAAAAATATGTGCCTGTGGTGATATTTTCGCAAAAATTACATTACATTGTGTTGCTTCTTGCATGTTTCACTAGAGTTTCAGAGGGAAATTTCCAGCCAGTTGTGGAAAAAAGTGTCCTCAGCTCTCTGTTGATTTATTCACATCATTTACGCACTTTAATGTTTGAAAATAACAAACCACCAACATTAAACCTAACCAATAGTGTAAAGAACCCCACAAAAAATGAATTTGCTAAAGCAGACATGCCCTTTTTATTTTTGCATGGTTTTGAGCTCTTGCCAAACCATATACTTTAGTACAAGAACAATGTTATCCCATTTACTACATTTAAATAGAAATATGAGATGTAATTGGGAAAAGGTTTACATATTTGAGTTTACAAATATTGTTTCATGATAAAAAAAAAGTCATAACATAGTATTGTGGAGATGAATCTGCATTCATTTATAATCCCTAATCATATTTTTACATGAAATGGATTAAAAGTTGTTGGTGTTTTGCCTCATCTAGTCTTTAGTTCAGCTAAAAACTGAATGAATTTGATATTTTTGGTGGTTTTGCTATTTATTTGGTAGTGTTGATTTAATTTTTGTCCATTGAGCCTGGGTTGATATTTTCTTACGTAATGCAATGACATGAAGACTTTTATTTCTAAGTATGTTTAAACATTTTCAGAGACTCTTAATTTTTTCAACCTGTTTTTTCCTCCTCTAGGAAATGTCAATATAAATCAAGTCTCTTCAGTTCAGCTGTCACTCACACACGCAGATCAATAAATGACACACCTTCCTCCTGTAATTGGAAGAGCAAAGGAAAGTTCATTAGCACTTCGGACATAGTTCATGGCTTGACTGAATAGAAAGAGTGAACAAAAATGAATGCAATGGAACCAATTTCATTGTACTACAGTATGTATATAGTATGCATTTTTAATTATTCATGCTTTATCTGTGTTATCTGAAATAATTGGGCATGTGAGAGAGGTTTACTCAATAGAGATGTCTGCAGAATAAGAAACATCACCCTTGATAATACGATTAAATTAGACTCGAGACTGGAGGTTGTAACTGGGTGTCAAGGACAGATGAAATATGCATTATGCAGGGGCTCATATGCAAACATGTTTATGTTCTCTTCTATACTGCTGCTTGAATCCAACTTAAATATGATGTTCTAGAGAAAAAAAAAACTAAAAAAGCTTTCTTTTTACATGGCAAGCTTGTGAAATTAGCTTTTTGTAAGAAATATTTGAAGCTCAAAATATGCTTTGTTTTTATGCATACGATTGGGTCCAGTGTATGCACTTTGAATTGTTTTTAAGGTTGCACTATTGGTTAGTGATCTTACTTAGAATTTAATGGACCACACAATCTTATTTTATAAAATGCCCAAGATTCATGTTAAACCTTTAAATGTGTTTGTGTTGTGTTTCAGTCTTTATAGTTAAGATGTAAACAATGAGTATGTTTACATGGACACCAATACTTTGATTTTTGTACGATTAAGACAATACTCTGATTAAGAGTCTACCATGTAAATAGAGATTTTTGATGACATTAATCTGATTAAAGTCATAATCGAATTAAACACAAGTCAAATTAAGATGTGGAGTATTCCTATTTTAGTTGCAGTATAGACATGTAAACACCTTAATCAGACTATTGCCTTCGTGTAGGACTTTTAGCCAGATTTTGTGACAGGATATTCTATACACATGGCTGTTTGACACTATAATAGTCACATCGCAGATTATGCAATGTTGAGTTCCGATTACACTTGATCAGTACAACACTTGAGAATACATGGGATTTGTGAAGTCGTTGCAAAGTATAACCATAACAGAACGTTTTATCATTTGCATGTGTTTTAAAGGCATTTCAAGAGCGTTTAAAGCATTTGGGCACAAAAAAGTACATTTGTAACTTTAATGAGGAATTGTTTTGCTGAATTATTTCAACGAAGACTATATACAGTGTTATTTTACATTTCATTATTCAATTTCTGTACCTGAATACTGTTTGACTGTGCAGAAAACCTTGAAGCATGGTTTATTTTATTTTTGCTCACAATCATAATTATTTTTGCTCACAATTTGTTTAGTATTTTTTTATACATGATTCACACCCGTAGAAAATCTCCCCAATCAATCCTAATAAAGGATTCCTTTCCAAATAGAGCTATTCAAGCCATCTGGTGAAAATGTATTCATATCGCCATATATATAGCAGAAATACGAATGCAACATGTAATGCAATGTCAGATTTGTTCAATATCGTGCAGCCCTACTTTGTACCATTGAAAGTTTTGAACACTGAATAATATTTTCAAGAGATTTGTTCAAAACACTGGTAATGAAGTTTTATGAGTCACTAAATCATTCATTGAAACTGTTATTTGAAAATATATATTTAAATTCATTCATTCATTTTCTTTTCGGCTTAGTCCCTTTATTAATCAGGGGTCACCACAGCGGAATGAACCACCAACTTATCCAGCATATGTTTTACGCAGCGGATGCCCTTCCAGCCGCAACCCAACACTGGGAAACACCCATACACACTCATTCACACACATACACTATGGCCAATTTAGTTTATTCAATTCACCTATAGCGCATGTCTTTAGACTGTGGGGGAAAACGGAGCACCCGGAGGAAACCCACGCGAACACGGGGAGAACATGCAAACTCCACACAGAAATGCCAGCTGACCCAGCCGGGACTCGAACCAGCGACCTACTTGCCGTGCTAACCACTGAGCCACCGTGTCGCCCCTCAGTAGGACATTAAAAAATATTTTTTGCTAGAACTGTGGTTTCTGATCTGCTACTTTTTCTCAAAAAATTAAATATCAATTTCTGCTCTACTGACGTGAAACTAGGATTTATGGTATCAGACAAATGCCTGAGAAAAGGTCTTTCAGCAACTAGAGGGAAAGTCAGTTTTATTACAGGCAATTATGTCATTTCCCTGATGTAGTAATTTCTGTCTGTAGTAATATTGCAGCGTTTTCTCTTTTTCTGTCTCACTAACTCTGTCATTCATGAAATTACATCAGACTGATATGATGTTTCTTTGTTGCTTCTATCGTTTATGGGTGGGCGAATCCATTTTCATATATTTTGATATATTTAGTATACTGATGCTGGATCAATTCTCACATATAAAAAGATTCTATTAAGGTTTTATTGTATATTTTTAAGCCGTTTTATTAGCTTTAAAACAGCAAATGCAAAGATGCAGGTGTTTTTCACTTTAATAGAAGAATTGGTTTTGTAATATTGACTTTGATGTTGCTTGATCAAAAAGGTAGAAGTAGCCCATGCATATATTATGACTTATTGCATGAAAATAGAAAAACGCATTGTTCTCCCAAAACAATCGCCTTGTTTCATTGCATGGCATAAAATATTTAAATAACAAACAAATATATTTGCATGTTTGTAGGGCTGTACAATATAAAGTTTCAGCATCGATATCGCAATGTGCGGATCTGCAATGTGAAATTGTGTAAACCAGGAAAAAGTGTGAAATAGTAGTGTGAAAGATTTTTATTTGGATGTGTTTTTAAAGCCTGTGACTGTACGATTTCAAACGAAATTAAAAATAAATAATAAAGTTTGTCACTTTAACAAAGATGACTTGTTTCATCATTGATACAATGAGGACTACAGTGTTATTTTACTTTTGATTATTAAATTTCTGTACTTCAATACTCCAGAAAATCATTGTTTTGTTTATTTCATTATCTTTGTTCTATTGTTTTCATCTGTGCTTTAATTTGTTTTTTTTGATATACAGTATTTGTATAGTTTATCTAAAATCATCCCAATCAATGTAAAATTATGAATTCTTTCCAAATAAAGTCATCTTGTGAATTTATATTAATATCAAGGCAAGGCAAGTTTATTTATATAGCACATTTCATACACAGTGGCAATTCAAAGTGCTTTACATAAACAGGAATAAAAGAGACAAGTATAAGAAAATAAAAACAAACAATATAAACAGATGAAAACAGCGTAGAGACAGTTTTTCCATATTCCAAAACACCGGTGTATCATATTTTCTCATTTTACTCTGGGACTTCCCCATTCTGGTGATCACCCCCCCTCATTGGACTTTTTCGGTACCTATTTATCTATATCATAATAAATATTGGAGGAAAACTAAATATTTCAATGTAATTTATTTCCAATATCGTGCAGCCCTACATGTTTGTCCCCCCCCCCCCTCATGAATGAGCGTTTTGGCTAATGAAACAAGCACAACAATAATGAGCAAATTAATCATCACATGTTTGCTCTTCACACGCAATGCATTGTGTTTCCAGAGGATCAATTACACAAAATCTATATTTGTACATTAGCATACAGTAGTGTGAAGTGTTATAGGACACCACTTTCATTAAGACCTTGTTGGGTGCGACTAGATGAGAACAGGAAGAAATTGGCAATGATATTGATCTATTAATGCAGTCCTGGAACACTTTACTATACCAAGTAAATGCAGAGATTAACTCAAAAAGCCTTCATCGGGAGGTGAGGATAAAATCTGCTAATGTCAGAACACATACATATTTATTTATAGCAAAAAGAAAAATAATACTAAAAATAAATACAATAAACATATATGTGAAGATACAGTGGCATTGGTTGATGGTAATAATAAATAAAAACAATAATGTCCAGAAATGATGCATAAATATATTTAAATATTCATTCATTCATTCATTCATTTTCTTTTCGGCTTAGTCCCTTTATTAATCTGGAGTCGCCACAGCGGGATGAACCGCCAACTTATCCAGCACATGTTTTACGGATGCCCTTCCAGCTGTAACCCATCACTGGGAAACATTCATACACACTCATTCACACACATACACTACGGACAATTTTAGCTTACCCAATTCACCTATACCGCATGTCTTTGGACTTGTGGGGGAAACCGGAGCACCCGGAGGAAACCCACGTGAACACAGGGAGAACATGCAAACTCCACACAGAAATGCCAACTGACCCAGCCGAGGCTCGAACCAGCGACCTTCTTGCTGTGAGGCGAACGTGCTACCCACTGCGCCACCGCGTCGCCATATTTAAATATATAATATATTTAAAAATATGATAAAACATCACATACAGTTTTTTATTTGACCTTTTTGCTTTCTTTCCTTGAGCGTTTTAAGTCTGGCAGGTGCAACTCAATCCTCTAAATTGAAGAGGTCTTTAGGGGCGCCGGGGAAGAATTTCAGTATTTTAGGAGAGACTTATTCGGTTAGCGGCTAATTATTTCCAGTGGTTTAAGTGGGTGAATTGCTAAGTGCTCTTGGGGGAACAGCTGCATCTAATTTGTGGATTCAACCCAGGTGACGTTCGATCTCAGTGTAATTAAGAGCTCAGAGGTTGGGTATCGATTGTCTTTTTTTCTGTGCGTTTTGTTGTGCTATTCTGTTCTGAAATTGAGACGAAGAAGAACCGGTGGCCAATTGGGATAGAGAAATGATACCATGACCTGCTGAATTTATATAATTCCTACCCTAGGGGACAGGAGATTATAAGTTAGGTTATAAGTGTATTATTGCCATGGCCAGGAGACATTTGGTGGATCCGAAATCGCACTTGCCTACTATATAGTATGTGAAAACAGTATGTGAGTCAAGTAGTAGAGCTGCACAATATTGATTTCGCAATGTGCCCATCTGCGGAATCTGAATCTGTTGGGATTATCAGAACATTGTGGAGTCATTAGGAAGTTTAACCTTAATAGAGTGACAATTTCTCATTTGTTTGTGTTTTTAAGGACGGTGACTGTACGATTTCAAGTGAATTTAAACCATTTGTGTTTAAGAATTATAACATTTTGTTATAACTTTACAGCGTTATTTATTTACATTTGAATATTAAATTAAGGGGCGTCACGGTGGCGGAGTGGGTAGCACGATCGCCTCACAGCAAGAAGGTCGCTGGTTTGAGCCTCGGCTGGGTCAGTTGACATTTCTGTGTGAAGTTTGCATGTTCTTCCCGTGTTTGCGTGGGTTTCCTCCGGGTGCTCCGGTTTCCCCCATAAGTCCAAAGACATGCACTATAGGTGAATTGGGTAGGCTAAATTGTCCATAGTGTATGTGTGTGAATTCCGCTGTGGCGACCCCAGATTAATAAAGGGACTAAGCTGAAAAGAAAATGAATGAATAATTATTAAATTAATGTACCTGAATACAGAATCTCTATAAAAGCACTGTCTACTTTATTTTGTTTATCTGTTCCTGAAATATGTATATTATATTTTATGCAGATGCACTGCCCTATGAAAGTCAGTCTAAAATTATGAATACTTACCAACTAATTTTTAATTATATTCATTCTGAATTATACTGTATATGAAATCCATCAACTAATTTTAACAACGTACGTTCACAAACAGCTCTCAAAAATTGTCTGTGAGTATTTCAGTGTAAATTTTTATTTAAAGACAATTATTTATATATGTATATGTGATTAGCAACAAAAGTCAATTTTGACTCAAAAATGCTCTAAGCTTTTAGACATTGAAAGATTTCTAAGGATCATGCGTGTGACACTGAAGTACTCATGCTGAAAATTCAGCTTTGTCATCAAATTGGCAGATGCAGAATATATTACAAATATATATACATATAAAAAAAAGCTGCTTAAAAATGCTTACTTTATCAGGGCTCCCCAGAGTCAAATGATTCAGCAAAGCTGTTTTAATTAGTAATAAATGTAATTGACAATGTTTCTGATCAAATAAATGCAGCCCTGTTTGAGCGTAGGTAATGTTTATCAAAACTGTAACTGTATAATAATTCTATATTTTCACTTGTGCGACTGCAGAGAAACTAATGACACTATAATGGCTGCTTATTATTTTAGTGGTTTGTTAGAACTCATACCTTACTTTTAAAACATTCATTTGTACATCAGGCTGTCTTGGAGCTGATTAAGGTCCATGTAAATTGATTTTTTTTGTCTGTCTATGTACTTCAGATATAAGTCTGACAAAAGAGTTTGTAGTATATTGTATTATCCTTTTCTACACGTTCCTGTTTCCAGTATTTTCCTTCTGGCTCTTACCTACATGTATCTCTCTTCTTCTGTCCATCTTTCCTTCTTCTCTCTCTCTTACCTGCAGGAGTTTTGAGTTTCTCGGTGGTCCAGGTCCAGGCAGAGCGCTTGTTCTCCTCTTAATCAAAGCAACAGATGCGATTAGTCTGGAGCGGGTGGTGCAGGCGGCTCTACCCCTTGGGTAATCAATTTGCAATGGCAGATGCTCACGGGGGGAAACTCGCCTGCTGCCCAACAGCTGTTCTCCAGAAAGTATCAACCATCCCTTTATTGACTCTCCCCTCATCTTGCTTTGAACATGAGGCAGTAGCATGTTCTTCTTTTTGTAGATGGACATAAAGAGTCAGAATATATAAATCGTTTGATTAATCAAGTAGCAGAATGCATTGTATATTTAGTCAATGTTAATCAAAAACTATTTACTGTCTGACAGTTAATTGAAAGCTATTGTTTAGTGAAATTGACATGTTGGCTTTTTTATAAGCCTGTCTTAAGTGAGATACTAACCAATCACTGTAAAACAATGCTGAGTTCCACACAATTGCTTCATGTTGTCCCAGCACAAATCAATTAAGTTAACTTAGTTGTTTTTACAAATTTAAGTGGATTGAACATAAAACAATTGCCCCCCCCCCCCCCCCCCCACCACCACCAAAAAGACGTGTTGATTCAGCTCATTTTTAATAAGTAGTTTAAACAAGCAGCAAAAATCTTTTTTGAGGGATCCTTTGGCTTCTTTTTTATTACTCAAATCAACTTCCCCATAAAATCTGAGGATCAATCCTCCCTTCAGGCCTTGTTTAATTGTTTGGCTGATGTGAAGTGTTGGTTAGCAAATAACTTTCTCCAACTGAATGAGGACAAGTGTGAATTTATTGTTTTTGGGCAAAAAGGTTCAGATTCTAATGACAATCTCTCATTGCTTCCTGGAAAAATACATTCCTCTGTAAAAGGTCTTGGTGTTATTTTTGACTCTGAGCTTAAATTTGATCACCAAATTAATGCGGTTGTTAGAAATAGTTTTTTTTATCTTAGATATATTGCCAAGCTGAAGTTTGTCCTCTCTTTCAGTGATTTGGATAGGTTGTTCATGCCTTCATCTCTTCTCGTCTTGATTATTGCAACGCATTGTATCTGGGTGTGAGTCAGGCCTCTCTCTTAACTGTAGCTGGTCTAGAACTCAGCTGCCAGGCTTTTAACAGGCACAAAAAAACCAGAACACGTCACACCTGTACTGGTTTCCCTACACTGGCTACCAATCCAGTTTAGAATTCAGTACAAAGTACTGTTGTATGTTTTTAAATCCCTCTATGGCCTGGCCCCTGAGTATATTTCTGAGCTAATTAATATACACCAACCCGTGAGATCTGTGGTCCTGACTCACTCCTGACGTGGCATGGATGGATATTGCTTTCTGTGCCACCAACAGTGGTCGAGAGGAGACAGATGGTGCTGTTTTGGCGCCTGCACAGTGAAACTTTTTCCCAGACCAAAAATGTTGCAGCGAATACCGGCGGCAATAAAACGATGACAGATTGATGGTTAAATTAAGGGAAAATGATGATCATATCAGTGTTCGAAAAGTTAAATGTGATTGTGATGGACGGAAAGGAGGAACGGGCACAGCTTTGCCTTCTGAGCAGCTGCTGATCGGAAAAGAAACGTCAGCCAACGTTTAGTTTCACACAATCTGGCAACTCAGAGCGCCAGCGCGCCTCACCTTGGCTAACTGGAATTTGTAGCATTACACTAAAAGGCAATTATTTCTACTTTGCTTGTCAAAGCACGGCACGGGTTTGACAAATGATAGTAGGCCGATAGCAGCAATGTTCATCCATTTTAATTAGGGCATCGGGCTCGTGAGGAGCCTCTTCGGTTTGGACACTGAAAGCAGAGTGGCAGAAAACCACTGCCCAGAAACAGCGGCTCCAGACGCCTAGCTTTGCGTATTACAATCAGTTATTATATGATCACAGAGGCTGCATTAATTGGATAAGTCAAGTCAAGTTTATTTATATAGCACTTTTCACAATGTAGATTGTGTCAAAGCAGCTTAACATAGTTCCGATCCGGGCAAGCCAGTGGCGACAGTGGCGAGGAAAAAAAACTTCACCAATTGACGAAGTGAAGGGGAAAAAAAACCTAGAGAGAAACTAGGCTCTGTTAGGCACGACCATTTTTCATCTGGCCAAACTTCCTGTTCAGAGCTGCAGTCTAGGCGCTGGAGGCTGAAGAAGCTAGACGTCCATCGTGGAGAAGCTGCAGGTGTGAGTAGGGCACCGGCAGGCGGTCATGATAAAATACAGTACAATTATTTACATTGCAAAATAGTAGTACAGTTTAAAATAACAGTTTTCATTGTTTGCTGATTTTATTCAACAAAACTAGCATAAGCCTAAAATTCAGTGCAAGTTGATGCTACTTTGCCTTATGATCAGTGTAGTAAGAGACTGTATTATCATCAATAACGTTACTTGTTGAGCACAAAAGTTTGTAGCATACAAAAAACTTAAAAAACCGAAATCTTACCTATGAAATGTTCTGCCTTCGTGCTTTGTTTTCTTTGTTTGCTCGTTACTACACCCGTAAGCAGCGCTAAAGTCCAGCATCTTCATTGGCACACTGTCTTGACTAGTGCTGTTGAATGACATTTGTCCTGGGAGCACTGTACAAATGTGGCGGCGCTATTGACGCATGCTCAGGGTCCGTATGCGATATTTAGTGTATATATCTATGGCCACCTTCAAGGTTGGTTTGTGTTCACACTGTCTTTTTTCCTTCTGAACCACGGTACGCTTGCGTCATCGAGCTGCTGTTTTGTTTACGGCTGTTGCTATGTGACAGTCATGAAAGCAAAGCGCCAAAATGAAGAGACGTCCACACATCGCGGTCATTCTTTTTTTGCTGAATCTTTTGGTTTTGTACATACAGAAAGCGACTCGCGCCTATCTGCCGCAAAAATATTATAAACGTTCAGAACATCACACAGTGTCTGCAGAAGATGTTTTTCTAGGAGACGTTTTCCCTGGCTCAGTCAGTCTTGTCACCAAGGTACAGTACATGATGCACAGACACACACGCACACGCACACGCACACGCACACACACACACACACACACACACACACACACACACACACACACACGAATTAACGTTATGAAATAGTTTGTTGTACAGTCAGCGGTTCACTTCTGTTATTTGGTACGATTGCATTCATACTAGAAGTGAACCGGACCAGAGTTCGCATGAACCGTACCCTAGACCACCTCTTTCAGGCGGACTCGGGTACGGTTCGTGGGTGCTCACCCGAGTTCAGAAGACACGTTCACACTAGCTAAACGTACCGTACTCTGACGTCAAACGAACCCAGGTGTGGACCAAAAGTGCTAGTGTGAAAGCACCCTGAGTGTTTCGCAAGGGAATAAGATAGATGATTGAGAGAAAAGATTGTACAATATCGTCCACTATGTTAGCTGAATTTGTCAAATGACTAAAATGCAACATTGTTTTCGAAAGCCTCCATTTTCACAGTCCACACTGCAACATGAAAACGGCATTTTTAAATTTATCCACTATGGAATGCATTTTCAAAAAGATCCTAAAAAGATCCTGTCTCAGTGTACACGGAAGGCCAAAACGGAGAGAAAAATATGCATTTTTAAACTACAACACATTAGTGTGGACATGACCTGAAACCTCATAAAAGCAAAACAAATACATAATAGAGCATGGGTCTTTCTGCTGTTTTATGTCTACAGTCACAGAGTTCACAGAGGATGTAATAATAGAAGCAGGCGCTTTCTAGGAAATAAAATCATCATGACAAATCTGTCATTGAATCTGACAATGGATTGGAAATGACATGCCTAGAGGACAGACGCCTAATCCATTTTTAACCAAATATGTTTTTATATCAAACAATGTGTGAGTACGTGATGTCTCATATCATTAGATACACAAGTTTACATGCTGTCAGTCAAAAACATTGTCAGGTCTGAAGTTAATCAGCGTACTATTCACAAATAAGTGCAAAACAGCTCCTAAAACATCAATCAATAGTGCTTTCAAAAGCAAAGCAGAAAACAGTATATATATCCCATGGACAAAATTTAAAGTCCTATCATTTTATCATATTATGCTCTATTGTTTATTTCATGGTGTCAAAAAATACATTGCTTACTCATTGGCTATTCATTGTTTTAATATATTTGCATAATGCATATGAACACAATATTAAACACCATTAAGGGGGAAGTAGACCAAAACATGAATAACAGCATCGTGAAAAAGTTGCAACCTTGAAAGTTTACAATTTGCATTATATGTTGCGATATTTTTTGTTTTTATGTTGGATCTGTAATCATTACATTTTGAAAAGTGTTTTATATTTCATTATTTGTTCATTTTTCAACATTTTTTATCAAACATTTGCCCTGAAGTTCTAAATAAAGTGAGAAATATGATCACATATGAATGAGTACATTTCTATATAGTAGTGTTGTCACAATACTGGATTCCGATACCAATCAGTACTGAAATTTAAAAAACGTCCATTTCCCGCTAACATTTGAGCGCTGTTTGAGCATTCTTAAACAGTGCTGATTTGCCATTTTGTTCACATGCTCAACAGAAATGACTGTGATTGGTTGTGAAGGTCATCAGTTCACCGAACTTACCACTGTTTGCCGAGTGCAAACACAGATACAGGGACACTGGAACATTTTAAAGCCACGCAGATCAGTCGATTCATCAGCGAATCGCTCGTATATCAGCTTATAAACAGACCAGCTGATCTTTGCGGTCCCTGTATCTGTAGTTACACTCAGTAAACAGTGGTAAGTTCGGTGAACTGATGACCTTCAGGGCCAATCACAGTCATTTCTGTTGAGCAAGTGAACACAATGGCAAATCAGCACTTTTTAAGAACGCGCTTAACATTTTAGCGGGAAATGAACATTTTTAAAATCTCAATATATACATTTCTATATAAATATATCAATTTACAAAAATGGTACTCTATCTTGATGTATATTGTTCGCCCCAAGTAAAAAAGGAACAAGTCGTTGGCTGTTCATTTTTTCTAGAAACTGCAATCAAGGGTTGTGTTTTTGTGGTTTCCAGTGAGCCTGTGTTGGTTAATTCTGTCATCAATTACTCCCCTTCATGTCATTGCAAACCCAAAGGTTTTCATTGAAAACAAATGAAGATATTTCAATGGAATCTGAAATATTTATACCCCCCACCAAAAGTCTATTCACCAAAAACATTCAGAAACAGATAAATAAATACAAATTAATCGAGTAGATTAATCCAAGTCTTCTTGAGAGACACAATTCATATGGGTTTATTTGAACTCATATTTATTTTGTGATCTCTTTGAAGTGTCAAAGTTTGGGTTAAAAGGCTTTCAGTGAAAGGGACAGAAACATATGTTTATTTCCAAAGTCTACTTTTGGAATAGGGCTGAGATTGCACTAAAATGTATGTTGATGATGAGGTTCTGGGTTTCATTTTTAGAACAGAACCATAGAAACCATTCTGTATTTAATCTAAGATCATTTCTCTGATAAATGTGATGAAAACTATGTGTCTATGCCTCTCTTCCAGATGAGAATTTTGGCAAATAATCTTGAATTTGTGTGCAGCAAATGGATCCAGATCTCTGCTCTCCTCTACAATGTAAAGTCAGTTACTCATACCTTTTGATTCACAGGCATTTGGATTAACTTAAAGAAATTGACACAAACATTGCAAAAATGACACTTGCAAACTAAAAATAGAATGACCATACAGTGAACAATGTATGCATGTTTTAATTTATACAGTTTTGATGTCTTGACTGACAAAAACGAAACACTTTCAGTGTTATTTTTTCATTTGATTGTATTATAAAATACTGATTATATTGTCAATTTTAATTAGTTATTTTTATTAAACATCAATTTGACAATACATAGGTATTAAGCCATTAAACATAATACAAAAAAACCTCATTCAAAACATCAGTGATGATGTAAAAGGATTACTTGCATGAAATGAGATGCAAAATATTATTTACAAATTAAATTTTTGAAAAAGTCAAGACCTCTAAATTGGTAAACCCTGATAAAGGGTTGAGATTGATATATTTAGCATTAGCTACTTTGTTATGCACAGCTATAATTCTACGTTGGACACAATTTATCATCTGATAGATCTTACAAATAAGCATTCATGTCTCTAATGTTTCAAAAAGTGAGACATTAAAATGCATTGTATACATGTAAAATGCCTCTGACAAATTGTGCTTCCAGTGATGAAGGTCAAACGTGGCAATGCCTAGTATGAGGGAATGATGGGAGATTTGTGTGTGATCGTTTAGCAGCGATAGGGAGGGATGAACGCAGTAATGGAGCTTTCCCCTCGAAATGATTTCTCTGCAGGGAGAACAGCAGGTTTCCTTCGCATAAAGTCTCAGACCTGTTAAATGTTCAGTAATCACTTTTTTTTGCCATGTTTGAGCTCTTGCTTCTTTCTCCAGCTTCCATTTATCTCACATTTCTTCAGTCTCTCTCTCTCTCTCTCTCTCTCTCTCTCTCTCTCTCTCTCTCTCTCTCTCTCTCTCTCTCTCTCTCTCTCTCTCTCTCTCTCTATCTGTGCATTGAGGCCTTTTATTAGTCCATTTCAGATCCTGGCAGAAAGGTGGAGCAGCGATAAGGGGGGAGTCACGTTGATCCCACTGAACAAACAATGGGATTTTGCTCCTCTCATCTCACATCATGCCAGGGGGGAAGAAAATGAATGTTTGTCCTTCGTAGAGCAGGTCACTTCCTTGAGTGCCTCTTTATTACGATGCCATCGTGTCCACAGGAGGACCAAACTGAATCCTGAATTGAGGAAATCACTATACTGTATTTGTCTGGGCCTAGTTGTTTGAGCATTAATCTGACAAATCTGGCCTATTTGACCATTTGCCTGTCAAAAGTTAGAGTGAGTTTGAGGTACAGTATCATCCAAGAAAAAAAATAAATATATTTTTACATTTATTTATTTAGCAGACACTTTTGTTTGGTGTGTAATTAAAATGTCTCATTACTGATTATTAATCAAGGGTTCACACAGGATTTCTGGATTATCATGGAATTTTAAAAGATCTGTTCCATACATTGAAAGGAATTTAATAGTTTTTCTGTCCAAGTAATGTAATATCTGGGACTTTATTTAATTTGACCTCCCATTTATAAAAAAAAATGGATTTGTTTCTACACTGTAAAAATATCCGTAAATTAGCAGTTTTCTGTATTTTGTGATTTATGTTTTTATTTTTTACTTTCCCCCGTTTATTTATGCTTTTAATGGCATTATGGGACTTGGATCTTTGAAAACTTTTTCTGTTATTTTACTG
>CAIGQV010016547.1:3914124-3936945 GCA_903798115.1 Danio jaintianensis
GTGTGTGTGTGTGTGTGTGTGTGTGTGTGTGTGTGTGTGTGTGTGTGCCTCTTGGTGAAGAGAAGTATCATGAAATTAACATGTGATGAGATGACAGAAGATCACTGGGGCGCCACTCAAATCCAATACATCAGAAGGAGTGCTTTAAAATGCCTCTTGGGTTAATTGGTGAGGCTGTTGGCAAGTTGACAGCTTGATGCTTTATTGGACAACAGTTTGCCCAGTGATAGGAACAAATCAGTGTCCCCAAAGAAATATCATTCTAATCAATGGACGCCATGTGTCTTTGTGGAGTAAATTAAAAACGGTGATGATGAACGTCACTGATAAGTGAACTAGGTGCTTTGAGATTAAAATTCAATTACTTATTTATTGCGAGAGTGAATATGTAAACCTTTCAAGTCATTTTGGCAAAAGTTGGAGTCAATGGTATGAAATGGATTTCATTGAAAGCTATAGGGTCCTCTGGAATTCGAGGTGATAAAAACAATCATCTGTAATCCACTCTCACTTCTGAAATCAAATGAATCAAGAGTCAATTCTATGAGGCACAAAGGATGGAGTAAAATCACTTTATTATTTTTTGGGGATTGTAAGGCTGGGTACACACTAAAGCATTTTTTGAACCTTATAATATGTTTGAAATCTTAGAGAGTAAAAAATCCTGGATTTCACCATTTTGCTCCTATATAGTGTGTAGTGTGCCACAATGTGACAAAGACAACACACTACACACCAACAGATTTTCAAATAGAGTCCCGACTGTAAACAGAAAATCTCACAAAATCTCGAATAAACGAACAAACATTTGTGCTGTTGCCACAAATCGACAAGTTGATCCTCCATCTCTGCTATCCAAATCTGTTTCACTTTGTGCTGCGCCATGACTGTGTTTCTTATGCCTTCGTCTTCTGTCAGCATGCTGTTTGATTGGAAATTGTTACATTTCATGTGATAATCTCCAGCTCGTATGTGCATTTTGTCATCGGAGTTGCCCCCACTCTTTGAGATTTCATATTGAATATGTTGAATATGTATGATTCGCAATTGGAGTGCCTCTGACATTCTTCCAAGCAGATTAAGACACCTCACTCTTAACACACCTCACACCAAGGAAAATCTGATTAAATCATCTTTAGAACCCTGAAGATAAACGGGACATTACCCAAGATTGTCAGAAGGGGAGAAATTTGTCTCAAAACCACGGCCTAAACTGCAGTGTTTTGCTGGCTGGATAATATGATCAAATGATATTAGCTAGATATATTTGGTAAATAAATGTAGGCTAATATTACAGTGTACATATGCACATTGTGCAAATAATTTTATATACTGACAACATAGTTCTTTATTGTTCTATGTTAGGGGTAGTTTGAAGATTTTTACCAGCCCGAGCAAACTTTACTCGAAAATTCCTGAAACTAACCTAATTTTGGCTTGATTCTGTTCAAAATAATACAATATAATAGGGCTGAATCAGTATCAGTATCAGTATTTATTGACCGAACACCATTCTCAATAACGATTAAAAAAAAGCCTTGGAAGGAATGCCAATAAGCTTAGGGTTATTTCCGATCGAGGGGCACACACTTTTTTTTCACATGCTTTTAGAAGCAACATGTGAACAGAATATGGTTGGGTTTCGTCATCGCCACCTCAGGTCAGAATAACACACACAAAAATGAGTGCCGTGACTAGCAGCAGTGAGGAGATTGTAAATAAAACAGGATGTCACCAGAGTGGATTTTTGGTTTCTTTTTCTTGTGCATCCCAGCCACTAACACCCCATCTGAAATAATTTTTTGCATAGGGGTAATTTATTCATTCAACTTCACAATTTGTAATGTTGCAATGTGTATATGAATATTGATGGTTGGTTCCTTTACTTGAAAGCTCAGATTTGATTATCATAATTTGTTTTGTTGACAGAGTTTGAGGTTTACTATATCACTATTATTGACACCTTACAGAATTTGATCTACCTTAAAGTTTGCTTTGATTGTTCAGCGTTTACCATTTACCATTGCACACACTTCATAACATTTGAATTATCAACTTTAAAGAGTCTGTTTAACACTTATGTTTATTTTATTATCAAGTTTAAAGAGTCTCTTTAACACTTATGTTTATTTTATTATAAGACATAAGAGACGAGATATTTTTTGTTTATTTCTTTTTTTTGACTATTAAAACTATTTGCCTTAGTAATGTTGGTAAATTAAAATGAAGTGGTTAAATAAATAAAAAAATCCTAATATTCCTAAATGGATTGTAAAAAGATATTCAATAATTATCGATACCGAATGATATGAAACGTTATATCATGATATTTTTTTTGCTGTATCGCCCAGCACTACAATATAATAAAATTTGTATTTCTATAGCACATTTAAAACAACTGCCTTTGACCAAAGTGCTTTCCAGCATATAAAATCCCAGAGTCAAAAGTTCAACAGAAAGTTCAACAATAATTCAACATTAAAAACCTGATTCCTCTAATCGACTCTGAAAGCTTTACTAAAAAGTTATGATTTCAATTGAGACTTAAAAGCATGCACAGTTGGGGATGATTTAAAACATGTCATACCAATTTGTTTTCCAATTTTGCTTGAATTACATTGGGGCCTTTAGTATGCTGTTGTCATCTTGTGAAGAAGCTCTTCATAATGAGTTATAACAATAACTAAAACATGAATAATCCACCACAAGTACAGTTTTTAAGTTTAAATTAATACATACAATTTTAAAATATCTGGTTTATTTTTCTACTATTCAAGCAAAAATGATGATTCATTGACTAAAACAACTGAATTTGCCATAGCTAATTTACACAGAAACAGTGTAAAAAATAAGTTAGCAAATGCGTAGCAGCACCCTGCCATTGTACACGTCCAAGCACCATTCAGTTTTTTTTTTCTTTGGGAAATGTATGAATCTGGTTATCACGCTGTAATCTGTCCAGCCATTTCATCCATTATCTGAGCAGCTCATCTCTAACCACCCATGAGAGGGTCCATTTGAGTGACCAGCGGAGAGGGACCTCCCAGTGGGAGCCAGACCCATCTGCACGAACATGAAATAATGGATGATGAAGATCAGATGCCATCATGGTCCGCAATCTGCCGCTGCCCCGTCCGTTGCATTCACACCAGCTTTACTGCCCATGTGCCACCTGACTCATGGCACACACTGATGAGCTCCCCAAGATGTCATGGCATCTGCCCACAAAATCAAGGCTCATGCCAATGCACACGGAAAGGGCAGTGCTTATAGTTTGCAGCCCGGGTCTGTTGGAATCTGGGTGGACGCCAACCAGATTGTTGATGAGGTCTTTGCGATCAGCATTAATGCGATAGCGTCTGACTCATGCTATCCTCTTGTGTTGTATAACCTATGTGGTAGACTGTTTCATAAAAACTTTAGAAACAATAGTTAATCGCCCAAAGGTAACATCATGTGTATTCATAAGCTGATGGTAAGTTCAAAGGAGCAGGATGCAAGAACAGGCAAAAATGTGACACATCTTAATGACAAAACAAACACCAAAGCAAAAGGGTGACTGCTGCCTTAAAAACTCATAATCAAAAAGATGCTCACCAGCTACTGGATAAATAGTATAACCGGCTGAAAGAGTCATAGAATGAATTTGTTCAAAAGTCTGAATCAAATTGAATCAAAGGTAAGGGTATAAAACCAAATTTGAGGAACTTGCTGGAATTGTAAAGAGTTCTTTCTTGTTTTTTTGTCATAATTTTTCCTTTTATATTATGTGAATGTCCTCCAAGGGATTTGTGACCATATAGCAAAGGTGCCACGCATAACGGTTTCAGTGCTTCAATTCCCATTGACATTTCACACTGGACATTCCAAAAACCCAGGCTTAACATCCTTATTTGCATTTATGCTATGTCAGTTGATCATTGATTGGCCGATCACTTCACCTCTTTGCATAAAGTTTGAAGTGTTTCACATTTTTATTATTTATAGCAGAGTGGTGTCGAGCTAGACTTAAAGGCACAATATGTAAGATTGTTTCATTAAAATATCCAAAAACAACTAGAACAGTGCTATATATTTTGCAGACTTATGTACTTATTATCTCAAATGTTTTAAAGAATGTAAGCAATTTTAACTACTGACACAGATTGTGTCTTGTGTGGCCATGCTAATGACATCACACATCCTTAATTTCTAGTTTGGCTTTATAGAAAACAGGGAAACAGCAAAGATGCTCTAATAAGTTTTGTGTTTCATTAGACTGCACAGAGCAGCATTATAGCAGAACCTTAAAATGTATTTAGTCTGATAAAACAGCACTGCTTCTTCTCGACGTGATCAGGAGCGGAAGAACTAGAAGTGGTGGACTGTGGCATTTGTTTGCTAATTTACAGGCTGTTTCTGTATTTGCTGTTTGTGTGTGCGTGTGGCATCAAACTGATGAGATGCTGGTATGTTTTCTATTTTTATGTTTTTTTTCAGCCTGATCTCACGAGAAAACGTAAGTATTTTACGTTTTGTAAGTTTAGTGGCTAATTCGTATGAATTTGTACAAGTTCAGTCGTACGAAAATGTATGATTTTAAAACGGAGCACCCAACCCCGCCCCTAAACCCAACCGTCATTGGGTGATGAGCAAATCGTACAAAATTGTACAAATCAGATCGTACGAATTCATACGAATTAGCCCTAAATCAAAAAGTTACGAATTGCCGTGAGATTGCGTTGTTTTTTTAATGTAGCAGCAGGTTGAGCTCTCTTGGCCACTGTACAACAGTAAAGTTAAGCATGATGGGAAAAGTCTTGAAAGTACATTACCTGATTTTTGTAGTAGTGAAGCAATAAGTTGTAGTTTATTCTAAATGAAAGTAACTGATTTGAGGAAACAAGTTTGCCAATTAGATGTGGACGTGTCCTTTTTTTCTTTTTGCAAGTGAGCATGCTGAGGGTCAATGTCAGTGAAAGACACTGAACCCCACACAATTGTGTTTTTACATGGTATATGACATGAATTTAATCTTTTTTTTTACTTTGAGATGTGGAATTTTCTTTTTTCAGCTTTTTGTAAAGACACAATAATAAGTCAACAAGACACAATTTTTCTGTAGCATTGCTTTGTTTATTGGAGCATTTGAGCTCAACCACTGGTGTGGGCTGACAAATTGTCAGTAAACCTGTTTGGGAAATTCATAAAAATTATTGTTTTTGCTATTGCACACTTCACCTTTGATTCAGTCTACCTTTAAAAAGATTTTCAGAAGATACAGTATATCACAGTTTTTCTTTGCAGTTGTTGTCCTTCTCATATAATTGCAAGTGCTACCTTTTATTTCACTTTCCAGAGATTTCAGCATTCATTGATCACAGACATAATGACATTGTATGCTCTGCCACGTCAACAAGCCCGCTTTTGTTATTAGATACAATTAAATAAGGCCTCTTGAATCCATTATTCACCCCAGTCCGGTTATGAAAAATGACCGCTCATATAGGCTTAAAAATTGATCGCCTGAAGTACAGATCTGTCATCGAGCTTTGATAAATCTCAGCTGTGACCGGCTTTCAATATTGATGTTGTTTGTTTCCTTCAGAGGTCACCACCGAAACCTTAACCTTCTGCTCTTAAACCACGCCCACTCTTCCCTGAAACTCCTCCCACCCGGCGGCGGCACAGGCCCTGATGAAATACATCCATTCATCACGTCATCCATACATGAAATCATCATGAAATACATCCATTCATCCATTCAGCCTCAAAGTCATCTAACTAGTATCTGCCAATGTCCGATTATTCATGTTGTGGCTCAGAGTGTGGAGATGAGAGGATAAGCCTCAGATTGTTTCTCCATGCCAACTGCATTCTGCTTTTTTGAGATGAGAAAATAAATCCTGTGATTGGGAAGTTGGCGGATAAAGTTGCTCAGATAACAATGAACGAGGAAATGAATTGCACATATTTACTAGGCTAGTGGCGGCATCCTATTTCTTCTTGTTGTGATTTAATTGCTGAAACTTTTATCACGGTATACGATATTATTGCGATATTTACCTTAGTTGCAAAAAACACTACTTTAACAGGTATGATAACAAAAAAAACATATGTATTGCTTTATTGTATATACTTGTTCAATAGTGAAATAAACAGATTTATTACAGCTACTATGTTTATAGTTAGGGCTGCACAATATATCGTTTCAGCATCGATATCACAATGTGTGTGTCTGCAATAGTGTTGAATTGGGATTATAGTTGATCAACACAACAGTTGAGAATTGCTAAGTATTACCATAATAGAGTTAAACTTTATGATTTGCATGCATTTTAAAGGCATTTCAAGAGTTTAAAGCACAAAAAATGTACAACATTTGTAACGTTAACGAAAAATAGATTTACTGAATTACTACAATAAAGACCATACAGTGTTATTTTACACTTCATTATTAAATTTCTGTACCTGAATACTGTTTGACTCTCCAGAAACTTTTTTCTTCTTCTTGACTATAGTAATTATTCTTGCTTGCAATTTGTTTATGATTTTTTCTATATGATTCACACCTTTACAAAATCACCGCAATCAATCTAAATTCAAGGTTTTTTTTCCCCAAATTCAAGCCATCTTGTGAAATTGTATTCATATCGCAACATATATTGCAAAAAACTCAATCTTGCAATGTCAGATTTTTCCAATATCAGGCAACCCTTTTATTAGTGGTTAGAAAATAAAATGTTATTAGTAATTAACTTAATTTATACAAATAATTGTTATTTGTAACCAGATTTCGACTATGATTTGAATGCGTTAACTAAGAAATTAACATCAGCTAAGATTAAGCTTTTGTAAACTAATATTAACTATTGGAGCCCTATTGTACAGTATTAATGTATAACAGCCCTAAAAATAGTCATTTCATTCAGTATTTCAGCAAGTTGCAGGCCAGATTAACATGTTCATGTTTGAACTCCGAAGCAAACCAATTAATTCTCCAAAAAAGTACTTGGAGCTGTTATGAACACCATCGCAAATTCAATCGGAAACTTCTTTAAACAAACTGTAAAAGTGTAAGTACAAAATGATTATTCACAGTATTTTCAATATTGTGCATGTTCATGGTTACAATATATTGAATTATTGAATACCGCCATATGTCTAATGGTGTGTTTACACCAGATATGGATAAAGCGTCAATCACGCAGCGCGAATTGAGCACGTGCGAATCGCTCGAGTTGGAAAATCTGAACTTTAGCGGACATGCCAAACCAATCAGGAGCTTGCTCTTGTAGGGGAGTGATGACGTAGTGCCTGTTTCGGTGTCCCGAGGGAAAATCTTTCTTCCGACATTGGACAACAGCTTATCAAACTGTGCTTGGCTCAGTCTGAAGCACCACTGAAAGCTTCCATCATCCAGGTATAGTTTCTGGAGGAGTTGATGAACTCAGAGCTGGGTGCACCTTTGAAAGGATCTAGTGGACTCAGACACGGCGCCGAACGATTTAGCAATGAAGCTAGAGTCACCATGCACACAGAAGCCCCACCCATGACTCGAATCCGTGTCTATTGTGAAGTGAATTTGACGTGTGAATGAAGCGAATTTACGTGCGAATGAAGTGAGTAAACTCAAAATGTTCACGCGTCTATTTACGCGCAAATAGAACGATTTATTTATTTATTCGCGCATGCCACATTTGGTGTGAACACAGCATAACATCCACATCTTTTTTTAACCAAAAACTTCTTATGTCTGGAGCTTTGAATGTCTGGAGCTTATGTCTGGAGCTTTGAATGAACATTTCTCCACCAGACGTACCATAGCCCCGGTACTTCCGAAAGGATAGTTTCGTTGTTCATTCACAAGCCTGGTCCTCACTGTCACTTTTCCATCTTATTCCATCTCAAGGGTACTAAACGAAGGTGGATGGACGCTATAGGTCGATACTGTGTCCCCGCTGATTGGCTTTCTGCCCAGATGTGCATCATCCTAAGTTGGCATGATTAAACATACTATTCCCCAGGGTCAATCAGCCCATTCGTCCAACCGTTATTTTACTGACCCTTGCACTTTACAGGCAGAGAGTTGGAGCCCTTCCAGTCCTCCTGGGGCCCTCAGGAAAAGCTGAGACTACAATGGTGCTTAACAGGAAAGATGAATGTTAGCAACCCACGTCACATCTTAAAGACATAGGAAGGTGAGAGGGATTAAACTGCATGCAACCGCCACACTGAGTCAGCGTTTAACCTACTCGCCATGCATCGACTTCACCATGGGCTGCCTTCAAAACAGGAGGTCAGCAAATAAAAGACCACTGTTTAATGGCGTACTGTGCTCGTGGATGCCTTTTTAATGCAGTCCATGCAATGATATACAGCTGAATCTGCAGATGTAATGGATTTTTTTTCCCATTTGGCAAGTATGAATAGTAATTATTTTGCCACTGTATACAGGAAATCAAGAGTGAAATTGTATTCATGAAAGGTTCTTCCTCCTAGGTAATATGTATCCTTGGCATGCATTTACATGGCTGCATGCATGCAACATTTTGTAGACACTGGCTGTCTAAAGTCTATATTATCCAAGAGCTTTGTGTGAGCCTGAACATTTTGTCTATAGCAATGTTAATCAGTAACCAGATTAAGTTTCAGGGTTAAACGTGTATGCTATTTAAGTCCCAGACTAGTCATGATTTATTATTGTAAAAATTCACACTTAGAATTAATCTTTTTAACTATTTAACTGCCTGTTTGACCTTTTGTCCATAGGTTATTATTAAAACAAACAAAAAAACTAAAATCTAAATTTGTTTAACTTGGTATCAGGAATGTAATTTAACTAAAGAAAAAGAAAAAAATTCTTTGAGTGAAAATTAAAAGGGTTGACCACATGCCACACATCTTTTATTATCTTTTATATCTTCAATACCTTAAACTTGATAAGACAGCTCCTTCTTCTATCATTGACTTGATTTGTTCCATGCATCAAGATGTGCAATGGCTTGAACATGCAGCTGTTTTTGATGAATTTATTCCACTTTTTTCCTTTTGCAAAAGATACAAAGACAGCAGATCTTTTCAAGTGACCCTCAGGCCATCCCATCATTTATTAAACGGTGAAATAGCTGTGGAACTACAGATGTCAAATCAATTCTTCACCATTCATAAAATCAGATCTGAATCACATGTGGAGTGGAGTGACAAAATTGAACAGTTAATGGCTTTCTCAAACCCTGGGTTTAGAAAATTCTTGGAAGACATTTTTGTGTGGTGATGTTATAAAATTTTCCAGTGGTTCTTCAGATTTAAAATGGTCAAATGCCCTGGCACAAATAAAAATCTGATTTTCAGTTCAAACTCTTATGTTTTTAAAGCTGCCTTAAAACATGCTACATCCAATTGTTTGCAGAGAATGAGTATAATTGGTGTAATGGCATTTAAAAACAGTTTAAATTACAATCAATAGTTTACAGAATAAGAACAGTTCATTACTATTTTAACGTTTTTTTTTATATATACTGAAAGAAGTCTCCACAGTAATCACTTGTACATTCCCCCGCCCCATCCCTGCTGCCTTAGGGTATTATTGCACTGAGATTATCACCTCTAATCCACCATTAGTTTTTTTGCTTTGTCTTCATTTAGCACTTCCCAGTGTTTCTCCCTCAATATTTAGAGGAAACTGTCTCTGGAGATCTCTTAAAAGGTCTTCAAACCTCTGACTCCAGACTAGACACCCTACCCCAAGGCCGTGGGGCATAGGGACTGTGCACGTTCCGTGCCACTAGAACCTGCCTGCGGTCCCTGTGCATAGAAGAGACCGGCACAGTGTGCAATGACCCCTCGTTTGAGCGCCCGGCCCCCTCGTAGCCCCCAACAGCAGTGCTCTGGTATAATACAGGCCTGCTGCCTAACCGGGACACCAAGGCAGCATTTTCTGGGCAATGATTAACACATGGAAACAGGTGGCACATGTCTTTGGAATGCTCATGGAAGTGAGCAGGTCCTTGTGGTAGAGGACCCAAGTACACCGGTAGGTCTGTATAAGAGTTCAGATACGTTGAGTAGTGTCCATGTACTAGTGTAGACGAGGAGCGCCGCAGGGCTGCCGTATTTTGTAGAATGGCCTCCCGGTATGAAGGAAGGCGGATGGATTTTGAGTATTTGAACTTCTGAGGCTTGTACGGGTAGGAGCCCATGTGCGCTGGGTCCAAATAGGCTGGCTCCACAGCTGCGTTGTAGCGAAGGTTGTTACCAGCGCTGCCGTACATCTTTGAAGTCTTGGGATTAGTCACCACCACTCGAGGGAACAGATCAGGCATGTTGATGCAACTGGTAGAAGATGCCGAGGTGGAGGGCTTCTCATCTATCTGTCGGATCCTGTCACCACCCCATGTGGCCCTGAGAAAAGAGGCGCGACGGTTGAGTTTATCTTTCCCCAAAAGTGGAACGTCATCCATCTCCGGCTCCAGATACAGCTTGTTGCAGGAGTTGCAGCTAGAGCTGGGTCTATGAAAGTGGCTCCTCATGCAGGGTGTGGTATGAGAATGGTTTTCCAGAAGATGGTTGCTTTTAAGCTCAGTCAGACTGGACTGGGGAACATCATAGTCGTCCCTCCGTCGGCTTTCTGGAGATGCTGCTACATAGCTATGGGACCTCTTTTTGCGACCCAGACCTGCCATGTATTGTTTATGGCTTCCAGAGGGTTCTTGGTGTTCCACAAAGATGTCTGGTACTTGAAAGTCACGGTACGAGACGTAGCGAGAGGTAGGGTGGTGACAGGACTGGTCCATGTAGACATGTGGTTTTGGGGCTGTAGGTGGTGGTGGGTCTCTAATGGCAATATGAGGGCTGCTGAGGCTAGATATGGGAAGTGTTCGTTCGTAAATGTGGTGGTGACTGGTGCGTGCGGGAAGAGTGTAGCGCAGTGAGGTAGGCCGTGTTCCCACATGAGGCTTCTCCAGCAGGTGCTGAGTCGTGGTGTCCACGTTTTGAGGGTACGGAGAATGGTTGTCCGTAACACTGGCAATGCAGGGCAAGCGGCCATGGCTGAAGTCTGTTCCAATGAGGCAGGGTGGAAGACTAGTTCTGGCTGACTCTGGGTCACGTCGACTCCAGTTCTCTATGGTTTTTGTTGCATTGTCCAGGGAGTTTTCCACTCTTGCAGATGAGACTATATCCTTAGCTGTTTGGAGCATCTTCAGCATGTTGGCTTGAGTGTAACTGGTGGTGACATCTGGGTTCTGCATGTTCCCTTTACGATCAGCGTCCTCCACACCATTGAAGCAGCTGTAGATTCCCTTCAGGACAAAATAAGAAAAAAATGAGACTGGGATTTTGCATACAGAATTACTGTTTTCACCTCATGAGTAAATCTATTCACTACCATGCATGCAAAAGGCATAGGAAACTAAGTTGCCACTTGAAAAACCGTGAAAAGTTCGGCTCCAATGAATGGCAATGACTCACAAATAAAGCTTCTACAATTTTGGCTGGGATGACCTAGGTGAAATAAAGTCGTACATGACTCACTTTTACCACATCAAAATTCTATTAGCGGATTTTATGTGTGGTTAATTACCTGGAGAACTGTCAGTGGCTGATAAGACTCTCAAAACTGTTTATCACTATTATAGTTATCTCTGAAAGTACTGTAATTAGCCAAAAGAAAAGTAGCTGTCTATGCGTTTGGAATGTTCCATCTTTAAATGAGGTCTTTAGGTTTGCTAAGCTTAAGTATGTGCTTAAAATGGTTTTGGCAGCTATGTCATAACCCTAAGACCCTAATTTAATTTTAACAGCTTTTCCCTTGACTTTTGGAGATTTTCACAACCTGGAGTTTCTCTGAAAATCAATTTCACCACATTTATGTTTCTTAAGGATCTGCTAAGGTATGCTGTACCTTTCTTTGTACAATGTTCATTTGAACTACATTTGTATTGTTATATTTTTCTACATGATCTTAAAAGGCAAATAAATAAGACAAACAGCTGATTTCAAATGCCTTATTTTGAGTTAGTTTGCATCTTATAGTAGATAGCCATCAAAAGAAAATTTGTTAAAAGTATGGATGCATCAAAGAGCAGCACGGTGGCGCAGTGGGTAGCACAATTGCCTCACAGCAAGAAGGTCGCTGGTTTGAGCCCCGGCTGGGTCAGTTGGCATTTCTGTGTGAAGTTTGCATGTTCTCCCCATGTTCGCGTGGGTTTCCTCCGGGTGCTCCGGTTTCCCCCACAAGTCCAAAGACATGCACTATAGGTGAATTGGGTAAGCTAAATTGTCCGTAGTGTATGTGTGTGAATGAGTGTGTATAGATGTTTCCCAGTGATGGGTTGCGGCTGGAAGGGCATCCGCTTGCTAAAACATATGCTGGATAAGTTGGCGGTTCATTCTGCTGTGGTGACTAAGCCGAAAAGAAAATGAATGAATGAATGAATGGATGCATAAAAATGAATATTCTGGGCCAAAACAGGACCGATTTTTTATTTATTTATTTCACTCTATAACTTAAATTATACTGATTTAAAAAAACACAAGCCAATAAAATAACAACGTTGCATTGACTGTAGATTTCTATTGACAGTGAGTTGAAAGTTGTAGTTTTACCAGCGTTGCCATGACAACACGCAGTAAGAACATGTACTACATAGAAATGTCCTGTCGGGGCTTTATTTGAGTGGACTTTGCTTTTCCAGTGAGCATGTGCGGTTCATGCATAGATAAGTATACATACAGAATATCCACAAAGTGGAATAGTGAGCTATTTTAAACGTTAACTGCAGTGTGCATACAAGCTAGTCGCTGGTGCACTCCGCTGCTCTTGCCCTTTGATTGGCACAACACCAAACCGCCCTTGCATGGCACAAGCCATTGAAATGAATGGGTTTCATAGCATAGCGCTTCCAAGTCCAGTGTGCCTCTTTTTGTATTTTTGGCTATTTTTCTTTTTCAGACAAAAATCAAAGATTCCATTTTTGGCAGATAATTTTTGACGACCAAGATAAATCTATACAAAATGTATTTCTTTTAAATATATGCATCATGTGAAACTTACTCTGCTAATGGCAAGCAAGAAGTCCAATCGCTCAGACTTGCGGACTGAATGCCGCAGCTTCCAGTACAGTAGATGTTCCCAGGCAAAGACCAGCAGACTGAGACCCATAGCCACCAGAAGCATGTAAAATACTCCGGCCATGTTGTCAATATCCAGCTTAGAGCTCATCACCTCCTTTTTCTCATTACGACAGATCCCAGTGAGCCACACCGTCTGCAGCTTCTGAGTGTCACCTGCGATAAATAATAGATTTGGGTCAGATTTGTGAAGCAGAGCTCCTCTAACTAAAGTAAGTATCTGAAGTTACCGTCAGCAAGGAACTGGAGAAGAGCGAGGTCAATTGGTCGCTTCCATCGAGATTCTTTCTGAAGGGCGATACCGTAGCCTGTCGTAGCAAACACCTTCCCACTACCAATGGTCACCAGTTTACACCCTTCATCTTTACCGGCCATGTAGTTAAGCACGGCTGCATCATATATGAAGGCATCTAGCTTGCTGTTAACGATTCAAAAAACAACAGAATGTTAGTATAAATGCTAATACATCAGGGAAGGATTTGTTTCAGAGAATCAGGTGAGAAATTACAGTAAACGCACCCAGTTTTGAGGCTATTGAGAGCATCCTCCACACCTTTTTGGTTGTACTTAACCATGTGGGAATGCATTTCGGGATAATTGCTCCTTATGTTTCGTTCCGTGCTGCCATTGGGCACAGTCCCAAACCGGAATGGAGGATATTGGTCTTGCGGTTTCTGAAACTAAAAGGCAGCATTTCAACAAGTTAGGATGTTTAAATTGAACTTCATGAACAAATCATGGTCTGAGCAGAAGAAATAAATCTGAGTAACTTGGTTAAGGATTAGAGCATTTTAATAGATTCCTGCTCCGCTAGATATGCCAGTAATGGCTTTTGCATGGGAAAGCTACGCTGCTGGAAAGTGTGATTGATTTTTCTTTAAGCTGGATTTCTGCATAGGAATTTATTGTAGGGTTCAGCCTTTGTCTTCGCCCTGTTCCAAGGATTCTCACGATTCTGTATCTGCAAATGCCACTTTAAATACAACATAAATCCAAGTGGGAATATGACTGAAATTAATCCTCAAGAAGAGAGCAGAAAAATGGCTGTAGTGATAAAACTCGAACCTAAGCCTATTGGGTCATCAAAGCTCTTTTTCTGTGCTTCTCAGTCAATTAATTTCTTAGCTCTGATCAAATCCTAACATTTGAACTTCAGACTGTCCTCTCAAAGATGAGAAATTATCTCAGCTGCCTGGCCAAACATCCGAGGAATTTTAGTATCACTCCTCAATTAGGTTTTTTAATGCGATTCCAGCCATGTTCATTAAGTGCCATTAATGCAATATCAAATAAATGTAATACAGCGACTAATACAGCACTTCAGAACACAAGGCATGAATAATTGTGCCGCAATGTAGGTAACCTTGCTTGTGTGAATGAAGGAGATCAGTCTCCAAGGAGCAGGTGGACGTGATTGTATTCTGGTTGAGCGCATGTGACAGACTCCAGTGTCAGTGAATGCCTCATTCTGAGTGTGCTTGCTGGTGTCTAAGGGAAGGCAGCATAAGTGTTGTCTTTTATCTGTCCTGTGGCCCTGACCACACCAGAAGTTTTTTGCTAACTTAAAAGAAGTAGGCGTTTCTTCTAGACCTTTCTGTAAGCAAACAGTATGTGTGAGGAATGTGTCTAAACTTGAAGTATTCATAAAACAGTATGTGAAAAGTACCAAGGTGACCTAGTGTGCATAATGGACACTTTACTATCCCGAGCCCACAGGAGAGGATTTATGAATGGCTGTAAGGCAAAGTAATATATGTACAGTTGACGTCAGAATTATTAGCCCCCCTGTGTATTTTTTCCCCAATTTCTGTTTAACGGAAAAAATACATTTCTAAACATAATAGTTTTAATAACTAATTTCTAATAACTGATTTCTTTTATCTTTGCCATGTTGACAGTACATAATATTTTACTAGATATTAGACATTCAAAAAATATTGCTTAATAATATTGACCTTAAAATAGTTTTAAAAAATTCAAAACTGCTTTTATTCTAGCCGAAATAAAACAAATAAGACTTTCTCCAGATGAAAAAAGTTATAGGAAATACTGTGAAAAATTCCTTGCTCTGTTAAACATCATAATGGCAAATTTGGAGGAAGTAGTACATGCAGTTTTCATTAATACTACTTAAACCACATATGTCAAAGTCAAGGCCCGCGAACGAGTTATCTATGGCCCCCGGGATGATATTTAATTACTATTGAAACCGGCCCACAGGCTGTAGCCGCCCGCTAGTGTTTTGCACGCACTGACACTACATTTCCCACAATGCAACGGTAGCCCGCGAATTCACTGCAGCGCAGCAAGCGGGCCTCGGCTTCATTATTTGTCTGAAGTCAGAGCAGATGTCAACTTTTAGCTACCCCCTCCCCAAAAATGTCTTAATGGAAGGTGGATGCTGAGAACAGGCAGTTTCAAGCCAGGTGGGAGGCAGAGTACTGTACATGTTCACGGAGGTAAAAGGCAAACCTGTGTGTCTTCTGTGTGGAGAAAGTTTGGCTGAAATGAAAGAATATAATCTAAGAAGGCACTATGAAACGTCTTCCGACTCTATTTATGTTTTTTTCAGCAAAAAGTGCAGATAAGAGCCATGAGAAAGAATACAACTGATTTGATTTATTTTTTTTATTCTCTCATTTTACTATTTGAAAGCAGTGATTGGTAGGATCATAGAGCATCACAATAGTGCATTTTCAGTTTATAATGCATGCAATTTAATTTATTTATCTTGATATTAAGGAACATATTTTGTTTTTGAAGGACATTTACTTTTTTGCTATTTGCCAGTTGAAGATGTTTTGCTTTGAAATTATTGACAGAGCCATAAGAAAATATTGCTTTATTCATTTAATGTACAGGATGTGATTTTTCTTTGAAGGAAGTTTTTGTCCGTGTGCCTGTTGAAAAATGTTTTAACTAGAAATTACTAAAAGCCATAAAAAAACATTGCTTTATTCATTTAATTATTAAATATTATACACTGTGTTCTTGGTTTAATAGGCTATGTGCAATCATTTCAATATGTTTTAACAAACATTGAACCAGTCTGGCCCTAATTTGTTTTTTTGGCCCTCTGTGATATTTGACTTTGACATTCCTGACTAAAACTCATACCTTAAAGAGCATACTTTTTAATGTTACAATACTGTTACATAAAAAGACAATATTGTGAGACATTTTTTGTTTGCTACACAAAGTAAGTGACAATGTTAGCTTGCACATTGTTAAAACAAATTACAGAATGATCAAAGATAATAAATATCATACAATCCTAGTACCTACTGTACGGTACAGTAAACCATTTTTTGATCTAGCAATTATTTAAAAACCAAACTAATAGTGATAATAAAAATATATTTTATATATAACATAAATGATGTTAAGTGATAAGTGATGTTATAAAATATAAATGATGTTATACAATATATCCACTTGGCATTTTCCTCCCTCCCTCCTTGCTTGGAAACATTTTTGTGATATTCCTATTACTTGGGAAAAAGACTTGCTAAATGTATTTATTTATTCATTTTATAAGCTCCCGGTGTATTTTTCTTCTTAAAGTTCATTTTATGTCTCACATTTCTGCTTGTGTGAAAAAGAAGCCATCATTGTTGTATATAAATAAATATTAGTACTACAAACACAACCACACTAAACTGCAGCTATCAAAGTTCGCCAAAATTGAAAGCAGCAGTGTGATCTGTCTGTGATATTCTTGCCCGCCGGCTATTTTGCCCTTCAGGCGTTTTTGTTCTGTGTGCAAAGCCTCGCTGGCACACTCGTAAATCTGAATGCATACAAAAAAAACATCCTGCCGTCAGTGTCTAATTCCCTGCTAGTCAACCTGTGTGGCTCTTTAATGACAGTTGTGTAGATTCAAGTATCACTTTGTATTCAGAATTGCTCTTTAACAGTTTCCATCTGAAGCTTGTCAGCTATAACAGCTTTCAATATCATCGCCTTCAGTATCAGATCACCTTCAAGTGTCCCTGCTAAGCCTACTGTTTTAAATAACAGTGCCACACAATTAAGATAAATAGTTAAAGGGATAGTTCACCCAAAAATGAACGTTTTCTCAATTAAATAGGAATTAAATAGGACATTAAAGACGTTTTTACTGTAAAGGTTCGGATGAATTGTGGGTGAGTAAATTAAAAGCAAATCTTCTTTTTGGGGGGAACTCTTCATTTAAGAAGGATACTTTTCATTCTACAAAAGGTTCTTTATCGTGGTAACGGGTTCTTTAGATTATCAAATTGTTATTTACACAAAGAAAAAAATGGTTCTTGTAAAAACTATTCACTGAGTTGTTTTTAGGGGAACCAAAAATGGCTCTTCTGTGGCATCAATGCAGAAGGCCACTTAGACCATTTATATTTTAACTTAGGCTAAATTTTATGAATTAACTTAGTTGCAGACATTTTAAAATGTTTAAGCAACTGAATCCTTATAATACATCAATATTTTAACCAATCAGTCAATGAAACTGATGAATTACAAATTTCTTAAATATATAAATTATGTTTTTTACATTGTAAGATGCATTCTGAGGGATCAGGTTTGACTGCCTATGTGTAAGAGACAGTATCGTTTCTCCAAAGTAATGCAAATTGTAAGTTCTAGGCACATCAGGTCTGACTGCCTAAGTGTGAAATACAGTATCATGTCTCCAAAGTAATACATATTGTAAGTTCCAGGCATGGCTGTGTCTTTTCTCTAACAAATGGCCAGGTGATACTTTCAGGTAAGACCCGGAAGCAAGATTTTTCTACTAAACCTGTAATGCCAGTTTATGTTGCTACTAATCAGCACTGCCCCTTAAATTGTGTATTTAACTGAGCGCCAGGCTGCAGTAATTCAGATTTTTTGATGAACGACACAGCGATGGCGAGTTCTCATTAAAGGATTCTGCTTTTTCTTGTCTATCTCCTCTTCAATTCACAACAAAACCTTAACAACACAAAAAAATATATGCCAAAAGTCATGACAACAAATTTTTTAGTTAATGTTACTTTAACTTATTTTAATAAGTTAATCAGGTTTCAACTATGTCTTTGAAGCTATACAAAGTTTAACTTAATATGTTTAGTCTGTTTGACTGATGTATGTTGAGATGATGAGTTAATTTGATTTTTTTAAGTGAAAAAACAAAAATCCTGAACCATATACTGTACTACCTCTTTGTCATGTTGCCAACATCTAAAACTGGCTTAATATTTGAAATGGTCCATTAATGTTTCCTTTAAATTAACACAAATTAGCGATTAGTATCACGGCATTCCATCATGCCAATGCAACCATATATTATATCAGCGTGAAACTGCCTTGTAGTTCAGCCTGGTGATGAGTTTAATTAAAACCGCTGCCCTAGAATGGCCATTTGGCTGCAAGAGACTCTGGCAGCTCTTACCTTCTTGTCACTGAGTCCTGAAACTGTGTCGATGTACTGCTCCTGGATCATGAAGGCTGCCAGGTTGGCCGTGTAACTGGCCAGGAAGATCACCGCAAAGAAGGCCCACACCAGAACCATGATCTTGCTGGTGGTGCCTTTGGGGTTTTCGATGGGCACTGAGTTGTTGAAGACGATCCCCCACAGCAGCCAGACCGACTTCCCGATGGTGAACGTCGGACCACCTGGATCTGAAATGGAAGTCATGGCATATATCTGAGTGAAACAGCTTCTTGTTTAAGAAAAAAGAAAAATATTGGGCTGGAGGGGACCTTATTACACTGTAAAAAGCAATTTTTTGACTTTACTTTAAAGTGAGTAAACAGATTGCCTTAAAATTATTAAGTAAATGAACTGTGTGTAATTATACAAATTTAAGTCAACTTAACAGTTCCAAGTTACAATGGGCAAGTCAACTTTTAAGTCAACAGGTTTACTCACTTTTTTTAAAGTAAAGTAACTAATCACTTTTTAGAGTATGATGGCAGCATGTGAATATTATGGAAGTATATTAATTTGCATGTGCATGGAAAATAATTTATAATGAACACTGTAATATTCCGGAAAATTCTTAAATTTACTATATTTAATATTATTTCTATATTTTTATATAAGAGTAATACTATTACTAAATGTTAAATAGCATTGTTTTGCTTGAATTATAAAACATCGATATAAAAAATAAGTAATTAATTAAAAGAACAAAAATAAATTCATTAATTCTTTCATTCATTGTTTGTGTGAATACATTTCAAATGTACTGGTGAATCTCATGGCTATCAGAGCACATTATTTTGAATGTTTTCAAGGTCATTTATATTTATAAAGAGATCTGCATTTGTTTAAGATGTTAATTGAAACTGTAAGTATGCAACAAAAAATGTCAATACAAGCACAAACATTTCTCATTAAATGGTTTCAAACTCTAACTATCAGAGGGCATTTACATTACACCATTTTTTACTTTTGAAGCATTTAGGCCGTTAATCATGTATCTCAAGTGCTAAATAACAGTATAGCCTATGTGTAAACTACAAAAACGTGAAAATGTTGACTTTGTACAAGAAAGTTACATAAATATTGTACACAAAGTGTGCAAAACCTATATATAAGGCCAAGCAGCATGCAGTTCAAAATGAAGTAGTGCAATGCCCAAGTAAATGTCTTGTATGTGTTCATTCATTCATTCATTTTCTTTTCGGCTTAGTCCCTTTATTAATCTGGGGTCGCCACAGCGGAATGAACCGCCAACTTATCCAGCATATGTTTTACGCAACGGATGCCCTTCCAGCTGCAACCCATCACTGGGAAACATCCATACACACTCATTCACACACATACACTACGGAAAATTTAGCTTACCCAATTCACCTATAGCGCATGTCTTTGGACTTGTGGGGGAAACCGGAGCACCCGGAGGAAACCCACGTCAACACGGGGAGAACATGCAAACTCCACACAGAAACACCACCGACCCACCGACCTTCTTGCTGTGAGGCGAACGTGCTACCCACTGTGCCACCGTGCAGCCTCTTGTATGTATTATTGACCTTATTTTTTTACATACGAGCAGGCGCAGCCATTGGAATCTTTTTGGCTCAAGACCTCCGGTTTCATTCCCTTCCATTGATTTTTATATGTTAGAAACAGCTTGTTGGCTGCTTCATGTTGCAAATGGATATTTTCTTATATTATTCTACTTTTTAAGTATAGTCATGAACATGATTGTTTGTTGAACAAGTAGTTTGACCGTTTTCTGCCGTTTATTATTCTTAGTCATTTCTCCCATTGAAAGTACTAAAAACAATCGCAAAAATGAGTGCACTTCCGCATTGCAGATTAAGGTCAATACTGAGTGTTTGTGAAAGTACAAAAAAAAAGCAACGTGACTGGAAATCATTCTGACAATGTTGCCATCTGTAAGTGAAACATACTCAGAAATGCAAAGAAAATAAGCAGTTTTTAGTACATCACTGTCTTGTAATTAAGCATAAATCTAGAGCTTAGATTTTTTTTACCCGTGCTTCAAAAACACAACCTCCGAGCAACCTAATTGTGTAGGTTTTCTCAGTCAAACCTGTGGTGTTTGTCTGTCTGTGGTTGTGAAGTGCGTCACACTGACCTTTGGCACTGACCAGGCTGCGGTTGTAGCCCACAGGACTGCAGTATTCAAACACAAACACCGTCACTGCCACGACCGTAAGACACATGACGAACATCATGACCCACACTGCTGGGCTGTAGGGCTCTGAAGAAAAAAACAATGACCATGTTCACAAATCACAACCTGTTTTTTTTTCAGCTCTCGTACATGCAAAATGAAGTGGAAAGAAGTCAACAAATCATATGCCACTAAACATAGGAAACACTGTTTTTTCTACGTTTATTTTAATGACTATATGCTATTTGTATTTTACTATGATTTCAGGGTTTTTGGAAAGTTCATTGTTTATAGTATAATGGAAAGGTGAGATGTGATGGCTAACAGACTATAACGTGAAAATGGAAAAGTGTCGTGAAAGATTTAAGATTATCAAAGTAACGCTGATGCTGTGCTTAGACTACTGAAACTGAAATGAAAAAAACAAAATAAATAAAATCATACAAATAATGATTGTTGAATATTACATTAGTTAAACTAAAATAAAAACAATAAATCAAATTTGTAATATTTTTAAATATTAATGTAAACCTAATTTTAATTTTAAATGTGAAACTTCTTTTGGGTTTTGCCTTAAATTGGCTGAAAGCAATTATTGATTTTATTATTTTAATAAACTGGGCTGCAAATTATTTTTATAGTTTATTTATTTACAATGATCTTTTTTTTTCTAAAATTAAAAGTACAAAAATTTGTGAAATTGAAGTATACCAAAACTAAATGTAAATGTTTGAAGTGTGCAAAAGTACAAAAATGACAAAAATTCATAAAAATAGAATATATAAATAATGCTAAATATAAATATTTAAAGGAAAAAATGAGAAAAACTAAAAATGCACACATGAAATTAATAATGTTTAAACTAGAATGAAATTTTTAAAATATATTTAATAACTAAATACATTATATTTAACACTTAAAATCACTAATGCACTCCCAGTGGTGGATTAAATTAAGTCCATATGCTATCAATTTTTACAAATTTATTAGCACCACTTTATACAAACTTTTATGGGAGTTTGTAAGGTTTATGCAAGTTAGCAACAGTAACAAGTGTGATTGGAGGGTTAATTAATTAGCAAATAAGATTCTTTTTTTTTTTGCTGTGAAAACATGACCAATTGTGCTGTTTGTCTGTTTACTATATGCATTTGAGCTATGTAATGTTTATAAATACAGTACATTTACATATATGCATTAGGCAGGCACTTTTAATCTATTGCATTGAATGTACACATTTCATCAATTCTTATTTTCTCTGGGAATCAAACCTATTGTACAACTGTGAGCTACAGGAAATATGAAATGTCATACATCCCCTATTGTATATTAATAGTGCTTATTTAATTAGTTAGCTTATTTTTCGTCCAGTAGTGTTTCTCACCCAGGAAGGCTGAGGGAGACACGGTTCCATTGCTCCTGGCCACCATCACACTGATGCCCGTCTCCACGAACGGCACCGAGAAGTCAATGATCTCTGAACGCTCCTCATTTATAGTCAGAGAGCCGATGGCCATGTCTGCTCGCTTATAAAACACCTGAGACAAAACAGAGAGAAATCTGCTGTATTTACACTGTTCAAAAAGATATTACATTTAATGTAATCAGTACTACAATCTTGTAGTACAAAAATTGTTTCACTCTATACTTTCTAAAATGTCACATTTAATTGTTTCAATTTGGCATGAAAATAGCTTCTGCATAATTTTTTGTTATAGATTTTTTTCATTTATATATAATACTAGGGGGTTAGTGAGATATTATAAAAGAAAAAATTATAAATAAATAAAAATGATTCATAATTTTTAAAATAAAAGATAAGATTACAATAAATAAACATTTTATTTTTGTAAGGAAAATAGATTTGTATAAAAATAAAACATATTCTGATTAATCAAATCATTTTTAAATCACTAAAACAAATAAATATGATTCAATAGGTTTCAAGTAAAACAAATATGAATAAAAATCTGATTAAAATAGTTGTTGAAAATATATGAACACAAACGAATAAATTAAAACAATTAATACATAATTTATTTAATAAAAGATTACCATATACAAAAACTATTTTAATCAGATTTTTATTCATATT
>CAIGQV010016547.1:3937345-3952494 GCA_903798115.1 Danio jaintianensis
ATTGTATGAAAATAAAATGGAAATTTTGATTAATCAAATAATAAAAAAATTACTAAAACAAGTAAATGTGATTAAATAGGTTTCAAGTTAAATCAAATTTAAATATTTGTTAAAAAATATATGAACACAAACAAATAAATTAAAAATTCACTTATATCGCTTAATAAATGCAAGTAAATAAATACATGACTACAGTAATGTAATGAGTAGCAAATAAATATTAAATGTTCCAAATGTTAAAGACAAAAGTTTTTCACTTTATAAATTGGGTCAATTTGTACAAGGACGTCACATTAGGACAGTCTGTGGCATCTAAAACATTGAAAACCCCTGGAATATGTAAATCTGGAGTATAGTTTAAATGTGTCTTGTATTATTTAGTTTCAATTTATCCTATATTTTTAATGACACATTGATATTACAGTACAGAATGACTCTTTCGGAAGGACTTAAGGATCCATTTCATGTGTAATAGATTGTAAGAAAGGTTCTTGTGAGCCTATGTAAACACTGCATCTTTTTTATTTATTTTGGAGTTTTATTCTGAGTCTTTTCAGTCTGAAGCCTTTAAAGACAACCCAGGAAGTCAGGAAAGGGCTCATTTTGCTTTTTTTGCTATAACATCCTGCAAAAATTAAGTGGTGTGTGTGTGTGTGTGTGTGTGTGTGTGTATATATATATATGTATAGCGGAGAAAATAAGTATTGAACATGTCATGTTTTTTCCTGTGAATAATATTTCTAAAGGAGCTGTTGACTTGAAATTGAACCAGATTTTGGTAAAAACCTAAACAATACGAAAAAAAAACTCAACAACAAAAAAAAAAAACATTCTGAGTTATGTGTAATAACAATGCAATAACACAAGGAGAAAGTACTGAACTACTGAAACGTATTTAATACTTTATATAAAAGGCTTTTTGGTGATGACAGCTTAAAGATGACTCATATGGAGAATGAAGTCACATGCATTGCTCAGGTGTGAGTTTTTCACAGACTTCAACAGAGTATAGAAAACTTGATGGATCTGTGGGTCTCATCTATGAAATCTTTAATTTGTATTTTATATTGGATTCAAGTCAGGTGATTGGCTTGACCATTCCACAGCTTGATTTTCTTTCCGTTACCAACATCCAGGAAAAATTTCAAGTCAACAGCAACTTTAGAAATATGGTTTCTGAGAAAAATTGTGACGTGTTCAATACTTATTTTCCCCGCTGTGTGTGTGTATACATATATATATATATATATATATATATATATATATATATATATATATATATATATATATCACATGAGTAGCAGTGCGATGTGGCTGTATATCGGCACTGGTGGGAGGCGTGTGTTGTGATGATATACAGCCACATCTCAGTGCTACGAGTGTGATATTGCGTTTATACAACATTTCGACGGCATAATCGTGTTTATAAAAAGAAAAATCAAACACGGAGAGTCTCAAAACCCTTTTGTAAGAGAAACTACTTTCTTCTGTTATTCATTCACATCTGCAGCTCACGTCAGAACAGCAGAAACCGTTACTAATTCACCGACGTCACTTTAGAGCTAGTATTTGAATGATTCTTTAGCGTAATGTCTAAAGTGAAGACAAAACAGGTGATTTTGCTCAAATTTTAAGATTATAAGGCAGAACGGCATGAAATGCATCAGTCTGCAGAGATATCTCCCAGTATTTCTCTGATGCAATCGGGAGATCATAATATTACTATGGTATAAATACAGCACTACAACATACAGAAGAGAGAGATCGACTTAGAAAGTCATTTACCTGTTTAATAATGACTTGATCAGCTGTAGTTTGAAATTACGCTGTTTTTCTCTTAAGGCTTATTATGCCGTCTCTGTCGCCATCTTGTGGATGAACATCGTCAACCTTCTTTGCTCAAAGACAGGCTAATGGCCGCTGACGTGCTGTCTCTCAGAAATTATAAATATTTAAAAATAGGCACTATCCTTATAAATAAACTGCATAGTTGCAATCTAAACAACTACATTCTCGACTAAAAAGCCTCAAAAGTACATTATGTTGTCCAACAGCAGCAATATTTGTCAAACTGTAGAGTGTCCTCTGCTTGTCGCTGTATGTGGGCGGAGTAATACAGAAGAATGAAGGGTTAAGAGGCTGGACGAGTGCCGTTATTGGCAGAATATCGCACGGCTATCAGCCAATCAGATTCAAGAACCAGACAGAATTTTTGTACAAATATATCAGTCAATGTTTGGTCTGGAAATGATACCAGAATTCATTTTTGGAATTGAATTCATCATTCCTTTCATGTCTATAAACAAAAAATGTTTGTTGTGCATGTGCTAGTCCAGTAGTCAGTTTGTGTGTGTGTGTTTTCAGATTTTAACCCACACCATGCATAATGCCCCACTGAGCACAATGGTGTTTTTCCGCATCTCAGAAAAAAATAAAAGCAGGACAAAGCAGGAGCACAAGCCACAGTCTGAAAGTCTTTAGACGCTGCTGTGCATCAGACGTCGACTCGCTTGATGGAGAAGTTTATTTACAAGGTTGTTTGTGTCATTTCAATTCCAGTCACGTTCACTGGAATGAACACGCTTTCATATCCATTCTAGAGTCAACAGCCCTTCTCTCATATAGAGTACAGTAGATTGTCTTTGTTTTCTTGCTTGCCTTTACTTGACTGATGTTAAACCAGTTGTCCTTTTCATTGCAATCTACTGTACTCATTCATTAATTTTCTTTTCGGCTTAGTCCCTTTATTAATCTGGGGTCGCCACAGCGGAATGAACTGCCAACTTATCCAGTATATGTTTTACGCAGCGGATGCCCTTCCAGCTGCAACCAATCACTGGGAAACATCCATACACACTCATTTACACACATACACTACGGACAATTTAGCCAACCCAATTCACCTATACCACATGTCTTTGGACTTGTAGGGGAAACTGGAGCACCCGGAGGAAACCCACGCCAACACGGGGAGAACATGCGAACTCCACACAGAAATGCCAACTGACCAAGCCGAGGCTCGAACCAGCGACCGTGCTGTGAGGCGAACGTGCTACCCACTGCGCCACCATGCAGCCCCATCTACTGTACTCTTATTTCAAATTAAATGTGTTGTACTCTAATATACTTTATTCTGAAATACGTAACAATTTTGCAAAATATTTTTTTTGTTCAATTCAATTAAATTCAGTTGAAGTTTATTTGTATAGTGCTTTTCACAGTAATTATTGTTTCAAACATTATTGTATTACAATCAAAATCAGAAAAGTTAAGATTAGTAGTTAGCATAACTTTATTAGTTACTAATAACTGTAATTAACTAGTAACTAATAGCTTTTAACCGTTAAAGTTATTATATATAAGCCTAGTTAACCTGCAGTTATATAGTAAATAGACATTTTTTTCTGCACCCAAAATGACTGGACAGTGAAAAGTTGTATATAGTGATCTTTTGTTGGAGGAGAAACGTAAAAAAAATAAATAAATAAGAACTTGATGTTGAGGTGGAGCAAGACCAGGCCAGAAATGTGTATTAAAGAGATAGTTCACCCAAAAATGATAATTTACTTCCATTTTCCTTTTGCATTCAAGTGGTTACAAAAATGTGTGAGTTTTTTTTTATTTCTGTTGAACACAAAAGAAGATATTTTGAAGAATGTTGAATTCTATTGTTAAAAAAACCCTTATGAAAGTCACCGGTTTCCAACGTTCTTCAAAATATCTTTTTGAAAGAAACAAATGCAGGGTGAGTAAATGATGACAGAATTTTAATTTCTCTGTGAACTGTCCCTTTAAGGAAGTAAAATGAGATTTTTGTTGTCTTGAAAAGTCTCACCTCTCCGATCATACCGTTCCAGATCCCTCGTACCAGTTTGCCATGTTTGCCGTTGGTGACCAGGTAGAGGTCGTAGGAGAACTTGATGTTGCGAGAGAGCTTTTTCAGGATGTCTATGCAGAAGCCTTTGCAGCAGAGTTTGGTGTAAGGCTCGGTGTGTCCGACTATACTGTGGGAACACAATGAGAAATTGATCATGTCATGAAAGTCGATCATAATAGCAATAAAAACATTAAATATAATTTTAAAATAAATCTTTAAATTCAGATGTCATCAATCTGCACACTGCTAGTTACTTATATTACTGAAAAGGTGCTGTACAAAAATATCTGTAAATTAACAGTTTACTGTATTTTGTGATGTTTCCCAGTACTGGGTTGTGGCTGGAAGGGCATTTGCTGTGCAAAAACATATGCTGAGAATAGTTGGTGGTTCATTCCGCTGTGGCGACCCCTGATAAGTAAGGGACTAAGCCAAAGGAAAATTAATGAATGAATGTATTTTGTCATTTATGTTTTTTTTTTTCATGTATTAATTGCATTATGAGATCTTGATCTTTCTTCCAACAAGTTTTGATGTTGGAAAGTTTACAAATGTGACTTTCTATTGACATTTTCAATAGTTTAAAGTGATGTATTGTCTGGGTTGTTGTTGTAAACTACAATACAAAAACCTGGTAATAAACTGCCAGTACTTTTTCTGCTGTTTGGTTTAAATAAATTTTTCTGGACTTAATTCTAAACAAAATATTAAAATTAAAATTGTTTAGATGCTTGTTATTGCTATAGATTAACTTAACTTAGTTATTGAAAACATGCTGTAAAAATATCCACAAATTAACAATTTACTGAATTTTGGGATTCAAAGCTCATTGAATTGCGTTATGAGATCTAAATCTTTCCTCCGACTTTTTTATAATAAGTGACATACTGTATTGTCTGGATTGGTGTTGTATATTATGGTACAAAAACCTGGTATATATATATTATTTCTTATAAAATATTCAAACTACTAAAACGTCAATAAATATCATTTTGTTAAACTGAAGAGTTGAATTTCAGCATCAAAAGTCGACAATACTGTAAGTAAACAGAAAACACATGTGAATCACAAAATACGGACACTGTTAAATTATGGATTTTTCTTTACAGTGTTCAAATGCACAGAAAAGGGAGTTGTACAGTATTGTGAACAGAACTCAGAGTTTATATCCATGAACCTTGGAAATTTGTTTCTGCCACAGAAAAAAGAGAAACAGGTAATTTGGGGGAGAAAAAAACCTTAATTAAAATTCAAAATCGAATTACATATGTGCAATTGTATGTAATCTCACAATCCTAAGAAAATGTTCTTTTTTTTGAGATATGAACTCACAATTTTTACAATACAACAGGGCAATAATTGACTAAAAACATGACTATAATTTTGATCATTACTGTACAAAGTGTCACATGATCTTTCTAAAATCCTTCAAAAATCATTCTAATATGATGATTTGCTGATTCTGAAGACTGGACTAATGATGCAGAAAGTTTGATTTTAAATCACTAAAATAAATACAAATTAAAACTTTATTCAATAAGAAAACTGTTATTTAAAATTGTAATAATATTTTTACAGCATTTTTAATCAAACAAATGCAGCCTTGGTAAGCAGAATATGCTTAGCTTGAACCAGGACTAGGCCTTATTTAAATAACGGTGTTTAAGCAGCTTTATTGACATTATTAATTTAACAGTATTCATCTTAAGACATATGTGGCACTGATATATTTTAAGATATCTAACTTTATGTTTGACCAGATACAGTGTTCTGCATCTTCAATATTATTCCAGCCTCCCTCCTACAGTGCAAGTCAGTGGGATTCTATTACATTATTATTATTTATTTATTACATTTGCCAGATGTAAACGCGCAAGTCTAATTGAAAGATTGTGGATTTACATTTCACATTAGCAATTCATGAGGCGTGCTCCATCATTTAACTTTAGCTCCAGGGACACATATTCCAAAAATATTCACATACTTAAAGCAGCAAAAAAGACTCACAACAAATACAATAAATGCATAATGTTGGTGAAAATACTACAGCTGCACAGTCTGGATCATATGAAATAACCCTGACCGAATCTACACCCAAACATGCAAGAACTTTTAAATAGGTCAACCATAACACAAGAACAAAGTCTTGTAAATAATCTATTTGCTTCTGTCATTAGTCACTCACACTAGTTTTGCAATTATGTTCGGTGCTGCCAATCCATTTTCCACCTTCGACAAATAAATATAAACGGGGGCCATTTCTGTGCAGATACGTGAAATGAAAAACCTTTCAGCGGCTGGTTGTGCCTCATTAGCATTACATTGTTTCCTCAGGTCTTGGCCTGGTTCCTGTTTTCTCGATTATGAATGTTGCGTCAAAACTTACATCCAATCACGACAATTAACGGCGGCTCCAATAAATCCATTCACACTCAAACATCAGGCTTTTTGTGCTTCTCTACGAGCAGACAGGGGATAAGTCTGCATCCTGGATGTGTAATAAGGAGCCTTTACGGTTATGGGCTCCAAATAACATCAATACAAGTGCGAGACACATGTAAATCTCCTCTGGGAAGGGTGGGAGAACCTAAAAATGGCAGGAATCTATAAAAAGCGGAGATTAGCAGAGCGATGATGGTAAGTGCAGATCGGATATGTGACGTAAGCAGCGAGCGGGTGGATGGTAGTGGCCGTTCACGGCAGGCTCTTGCGTTTTGTCGCAGCTGTGACAGATGGAAGGACAGCCGGGCCGGGCCAAAACAAATCCAACTCAAATTAATCACAAACAAACAAAGATGGAAGAAAGCCGGCATGTGGGATCACCAGGCCGAGCTGACTGTGGATACGAGCTGTTACTGTACTGACACTGTACATGATGCTGACAGGTTAAAAGAAAACATTGCTCAGAGTGCTTTGTTTTTATAGGAGGAAACGTCTTGTGGTGTTTGATTAGTTATTTATGGGTAAACTGAATGGTTGGTCTTTGCTTTTTTAGACCTGAACATGATAAATTTAAATAGGACAAAAAAATATTTTTTTGTGTTTTTTTAGATCCATGAAACTACCATTTGTAGGTTTTAAAACTAATTGAAACAAAGAAATAATAATCATTTAATAATTTGGACTAGGAATAAGGTAATGTTGTTTTTACATCATTTGTTGTACAATTGTACAAGTATCAAAACAATAAGCATTATAATGCTTTAAAAAATGTATTTCTTCTAAAATGTATTTGCTCTAAATTAGTGGCTATTATACTTTTTTCTTACCATGATATACTGAACAGCTTAAAATATAATTCAACTATAACTATATTTTGTTTAGAACAAAAATCATTTGATAAGATATTAAAGGACATATTAAGGACCACAGCTCAACCCCAAAATATTAATTGCAATTTTTAAATGTTTATACTTTGTATAAAACACTAGGTTTTGCCCATTTATCAACAAAAAATCATTTAAATTTATAGGTATTAATGATATAAAAATGTAATTATTTAAAATATAATAAAACTTAAAACCATCATGTATTTCAATAAGCACAAGTACAAAAAGTGTGCTATTTTATTTTTGCCTTAATATAACTGTTACACTGAAATTGACCGAACATTTTTTCACCAATGTTTTGAGTTTCTTTTTCACAAAAGTTGTTGGAAACATTAAAGTAAACACTTTACTTGGATTTAACATGTTTCCTATGTATATAAAATTATTAAAAAGTCAAATTAAATTTGATGCAAGAACCATAATGGGATATCTTGTCTTTTACATAAGCATATATATATATTTCAGTCATTTTATTCTTAATCTTTTTGGTAGCTTTGGTACTTTTAATTTAAGCTGTAGTAATTTTGAAATTTGTGTTAATTTATTGTAGATTCATTTGTACTTTAGCTTTAAAAAAATGTTTTCAGTTAGTTGCAAAGATGACATTTCTAATCCAAGTTTGTAACTTATTATACAGCATGTGTATTTCATTTTATTGCATCATAATCAAAACATACCGTAATAAGTGCTAGTGCTGTGAAAATGCTAATACAACTACTAGCAGGAAATCTGCAAAACACATGAATGTAATTTCAGAAAACACTGGAGCCGCTGCCTATCCATTACCACATGAGTTGTGCAAACCACGTTTCTGTGTCAGCTTTATTCTTGTATAGCTCCCGAAACAACACTCCTGTCAAAAAAGTTTAAGTCTGACTCCTGCATTTCCCGATCCCCGTCCCCTTCCTCCTGTCCTCTCTCTAAAAAGCAGAAAGTAACGGAAGAAATCAATATTAAGTGCCCTTTCTTGCTGTAGTAGTGAGGCAGGGCTGCTGCAGCGAGAGAATCGGTTTCGGAGAGTCTGATAATGCATTACTGAAGCAGTAGAAATGTCCATCCAGTTCACATTAGCAAGATGTGTGGCAGAACAGCCATCCAAAACACTTTTATTACGCTTCAACAGCTTTGCTTACTCAGAGAAAGGCAATCGATAGCCTTAAAATGTTTCCCATTTGATTCGAACCTAAATGTATGCCTTTAGGAGCATTATATGGTGGCTCAGTTTTCTGAACTTGAGCATTATTTGTTTCTAGAGCTTCAGTTCATTTCACAATGCCGGAGGAAAAAATAAAGAGTACAGCGGAATCTTCAGTCTGGATTCACAGCAAGAATTACAATCCTGGAAAAGAACAACAGGGCTCCATATTAGCTTAACATGTGGCTTATGTCTGTGCGTGTGTGTGTGTGTGTTTGTGTAGCTAAATTGAGCTAGATTTGATGCTAATGTTATGAGTGGTTGCTATTGTGTTCTGTACAGTTGCTAGAGTAATGTTAGGTAGATACTACAGCATTTTAGAGTGGTTTCTAGGGTGTTTAGGACAGTTGCTAATGCAAAACCTGCTGCTGCAGTGTTGGTGATGACTATTGTAGCATAGACGTTAATATTATGGGTGGTTGCTAGTGTGTTCTGGACAGTTGCTAGGGCGTAGCTAGGTAGTTATTATAGCATTATACTGTAAGTAGTTATTAGGGTGTTTAGGACAGTTGCTAATGCAAAACCTGCTGCTCCAGTGTTGTTGATGACTGGCATAGACGTTAATATTATGAGTGGCTGTTAGTGTGTTCCAGAGAGTTGCTAGGGTGTAGCTACGTAATTACTATAGCAGTATACTGTAAGGGGTCACTAGGGTGTTTAGGAAAAGGTGTACAGGTAGTTACTATAGCATTATACTGACTGACCGACCGACTGACCGATAATGGTATTGTATGTTTTCACAGTGAGCCTGTGTTGGCATTATAAGTGGTTGCTAGGGTGTTTATGTCAGTTACTAATGCAAAACCAGCCGCTTACACAGTTGCCGATGACTGGCATAAGCGTTAGTATTATGGGTGGTTGCTAAGGCATTCCGGACAGTTGCTAGAACATTGTTAGATTACTACAGCGGTATGAGTTGCTAATGCAAAACCTGCCACCAAATTGTCTGCTTCTGCATTATGATGCATCAAAGAAACAATTCATTTTGACACCCTAAGTCGTTAGGACATTTTTCTGGGTAATTAATTTCTAGTGTGTATGAGTGGTTGCTATGGTGTTGCAGGTAGTGGGTGAAGTGTTCTAGGCTGTTCCAAAGTGACAGATTTTTGAAAGGTTCCTAGGGTATTGGTTGCTAGGAAAGAAAAAGGTTGCTTTTCTTCGTGGTTACTGGGAGGTTTTGGGTGCTTTTTAGGGTGTTGGTTGGTGGTTGTGACCATTTTATGGGTAGTTATTAGGATGTTCTGCATGGTTGCCACCAGTGTGCTGTTAAAGCCAATTTATACTTTCTGAAAAGAATACATGTGGTAGGTCCGATGTAGCTTTTGCACAATTGCATACACTTCGTCATACCCTGATGCACACCTCTCAAAAAAGTAAATACACATTGCAGTGACATAGCGCAGGAGCTGTGTTTGGTTGGATGCTAGTGTGGGTGGCCCAAGAGCCATGGTAGCATGGTAAGTTTTAACATGGATGGTACTGTGGATGAGATCAAGATGGATACTTTTGTTTTGTGTTTACTTTATGATTAAAGTTGTAGCATGTTCACCAGTTCCTGTCTCTTTCTTCCTTGAATGAGTGCAAGTCTGAGCTACTTCTACAGTAGCATTACACACATTCTGCTGTAAACTCAAAGCACTCTCAAAAAAACTCAACAAAGAGGAACATAGAAACCCAATGGCCTACTAGCGTTTCGGAAATGTCAGAGCAGCACAGGCAGAATGCAGAAGTATAAATCAGGCTTTTATGGTTGTTATGGTGTTCCATGAAATTGCTAGTGTAATATTTGCCACACACATCATGTACACGGACCATTGACTGAACATCTGATGTAAACAGCACATAAAATTGCGGATAGTTCAGCAGATTTAAAGTCCTCTGATTGGTCACACTCTTTTATGGTCTGCCTGGAAATTGACTTGATGTCTTGTGTCTAGGTCTGAAATGCTTGTTGGGGTTAAAAAGTAAAGAGAGATGATCTAAACAGATGTGCAATGGTAAGTTGGAGTATTGTTTCAGATGATGGGTGTTTCTGGTGGAAATGTATGTTTTAATGCATAAAACACCAAATTGTTTCATGCTCACAATATAATTACATTTCCCCCTGTTTTAGATTCCATGGGGTTTGGAAGATTTAATTATTTTTTTAGGAGGCTGATGATGAACTATTGCTGTAAACCTTTCAGCCTTTCTTGACTTTGCACATTAGTCTGTTATTGTGGGGACATTTCTGAATCCCTAAACATGATTTGTTGCTTTACCCGTCAATCAAATGGCTTCTTAGACCATTCAAAGCAACTGTTAATCTGAAGGTCTGACCATGTGAGACTATTGCATGTGTATGTATGGTTATTATTGTGTTAGTTGCTATAAAAGCAGCTAGGTGACAGATTTTACTGACCCCCCAGTTCAGCCTTCAGTCTATGTGATATTCGGCTGTTATGACACCTCTCCTGAAGCCGCACGATTGGAGATTCATTCATGTCTGTGGCACAAATGGTGCAGAAGAAGTCACCAAAGCTAAAGGCTAGAAGATTGTCCAAAGTCTTGCCTTAGAACGCTACTAATAAAGATGGACAGAAAGCATGAAAGATGGAGAATATAGAGATGGTGCTGAGCGTTTCTCTAATGACACGCTCTAACCTTCCCTGTAACCTCTTGACTAATGGTGTGCACCATAAAGGAGATTAGAGGCAATGAGTCACACTAAACACCACCCACTCGCACACGCTATCATCATCACCATAAACCACAGCCGCTATTTGTTTGACATCAGTCACAGCATCAACAGATACTCAACACAAACAGCCCAGGCCCGTCCTCACATGTCACAACAGCTGGCGGGATTAATCCGGCGCCTCCGCATGTTCACGTACAGCAGACGCGCAGTGTGTTTGGACATTTCTGAACCACAAGGCAGTGACATTTAGACTGTCTGAAAGTGTGTCATCATAAGTGTCCACTTACACGACTAGGATTTGGATTTTTTTTCCTTCTCATCACCAAGTCTGCATTTATAATAATAAAAACTGTAAACACAGAAATATCAGCTGTCTTTGGTTTTATAATGTAATTTATTCCTGTGATTCAAAGAGAAATTTAAAGGTGCTGTATTGTAAGTTTTTGACTCTTCTAAAGCATAAAAATACAATAATATGTTTGCAGATATTTAAGAAACATGCCAAGTGAACATTCTTGTTTATCTGAAAAACAATGATAAAGTCAGATATTCTGCTTTGAAAATGTGAGTTACGTGCCAGAACGTCTGTCTTTGTTTTGGTTCTTTTAACTCACCCACTGCAACTTTATATTTCAGCACCCCGGGTTGCCTTGTTGGAAAATCACATATTTCATTCATTCATTCATTCATTCATTCATTCATTTATTCAGAAAGGCTCTCAAATCATGCATCCGTCACCGAAATGCAACCTTCGGTGGCCAGTAGCAGACTCCAAAATGAGACACAGTTTCAGAGTTCCACATGAGAACTGAATTGAATTGTGAATTGAATGAACTAAATTGGCCATAGTGTATGTGTGTGTGAGTGTGTATGAATGTTTCCCAGTACTGGGTTGCAGCTGGAAAGGCATCCGCTGTGTAAAACATATTCTGGATAAGTTGGCGGTTCATTCCGCTGTGGCGACCCCCGATGAATAAAGGGACTAAGCCGAAGAAAAATGAATGAATGAACTATTTAACAAAACTGGTTGTTCAAATGCACCAAAATATATTGTCTATATTTACTGAGATATGGATAAAAATATTAATTTTCAAAAGCAGGTGTACACATTTATCCTGAGCACTGAATATGTGTGTAATGTAATGCATATGTAAGTATTTTTAAAGTATATACGTGTATGTGTGTGCATTTATATATAATACATAATACATATACACAGTACACACACATATATTATGTGAATACAAACTTATTTTATATGTGATTAGTCATGATTAATTGTTAAACAGCATTCATTTAAATTGTAGTAATATTTTAAAATTTGACAATATCTATACTGTATTTTGCAGTAGATCAATTAATTGCAGCTTTGATGAGCAGAATAGGCTTTGTTTAAAATTGTTAAAAAATATTATATGTTAAAAAATATATTTTAAGTCTCATGGATATAAAATAGTTAAATGAAAACAAAATATTTTAAGTTTAAAAAAAAAGCTACTTTGAACCAGTATATGTTTTCATTATCCTGTGAATCTTTTTTACCTTCATGTTTTTTTTTTCATCTGTTTCCGGCAGCCCTTCAGATGCTCTGACTTGGCCTCAAAGTAATGAGTAGAGCATCCTGAGGGAATGATTCTTAAATAACATGTTAATGGGCCGAGCACAATGCTGTGTGTCTGCGTGTGTGTGTTTTTTGAGGGGAGGCCGAGCGTGAGAGTTTTGAGACCCTCCGCTGAGTCCAGCGCAGCTTTAATCAGCTCTGCTAATTACAGCTCAGTTCTCATGAGGTGAAGCCATGCTCCTTTGAGTCTCCGCTTATCTTCATCCAGAACTCGACGCAAGCAAGCTTCAGGTTGCGACGGACTAAAAACTGACAACTTGACCTTAATGTTCTGCTATAGAGCTGTCAGTTTATTCAAATAGAGAAATAAAAACACGATGTGGTGAGAGGAGACGTCCCATTTTGCTGTATGCATTAAATTACATTTACAAAAGTGATTTTATATATATAGTAAATACAAGTCAACTTCAATGTTTTACATAACTTGCATGGAAAAAAAGGACAAAATACGGTTGTAAATATAAATATTTGTTAGACTGAATCGCATTTAAGCATGTCTACTGTAAACAATGGTAAAAAATATTATGCTTGTGTTTATTAAATAAATAAATACTATATGTACATATATAAAAATACACAGAACAGTAAAAATATATAAAAAAAAATTGGCTTTAGAAGTCATTTCATGATATAATCAATTATAGTACATTCATTCATTCATTCATTTTCTTTTCGGCTTCGTCCCTTTATTTCATCAGGGGTCGCCACAGCGGAATGAACCGCTAACTTATCCAGCATATGTTTTACACAGTGGATGCCCTTCCAGCTGCAACCCATCACTGCGAAACACCCATACACTCTCATTCTCACACACACACACACTACGGACAATTTAAGTTACCAAATTCACCTATACCGCATGTCTTTGGACTTGTGGGGGAAAGCGGAGCACCCAGAGGAAACCCACGCGAACACGGGGAGAACATGCAAACTCTACACAGTTTCTCCACACAGAAATGCCAACTGACCCAGCCGAGGCTCGAACCAGCGACCTTCTTGCTGTGAGGCGACAGCGCTACCCACTGCGTCACCACGCCACCCCAATTATAGTACATAATAGTTGTAATTAAATATAACAATTCAATATATAATAGTTATATAGTTTTATGTTCATATTCCCAAGCAATATTTTGTCTCAATAGCAGACAGATGAAAAATAAATTAATCAATAATGATAAATAATAAATAAATTACTTTTTGTGCTGAGACTGATTAATAGAATTAATTGCAAATAATTACTTACATAATATTGGCTATCTAAAGGAAAAATATATATATTCGCTTTATTTAGACAAAAAGCTGAAATGAGCATATACATAATCAAATATATTTTTCTATAACACATAATATGTTGCAAATGGAGCTTTTAATTACTAATTAAAAATGAAAAAAGTGACTAAAAAGCTGAGATATTAGTTAGTACATTAACTGCAAAAAAGTAGCTTTATGTCAAAATATAACATAATAATAAACAGAATCATATTGCTTTACTTCCATATCACAGGTAGCTCTCTATAAACATGTCAGTGGATTAAGATTTATTACTTAGATTTTCCTCAAAACTGGTTCACTGACCTGACAGTAATTGACCTGAAATAGAAAATTAGCTATAGAAAAAGGCATGTTTCTGGCAGAGAATGTAACCCAAATGCATGTTGCGTTATAAATACCATTCATTATGACTTTGTTTTACCCTTCTTTTTGCATTTACCTTTCAGTAGATTCTGCTGACAGTTGTCTAGAACTCTTTTATCTAATTTGTTATAGCTAAAATCTGGCATCTAGTAATAACAGAACACCTGACCATCTGCACCCTGAAATAAAGCCAACAGAAGAGAAGCACAGCAGTTACAGTCACACTTCTTCATTGTGTTCAGTAATATGATAAAGGCCCAGATTGTTTTGTCCTGGTCTCCTGAATTATCCACTGCTCAAACATGCTGGTTTACAATTTACTGTGCTTTGTTACTGGCTGATCACTGGTCAACTCAATGTAGATTTGGGTCAGGAAGAGTTTGGTTGGTTGAATGATTGGTTGGTTGATTGATTGGTTGATTGACTGATTGGTTGGTTGATTGATTAATTGATTGATTGGTTTGTTGGTTGGTTGGTTGATTGACTGATTGATTGACTTATTGGTTGGTTGGTTGATTGATTGATTAATTGTTTGAATGATTGTTTGCTTGAATGATTGTTCGGTTAATTGATTGATTGATTTAATGATTGAATTGTTGGTTGATTTATTGATTGAATAATTGAGTGATTGCTTGGTTGGTTAAATGATTGACTGATTGAATGTTTGATTTAAAAAAAACTATTTGTTGATTGATTGGTTGGTTGAATGATTGAATGGTTTGTTTGGTTGGTTGTTTGATTGATTGGTTGGTTGGTTGATTGATAGATTGATTGATTGATTGATTGATTGATTGATTGATTGATTGATTGAT
>CAIGQV010016547.1:3970508-3987384 GCA_903798115.1 Danio jaintianensis
CACACACACACACACACACACACACACACACACACACACACACCGAGATCTCCAGCACGATTTACAACCCAATGACCTTGGACTGCACCAAACACAGAGCACCTCTCTCTGCCTCAGCCGCTCAAACTCTGGCCCCCCTCTGAACGATTAAAACATTTTCTGACGAAATAGGATTTGTTGTGTTCCCTGGCACAGATGGCACCAGATTGCTCTTTTGGGCAGCCCTGGCAAGAAAGGGCACATCACACGGTATATCTTTGCTCTGATCCCTGTATCTAAATCCGGATGGCACAGACTGGCCGATGTGCAGCAAAGTGAGCACCCTGGTTTTTGGCCCTGCTACAGAAAACTCTTGGCAGATGTTCAAACCTTCCTGTCGCTTTATATCCATGCACCTTCATTTTGCTTATGGGACCCTGTTGGGTCAGGTAAATCCAGAGGTACTCGGGAGCTTTTGTAACCTTATCAGTGTGATTTCATAACAGTTGTACACATGGATTTACCCAATACCCCCCATCTGCTGTGTGAAAGCTCTGCCCGACTATTGCTGATTCCCAGTTTACATACCAATTCGACTACAGTATATAGCAAGAGGAATTAGGATTAGCGGGTCCCAAATCAAAGTACATTGAAATGTCATATCAAAGGTACTCAGATGGTGTCCAATTTCTGATGGATTTCTATTTGATTTATTTAATTATTTACAGCATTACAGAACTTCATTTCTATTGCCTGTTACTTAAGTTTATGCCTTTGCTCTACAGAAAAGACACTTGGTTAAACCAATAATACCAATGAATGTAAGGACAAAAGTTCTACAGCAGTTTTTGATAAAAATGCAGAAAGTATCTGTATGATTGGTTACCATAATGGTTATCTGCATATATTAGATGTTTTTAATTTATTGGTATATAGCATTTATCTTTGTTTATTTATGTATTTATTTATTTATTATAAAAGTGAACAATATATCTGTACTAATTAGGATATCTGACAACATTAGATGTTTTTAATTTATTGGTAAGTTACTTTAAAAAAGTAATAGATTTCAAATTACTGACTACTACTGGAAAATTGTAATCTGATTACATTACTAATTACTTCATGTAAAAAGTAATCAGATTACTAATTACTTTACTTTGAAGTTACTTTTAAAACATATAAAATATACCTATAAAAATACAAAATAAACTGCAGCTCTTTCAGTAATTTAATATTCACTGAAAAACATTGGGTTGATCACAGCAGCTTGACACATTCAAAAGATTAAAGGTGTTGACCCAAAACTCTTATCATTCACTTGTTTCAAACCTGTCTGTATTTATTTATTTATTTTTTTACACAAAAGAAGACATGCATAAAACTGGATACCTGTAACCATTGACATCCATAGTATGAAAAAGCACTGCAGTGTTTGGCTGTTGTGTGTTTGTCTGAGGTAATTAGTCTACCGAAATGTGTATATTCCATACAAAGCATGAAGCTGATCGGTCAGTTCTTGTCACGTGACTCGCGGTTTTCAACTGGTGCTCTGGAAAATGTGAGCACTCGCAATATGCGCTCCCAATATTCACCTGCAAGCCGTGTGCTTCCATTGGAAATAACGAACTTGTGTGCGCAAAAGACATGATATGTGAACGACCCCATAAGCAGCTACGCTTCTCTTCACATTCAGAAGATACCTTCTCTCTCGATCCTGCACAAAAATCCAATTTAGCCTGTTTAGGCTGAGTTGGACCACTGTGTTTTTGAGTGGCAATGTCCTACTTGGTGACGAGTATTGTCGTAGAATGCTTTCTATTCAGGTGCTTGAACAAGTTGCTGGTTAAAAGAGCTAGAGTTAAAAGCAGTCGAAAGTTCTTTAGAGACTGGACATAGACTGCATTTCACAGCAATATTTTGGTTTTTACGCTCAATGAAATCAAAGTAATGTCTGTATTTCTACTTGAAGAAGAAGCCTCTCTCATCAGCAGCCGTTTCAGCTCGCGTTCTGCAGCAGTTTAAAAGCGAATGCTTATTAACTGGCGTTGCAGGGGAAAACGTGATTTAAAAGAAGCATTTTTTTCTTCTAAAAACTATCTTTGTAACGTAAATAATGCAATTACATTGACTTTAGTAACTGTAATCAAACTTACGTTTAAGAAATAAAAAAATTATAACAGTGTTAAAAATATTCATGTATTCATTAGCAAATCCATACATTGTTTTGTATCAATACTGTGATTTATATTGCTAAAAAAAAGATGTATGACAATGAATTCAAGTAATATCAGAAGATAACCATTATGATACAGATACATCAACTCTAAAAGGAATCTATGAAGGGAACTAAAAAGAAAAATCAAAAATTTTTTATATTGGCGAACTAGTAATTTGTACAAATTTGTATGTTGTTATTCGTAGAAAAACGTATGGCTTTATGGCCCACTCCTAAGCATGCAACAATGTTTTAAGAAAATATGCAAATAAGATGCCGCAAATTCATGTAAAATAACCATTAACTTAAAGGGTCCTGTCATACACCCAGCACAATGTGGTGCCCTGCATGACACAAATGTGTATATCATTTTCAAGTTCTGCGCCACATTTCTTAAGTCTAAAGTCAATGGCACATCTTTTTTTGTTTAAAGAGCACATTAGTGATAGACGGGTCCAAAACATGTGTACGCATTGCTAATTACACACACAGGGATGTGCAGCAGCACAGAAATATCCTTAAATATAAAAGATTTAAGGATTAAAATGCAAAAGATTATTGTCTGCATAAATTTAAAAGTCACTTCATTTGCATTTACATTTAGTCATTTAGCAGATGCTTTTGTCCAAAGTGACTTACAAGTGTGGTTACGTTCTTCCATGCCTTCTTCAGCTCAGGGAGACCAGTGCTCTTTAACCTCACAGACAAGCTGATTTGTTTCCTCGCTAGTGAAGTGTTTAGTTTTTCTGCTAAAAAGTCTGCCAGGCATGCAAATAGCGAATGCGCCATTGTTCGACCACAACTCAATCTTAAAGGGAATGGGAGATGAGATTCTGATTGATTTAATGCATGTTACGTCTCAAAACACACAATTAACTCATTAAGAGAACAAGGACAACCCTTTTAGACCATGCACCAGGCATGGTGACTATTATTCCTGTCCTTAAAATAGCAAAAGTGAATTCGACAATACTCTAAGTGCACCTGAGTCTTGCACTTAATACCATGCGCTTAGATCATTAAAATAGAGCCCAATAATAAGTTACAAAATGCTGTGAGATTGAATATCAGTTTGCGGCCATAACATGAAAATAACAAGTACTGGCCAGAATTTATTCAGCCAGAATTATAGCAAGCTTTGGAGTACATGAACTTAAAGATAAACAGTAGCATTAGTGTCATCAAAAACTTAAAACCCACCTGTAGAGTGTGCCATTGCTGGCCGGCCGGATGGGACTCAAACAGTCCATGTGCCCGTCAGGAATGAATCCTCTCTGCTTGCGAATACTCTCCACTCCTTTCACCACAATGGCCACACCATCCCTGACCCTGTTCCTCAAGCTCATCTTCCAGCGGTCGGTGATAATGCTAATCAGTCCCACAGGGAAGCTGTCTGGGGGCGCCATATTAGGGTTTCCCACCGCAAGACTGGGGATAAACCAGATGTAGCCCGGACCCACCAGACCCACTTCCCTGGCCATGGAGAAGAGATACTGGGCCTCATCGTGAGAACAGTAAACCAGCAGCACCTGCGCGTCAATCTGCTGTAATAACCGACGTGCACGGAGATCATTCATGCCGTCCGCCGACATGTCGAACGTCAAGGTGTCCTGCAGCTCCCAGAGGAAATATGAGGTGTCGATGAAGGAGCGGATGTAGTCCCCGTAGGTGTCATAGCCAGGGTACAGGCTGGTCACCACCACGAAACTGTCCCAGTTGTACTCCTCCATTACCTTGAACATGCCATTGATCTGCTGCTCGATGGAGGAGCCCAGCTGGAGGAAAGTAGAGCCGTCACCCTGTGAGAGACACGGGACACAGAGATCAGAAGCATTTGTACATAAGACACTTCAAATAAGGATCCGCATCAAGATTTGAGAAATTTCACTGTGTTTAACTGGCTCATTACAGGCACATACCCAATTAAAGAAATCAGCTGAAACACGATGGATCCAAGAGTCACCCAAATGATGTTTTATATTATGATCATAATATATTACGTTAAATCTGAATACATTCACGTAGATATTTTTCAATTAGAATTAAAATAGTTTATAAATATTATTTTCCCAGTGTTGGGTTGCAGCTGGAAGGGCATCCGCTGTGTAAAACATATGCTGGATAAGTTGGCGTCCATTCTGCTGTGGCGACCCCTGATGAATAAAGGCACTAAGTCAAAGGAAAATGAATGAATGAATATAAATAAATAATAATTATAATAAATAATTTATAAAAGATTTATATTTAAATATTGAAATTATGTAATATATATTTAAATTATATAAACAATTTATATTAGATCATTTATATATACATATATACACATATATATATATGTATGTATGTATGTATGTATGTATGTATGTATGTATGTATGTATGTATATATATGTATATATACTTTTTTATATATACTACAAAAAGTACTTTTTGATAAAATAATAATCTTTTTTAATTTAAAGTTCAATTTTCACTATTAATAAATCATTAATTATATCTTTTGCCTCAAACTCATAATTTGCCACTTATTACTAGTTAGTAGGTAGTGGTTAGGTTAAGATATTGGCTAGGGATTTACATTATTATCATGCAGAATATATGCTAATAAACAAGTAAATTAGTACTAATAAATTACAATCTTAGGCCCAGTTAAGATGGGATAAAAAGTAAAAATAACATACATTGCTTTTTCTTAAAATTTACATTTAGTTACACATTTAGTTACATTTTTGAAAGTGACTCAGGATTCTAATATATTCCTTTTAAAAGTACCTTTCCTGTTTTAGCATAAGTGGAATATAAATGTAGTTAAATATACTTTAACTAATAATAGCTATATTAAATATGATATATTACTATTGAACAATAATTATTCAACTGTAGCTAATGTATTTGTATTATAACAGTTATTGTTATTTATGCTTAATGTGATAAAAACTTCACAGCAATTAAAAAAGTAACCTCTTATATATGATCCATAATCACATTCTTTAAATATACTCAGATTAAAGTCTTCCATGAACAAGTATGAACAGAATATTAAGGCACTGTCGATTGCTTTTGATTCTTGTCCAAAAATCCCATTTACTTCTATCTAAAATGCTTTCATCTAGCAAACACTCCCTTCAAAACTGTCAAAAAAAAAAACCTGACCAAAGATCTGACAGCCTAAACATGACATATTGTCATTAAAGCTTTATTCGCAAGAGAAAGATAACAAACATCAGGTCGTAGATGCTATTTAGCCTGTATAAACAGCATTTTATGATTTTAGGAGCAGTATATGGGTACTGAGTCTAAACTTGACCGAGTTTGAATCCAGCAGATGAAGGCCAAGCGACACCACAAGAGGATATTCGTATTGAAGCATTTCCTGAGAGAGAGACTCTTTGTGTTACACAGTGATGTCCTTCAGACAGAAGCATCGGGAAAGTAGGGTAAGCCTGTTCATTAGGCTGCGAATGGGAGACGTTATGCTTTATTCCACCTGCTCGCTGACCTCTTTAACTGCTCCAAAAATCACAGGGCTTGAACGCTTGTGTCATTGACTGACCATTGCTTTTCAAAAAATACAAGGTGTGAGACAAAAGAACACTCAGAGCAATATAATGGGTTAGGTGTTTATAAGCTGGTCCCATTACAAAGTTACAAGCCTGTTTCCATAAAACTAGATCTCCAGAGTCTTTGCGTCAGCAGTGGTTCTGTAGGGGGGCAGAACATTTCCACTTGACCAAACTCAATATTTAGTAAGGGATAATGTACATCCTGCTGGTTGTTCTCACAGTATAAAGCCAGACAGGCTTATCAGCAGCTCAATGCAACACGGAGGGGTTTTGTATAAGATTTAAGGACTTTATTATGTGAAAAACAACCATCTGGGTGTACATTCTGCTGATTGGCAAGACGTGCAGTTATGACTATTTCATGTTTTTACAATAAATTCCATTTTGCAATCTACTGAACTAAATACTTTTTCACCTACACTGAAAAAAGTAAACTACAGTGTCTTTCATTCAAAGTACATTTGTGAAAAATTATGGTTTCTCATTATAACCTGTTTTATTCAATTTACCTTAAACCATAAAAATAACCCCCTAGGTAAAAACATTAGTTTTTCTCACAGTAATATTTTTACTTTAAACCAGCAGTTTTCATGTCATGTGAAAAGGTGATGTCAGTTTTTATGTATTTCTAATGCGAGTTTGATTACCATCTTCCATGACATCCATACTGAAGGCACCATGCAGGTGATAGTTTACCTCATTACTGAAATTAAAATTAATTCACACTTAATCAATATCTCTCTCTTTAAAATTACTTTTAATTACTATAATGACTAGCAATAGAATTAGCAATAGAAACTTTGGATGAAAAATGAGATGCATTAAAAATGCACGTTCTGTACATGTACAGTAATCACTTGGATCACTGGATTATGGACAAACATCTGACAATGTCTTGAGATATGGTAACTGTGGTAAAAGTGGAATAACTGACTAAGAACCACTGAGCTGTTTAAAAAAGTTAATAATGCACACACAAGCTTCATATTGTGATAACATCACCACATTATGTGTGCATTATTCTAATAATTCGACAGGCTGGAGTTAATTTTTTTTGCATATAAATTGCTCTCTCTCACTCTCTTTGTCAAAATTGTGTGTAGAACCCCCCAAATTTATTTATATTTGTTTTAAGTTTTTACATGTTATGTGTGTTTTTAAAGAAATTATTAAGGACGGGCTGTTGGATTATTAGAAAATAATGTACACCAGAGGTGGTGATGCGGTCACACCCAGAAGCAGAGTGTGCATTATTTTCTAATAATTCAACACACTGAAGTCAATTTTTGTGCTTATCACAAATAAAAATATTGTTTAGATGTTGTATTCCAAGACATTTGTGATTTTTTTTCTTTTTGTTCTCAAACAGACTAGTTTGTTATAAACAATTAATCTAACGCCTTTTGTTTCATTTTAATTTCTTAAAATAATTGCATACCATAGAACAGGGGTGTCAAACAAAGTTCCTCGAGGGCCACAGCCCTGCACAGTTTATTTCCAGTTTAGTTTTGGGTTTCAAACAAGCCTGAAGAACTCAATTATTTTAATCAGATGTGTTTAATTAGAAATAAAGCTAAACTGTGCAGAGCTGCGGCCCTCCAGGAACTGAGTTTGACACCTGATCCTTAGAATGCTCATCAGTCAATCAGAATCAAGCATTCAACAGCCCTGTATACATATTCATTCATTCATTTTCTTTTCGGCTTAGTCCCTTTATTAATCTGGGGTCGCTACAGCGGAATGAACTGCCAACTTATCCAGCATATGTTTTACGCAGCAGATGCCCTTCCAGCTGCAACCCATCACTGGGAAACATCCATACACTCCCATTCACACACATACACCCTACAGACAATTTAGCCTACCCAATTCACCTATAGCGCATGTCTTTGGACTTGTGGGGAAAACCGGAGCATCCGGAGGAAACCCATGCGAACACAGGGAGAACATGCAAACTCCACACAGAAATGCTAACTGACCTAGCCGAGGCTCGAACCAGCGACCTTCTTGCTGTGAGGTGACAGCGCTACCCACTGCGCCACCGCGCCGCCCAGCATACATATTTATCATTTTAAATATATATATATATAATTAAGTATGTTTGAACTTTCAATTTAGCCAAGAATGTATTATAATAATAAATGTTTAGTGAGCAGTAAATCAGCTTGAGAACAATTACTAAAAAACCGTGTGGGGAAAAAAGAACAAGAAAGATTTGTAGTAATTGTAAAAATGTAGTATGTGAGAACCAAAATACATTTGTTGATTTCCTCTGTCTTCAAAAAGCATTATTGATTTCAAATGACCTTATTTAATACTGTTAAATGTAGATACATAATATTAACCTTTGTTAATCAGTAACCAATGATTAATTAAAGCAGGCAATTGGAAAGCTGAGATGTATAGCTCTGACCCACTTTTCGTAATTAACACATTCATTTACCCTAGCAGTTAATACTAAATGTAGGTAAAGAATTAATACATGACGGCACATTTAATTAAAACAGAGTTTGATATATTACTGATCTATTAATCAGACAGACTATTTTTAATGAATGGTTTGGTTGTTCATTATAGTCTCGTAATTTTCTATGCATTAGTTTTAATTATCTATGCAAAATGTTACCCATATTTTTAAGTTACCATGACAACTTGCATTAAACACTAAGGCTCACCGTAGTCAGATCGCTTTGTATTAAAAACCTAAAAGCTAAATTATAATACCAAAGTGGCACGAGGAAACAACAGAATGTGCCAAACACACTTATGTGAAATGCTTCTAAATGGAGGACGGCTGCAGTGGTGCTTTGTATTGCATAATGACGATAATGCATTGTCAGTGGAGATTATGTCAAGCTTATGTCATCTTGAATATAATCGTTCTGTCTTTCTCTGCTCTTATCCATATGCGCTGTAATTGTTGGGGTGTATGTGAGTTTGCATATTGTTGAAAATGTGTGCTGCAGTCTGTCACTGGTGCCTCAAAAGAACTTGGTGACCCATCTGGCCCTGCCCAATACAACTCCTGGCCCCTCCTCCTTTACACAAATCCCCTCCTCCTCTCTCTGACATCACGTGGCATATCTAAATGCAGAGCTTTGTAAAGGATTACGAGCCTCACCATCAACACATATGGACACCGCAGAGAAAGCCCGACCTGTATTAATGCTTGTTAACATATTTCATGCATATCCTTATCCAGCAATACGTAAATACAGCAGGCTTTCCGACAAAATACACATTATTTGTCTAAGTGACTGTGTCTGTCAGTACAGGATGAATTATAATTCTACTCAGACACTAGTCCTGTCATGTCTTGTATGTTGTGCTCGGCTCGAGTTTTCTCGCGTCAATCACTCATTTTCTGTGATTGTGTGTGTTTTGTATGAGCGCCGTCTCTGCGCTTGGGTCGTGCACGAGGTCTGGGCGTGTTTGCGACGCGCGCTCTCGTCCTGGTTTTTGTGTTTGTTCTGTGTTTCATTCTCAGCGTCTCAGTCTAGTTGGTTTCGGTTGGTGCTGAGATGAAACATGCACGTTGCATGTGTGAGTGCACCATAAGTTTTATTTATCGTGTACTCATGTCCTGCGTTCAGTTTTCTGTTGTTGTGTTTTAGCACGTGGTTCATGTTTACATGTGCCGCATGCTTTAGTGTTTCATGTGAACACGCGGTTAATGAGTTCACTCATTGGCTGTGTGTTCTAGTCTCGTTATGTGAGCACATGGCTTGTGTTGTTTCTTTCGTGCTCTCCTGTCTATTGTCTAGTCCCACCCTCCCTGTTAACCTATTATTAGTTTATTATGTTCATTTGTTTGTGTGTTAATTATTTCTGCTTATATTCTCCTCATGTCTGCTGTCCTGTGCCAGTTCATCGTCGATTATTTCCTTGTCCTGTCGTGTTGTGTCCAGCCCTGCTCTTTCCTGCCAGCCCAGTTTGTTTGTTTATTTGTTTTGTTAATGTTTTCCCCCTCTGGGTAGTTTTTGTTGTCTTTTTGTTTTGTTTTTAGTAAATAAAAGCAATCTAATGTTGCACGAGTCCTTGCTCCCTCCTCCTTCCTGAAACCTGTGACATCAAGCACTGTAAAACATTTGAAGACATTTTTTTATATTTTCTAAATATTACTTGAAATTTCTTTTTTTTTAGTTGGTCCAAACTTGACTCCAACCTTAAAAAGATTTTAATGTTGTCTGGATTTGTGCTTCTAATGTTATTAGCCATTCTGAATTTTATTTGTGAATTTGTGAATTTAATGTACTAGTATTATTAAAGGGATAGTTCACCCAAAAATGAAAAACCTTTAAGGTAATCACGAATTTTGAATGGTTTTCTAATAGCTGCCTTGCATTTTAACTGCCTGCTGCGCTTCACGTTTATGCCATTGAGCATTGTGTGCTCGCAGCTGAAAAAAAGTAAACTCTGAGTGGAAAAGGCTCGTTACATCAGTCGCGTCTTTTTCATTCTCCAATCAAATTAAAGCAGAGGCGGGGTTTCCATTGAGGTGACAGCAGTGTTTGGGTTGTCAAGACGACTGCGGAGACTTTTAAAGATGGAGGAGAGACTAGTGGTCTCTGTTTCAAGTTGTCCAGAGTTGTATGACTTTACAAATCTGAATATCACAATATTATTAAATATTACAATTATAACAATATCAACAGCAACACTCGCGCACATTACGCAACTGATTCAGTCGTTGCCTATAGTGACATTAAAAAAAAAGTGTGTTCTGTGTGATCGGCTCCTAAGAGTTTCTTTCTACTGTTGAACACAAAAGAAGATATTTTGAAGAAAGCTGAAAACCTGTAACCAATGACTCCCATAGTAGGAAAAGCAAATACTATGGAAGTCAATGGTTACTGGTATTGCAGCTTTCTTCCAAATATCTTCTTTTGTGCTTAACAGAAGAATGAAACTCAAAATGAAGGGAGAGTAATTGATGACAGAATTAGCAATTTTGGATAAATTATCACTTTAACTACTGGGTTATTATCGGCCTGTTATTAAGATATTAACTGTTTATTATTGGTTATAAAGTATGATCTTATTCTACATCCCTAACTTTAATCCCGACTATTATCTTACTTAACTAATAAGCAGCTAATTAGTAGTCTATTGAGCTAATAGCATTAAGTTAGTTTGAATTGTACATTTAAAAACGTGTTATCTTAAAGTATATTTTTTACAGACTTAATATTATTTCTTCTTAACTAAGCCCCAGGCATGAATATTAGTTCAACTTAAAGATTTTTATTTTTGCAGACTTTTATTATTTTGCATTACAGAAGTGGCAAAAAAATAAACAATGCAAGTAATTGAGCCATATCTAAAGACCAAAATGCTAGAGAGACATTGAACAAGCACCCCAAACTCTTTATCAAACACATACTGTAATTAATTAAAATGTATTTATTATTCTGTTTTTCAAATGACTTTATCATTTCATGCTTGTTCCAGAGTTACTTATTAACATTAGTTAATGCTTTAACTAACATGAACTAAAACGGAGTAATATTTTAAAGCAGTTATTAAACTGTTTTATGAATTAATAATAAAATGTGCATGTTTATCACTAAACTTAACAGATGCAACTTTTTGCGTCTGAAAATATGTAATTGTACTAGTAAACTGACATTAACCAAAATTAATAAGTGCTGTAGAAGTGTTGTTATTGTTATTTGTTAATAATATACAACACGGTTTCATTAGCTTTGGTTAATTAATGCATTTAAGAATGAACAATGCAGCCTTTATTAATCATAGTTCAATATTAATTAATGCATAATTTAAAATGCATATTTGGGCTTATTATCTTAAGTTTAGGCACTGTGTGTGTAAATTCTTGTTAAATTAACATGAATTAACATGAACTAAGATCATTAAATTATGTATTGTTCATTGTTTGTTATTAAATACATTAAAGGTGCAATATGTAAGTTTGACACCCAGTGGTTGAACTAGGTATTGCATTCCTGGATCAAAACAAATGCAAGCGCAGGTTGCCAGATTGAGGACCAAAAGGAGCGAGTCTGACGATCGAGCCTAAAGGCTAATTTAAATCGTGTTCTAAATAAAAGCAATGGCACATGATAGAAGGAATATTCTCCACATTAAATTTTTTTTTTATATAAATCAACTCCTCGAATTGATTTATTAGAAACGGCTTCTATTTCTTGCAGCAGAACAACAGAAAACTGACAATGATCACCTCAGCTACACCTCATGTGCTTTGTTCAGTGTTAAATGCTAACAATGTGAGTTTGAATGTCATTTTACCTGACATTTATTGCCATACTACTGAAAGCAGTAGCAGATCGTTTATCTCAGATCTTGAAAATAAAATAAACCGTTTGAAATTTCAGAACTGTGACTCAAAATCAACACATATGAGCGATTCAGCATCTAACATTTAATAATGTTAAAGAGGTTTAATATGTATTAATTAGATTATAAACCTTAACATTTCGTGAGTGAGTGCACTATTCTGTGCTTCTGAATGGCTATATTTAAATTGCTGTCGTGTTTCATCTAGTGCAAACAGCCAAATTGCTTATCACTGCAAATCTCGTCAGCTTGTTGTTAGGACACGCAGTTACAATGTAATCTACTCACCTAATGTTTACGCTCATAATATTTATATTATTTGCTAATTAATAGGGCTGCACGGTGGCGCAGTGGGTAGCACGTTCGCCTCACAGCAAGAAGGTCGCTGGTTCGAGCCTCGGCTAGGTCAGTTGGCGTTTCTGTGTGGAGTTTGCATGTTCTCCCCGTGTTCGCATGGGTTTCCTCCAGGTGCTCTGGTTTCCCCCACAAGTCCAAAGACATGCGGTATAGGTGAATTGGGTAGGCTAAATTGTCCGTAGTGTATGTGTGTGAATGAGTGTGTATGGATGTTTCCCAGTGATGGGTTGCAGCTGGAAGGGCATCTGCTGCGTAAAACATATGCTGGATAAGTTGGCGGTTCATTCCGCTGTGGCGACCCCAGATTAATAAAGGGACTAAGCCGAAAAGAAAATGAATGAATGAATGCTAATTAATAACCTCATGTGGAACTCTGAATCCGCGTCTCATTTTAGAGTCTGCTACTGTCCACCGGAGGTCGCATTTCGGTCACAGGCACATGCTTTGAGAGCCTTTCTGAATGAAGGAATGAATTAATAAAATACGCGGTTTTCCAACAAGGCAACCCGGGGTGCGGAAATATAATTGGCTAAACTGGCATTGGGCAGGTTAACAGAACCAAAACAAAGACAGACGTTCTGGCACGTAACGCACACGTTCAAAGCAGAATAACTGACTACAGCATTGTTTTTCAGATAAACAAGAATATTCACTTCGCATGTTTCTTAAATATCTGCAAACATATTATGGTATTTTAATACTTTAGAAGAGTCAAAAACGTACATACAGCACCTTTAGCTAATGGAACCTAATTGTAAAGTGTTACCTGTTAGTTCATGAAAACTAAGGTAACTATGTAACAGTAAACTAATATTAACAAATGCATGCTTATTTTAAAGTGCTACCAACAAAATATATGCTTTATCACATTTGTATCAATCTGCATCTGTAAAATTAAAGTGTCAGAAATTACATTTAGGGTACAAAGTATAAAAGAAATCTGCCTTATCAAGACAAATGGGTTGACTCTTTTATTTGTTTACCAATTTATATTTTTGACAGCTGTTGAAAATGACATTTTTGAACAGTAAAAATGAATTTGAAAATAAATAAAACAGTCCACTCATTTGTCTTGCTAAGACAGATTTCTTTTATCCTTTATTAATTGTAAACATTTGTTCACGACAGCAAAAAAGACTCAAGAACCATGTGTGTTAGTGAAGAAAGCGCCAATGTGTACTTCACGTTTTTTTTTTTACCCAAAATCACACACAAATATTCACTTTTCACCTTCTCTCTGTGGTTTTCTTTTGGCTATCTCCTCTCATTACTCAACTCTAGGTGTCCTGGTTCAGTCAAAAGATAAATATAATAGCTTAGCCGCTTATGCGCGCTTTATCTCCAAAGAAAACTTCTCTGTGTGTGTTTCTCCGTGTGTGTGTGAGATAGAGAGTCCACAGTGTTCACCAAAACCTGTGGCTCTGTGCACAGCCAGATAAAGCAAATCTCTCGCTTCCAAGCAAAGCAAATCTCCACTGAACCAATACAGCTTATGAAGAAATCATAAAGGTATATATATCGGCAGAGGATGTGTTCATTTGCTATTCTATTTCCTCACACCTGAAAACGGTTAACGGCATCTTCTAGATCTCCACCCACGCAGCTGAAAACAGCACGAAGGCCGCATTGATCTGTGATTGACTGCTGAGAGGAAACACACAATCATTTCATTCTCATTGTGCGCTTGACGTATGAACGCTCGCTTCGCTATAAGATTAGATTCTGTAACGTGGCCGCAAGAACAACACAGTCCAAATAAATGAATTTTTTGTTGACTAAATTGGATTCTGGTTGTTGTGGGGGGATCAAGGGCATGGCCGTGAATGTCTAAAGATGTTTTTTTGCAAGGTAACAGATGACCGAAATATAGCCAGACGTCTACATTTGGCTTAGTAAAAAAGATACAGGATAAGGTTACATGCGGTAACAAGGGTTTATAAAAGACACTACATGCACAATATGTATGTATTGTTCCATTTCATTTACTTGCATTATAATAACCTTAGAGAGTATATGGCTATATATAACCACATGGAATGAGATTAAGCTCTAGTTATAACATAAAAATAAAGATAACACAAGCAGATGTCTTATGAACAGGAAACGGATGAGGGTTAAAGAACTCTGTTGACTTGCCTGGATCAGTAAATCAATACTTGAGTCATTTTTTAAAGCCAAAATAGAAAGTGGAGCATTTGCATTTGTCTGTGTTCACCTATGTTCACCTATCACAGCAGTATTTTAGGTTACTATGGTTACATACAGCAGCCCATTTCTGTTAATCAGCCTCTGATTAGAAGTACTTTGTCTTAAAGTCATTGTGACCTTGTCCTGCAGTTTGAATGCTTTCAGTCTCGCCACTGTTTCTGTTTGACAGCATCCTGGATTTTAGTGTTTTAAGTGTGATTATTTTGTTTCAGAACTTTGTTTAGTGGACATATTGCATGCCTGACATTTATTAAAAACAGACCATTAAAACATGACCTCAAACTTTAATCAAAAATTAATCTCATGATTCATTTTATGATGTGATTTTAAGAAGACGCTTGTAAATCATGATGGAAATCATCTGTAGATGGACCTCTTAAAGGAAAAGATATAAAAACATCATCAAAAATGGTCATAAAACTTTAAATTACAATCAGTTTAGGTGGGAAAAAAATGTTGATTAATATTAAAGTAAGCCCAAATGCTACAAAAAAAGCATTTAAGTATTAATAATAATAAATAATAATACATTTAGAGGAAAACGGTGAACAAATTACACAAAAAGTACAAACAGTAATAATATTTCGAAAATTTAAATTGCGAGAAAATAGTAAAAGCACTAAAAAAAATGACAAAAAACCAATCACACCTTTCCCTCGAAATAAATATTATCTATTGCAAAACAACAACAAAATACAATGAACCAAAAGCAATGATAAAACTTTGACACTTTTTCGATATAAAAGCAGTATTACAGTTTAATTTCATGATGTTACATTTAATTCTCATAAAAGTCCTATTTTTAGGTTCTTCTCAAAACATTGAATGTGCTTGTTTAATACACGATGTATGGGGTCATGTGAAAGCACTAACCTATTTTTCTATATTGGAGTAAGGTCATCATAAATGGCTAAACTCAACAGTCAACACAACTAGATTTTTGCCCTTTACCCTGAGTTGTCCGGCATGTAAACTCTTTAACTGTCAATCTGTTTATTAAGTGTACATTTCTGCTTGTGACTGGCAAGCATCTCTAAGGTAGATATTTCCTCCGGACATTTCAGTATAATTTTGTCTATTATAAACAATGTACGAAGCACCATCACTTTCGGTTTAGACAGTCAGTCAGGTTTAAAAATTAGTGTAACCGACTTGAACATGAGCAACATCTGTGTGCAAAATTTTTAAGCGAGAATATGAGTCTGTAGGTTTCCTACTGACATTGTGGTGCCATTTACCCTAGTGCATTTTCATTTTAAAACTGCATTTTATAATGAAAATGCTACTTTTTTTAACTTTGTCTTCGTCCACAATATACACTATACAACCATACACTCTCAATGGGCATGCATATATTTTGTTGGCATCCATACTTGTAGTCTACCAGTTCTGTAATGGTCATATGAGAGAGGTTTGAAGAATCAGGGAATGATACGCAATAGTCAAAGAGACCATTCGAGGGCGATTGCCGATAGCTGTGCCTCCATTTTAGCATTTAGTGTCTTTAGCATTTGCAAAACGCCCCATTTTTGCAGGTTGGAGATGCTGGACTAGTGAACGTAACAAAACTTATGCATTTTAAATGAAAGCACATTTGTGTAAACAGTACCTGAGGTGTTTAATTTAGAAGTTACCTAATAGTTTATTTGTGTGCATGTAATTAGGCTGACAGGTTTTGGAAATCATAGGAAATCATTGTAGATTTTTTTCAACGTGACACTAAAATAGTGTCAAAGAACACAGTCTTTTAGATTATTTAGGGCATCAGATATGCAGATTCTCGCCTTTAGTATATGCAGGAGAGGTGGACAGCAAGATAGCCATCTGGTATAACACTGACATTCATCAGTCAGGACCTAAGATGCCTGTCAACAGTCCACTGGGTACAGCTGTGCCAGTCGGCCAATGAGAACTTCAAACTTCAAGCTTATAATTATGAAATAATACTTCAACCCTTTAAACTTCAATTCCAGAATTCATTTCACATGCAATGGTCACATTTACATGTGATATTAAGATTCAGTTTTCGTCAAACTGACCACAAGCGGACTATGTAATGTATCTTTGTTTGTGTATATGCAGCATAATATTGAATAGGTTACTGTGCATCGTAATTTGTTGGACAGATTTCAAAGTCAATCTATCTATCTATCTATCTATCTATCTATCTATCTATCTATCTATCTATCTATCTATCTATCTATCTATCTATCTATCTATCTATCTATCTATCT
>CAIGQV010016547.1:3989983-4002034 GCA_903798115.1 Danio jaintianensis
CAAAACGGGTGCAAGGTGTATAAATAGTCCAAATAATGAGTTGTGATCGGATGCAGCTGCGTGTGTGATGAGTGGAAGTGGAAACCGGGTGTGTGTGGCGGAATGAAGGGAATTGTAGTTCGTTATGATTTGTAGTTCACCAGCGATCTCTGAAGTCCTTGATTGCTGGTGAACATGACAGAATTCTTTCCAAATACACCTATTAATTTCATCTGGTGAAATTATAATCAATATCGCAGTATACATCATCGTAAAATCAAATATTGCAATGTCAGGTTTTTTCCAATAGCGTGCAGCCCTAGTATGAACCACTATTGGGGTGATCAAATGTATATTTATATTATCTGTTATTTTATTTTCAATAATGGTATTATTTAAGATACTGATAAGTGTGAGCAAATCTGAAGAGCAAACCCCCAACCATCTTGATATGACATTCTTCAGGGGGGATCAATGGTTAATTAGTGGGGTCAATTCCGCAGTAATTCGCAGTTTTTGTCCACAAATGGATCCTTTATGTAGTACTAGTTCCTTATGCATCTCATCCAAAGCCTTCTGTTTTGTTTTGTGGAACTGTAATGCAATCAAAACCTGGCTGGAACTACTTTAGCAGGGTGTTTATCTGAAAATAATTGCACGTCTTAGAATGTTCATCAGCCAATCAGAATCAAACACTTTATTATTTTAAATATCAACACTGTAAAAATGCTTGGTTCCACACAATTGATTAGTGTTGGGACAAGATGAAGGAATTAAGTTAACATATTAGTTTTTACAAATTTAAATGGATTGAACATAAAACAATTAAGTTGTGCCTCCAAAAAAACTCAACAATTGTGTTGTTTCAGCTAATTTTAAACAAGTAGTTTGAACAAACTTAATTTTTTGTGACTATACATTTATAAGTATTAGTATAAAAACAAATGATAACAAGTTAATATTAATAAAATAAGCTTGAATGTAAATTACTGCATCGTTCTTTGTTTCCAGCCCTTCATATTATCAATTTTGTATGAACCCACCTCTAACATCATCTAAAAGATAAAGCAAATTAATGCTTAATGATGTATAAAGCACAGAAAAACGAATCCAAACAACGGCAAACTACATTCAGGCAGAGGAAAGCAATTGAGCTTGTAAACAATGGTAAGATGATGAATGATGGTTCTCTAATTAGCCTCCATTTCCCCAGTGGTGTGCTGAAAAAACAAGGGTTTCTGGAAATGAACACTGGACTCAATGCTGCGTCCCGGGGTATTTCAGCATTGAGAGACTGCTGCTTGTGCCTAATTTGACTTTTTCATTACTTTGCGTCAGGGACTCATATTGCTCAGTCATACAAGTATCGTATTAATAAAAGCCACTTTATAGCTTTTTTTAGAACAGGAAAATTCATAAAGGCCAATTTAATCAGCCAGCTTCGCCAATTAACTTTGCTTTCACACCACAGCGTCTGATGTCAACCCAAATCTGTGTTGTTTGTTTAGTTGTGATGTTATTCATTTTTGTTTGTGTAGTCTTTGCAACAAATATTTCAGTAGCAACAATTTGCTGTAATAAGTTGTTACATAGAACAACCTGCGAGCAGTGTTTACAGTTGTGCTCATTACATAAAGTTTGCACTTACTGCAACACTTTAGTTTAAGTTTAGTTTAACACTTTAGTTTAAGTAAACGTCCACACCATTTATACTGGCTTATTATCTGCATATTATTAAGATATTAACTGTTTATTAGCACTTATAAACTGTGATCTATTTTACATCCCCAATACCTAAACCCAACTAAATCCACCTTAAAAACTATTAACAAGCAGTTAATTCGTGGTTTATTGAGCTAAAAGTCTTAGGTAATGGTTTGTTAATAAAGTTAATTGTACATTAAAATAAAGTGTGACCTAAAGTTTATTTTTGGCAGCTTATCCAAAACAACTTACATTTTGGGGCTTTTCTTTTACGCAATTCATTCTCTGGGAATCAAACCCATGACCTTGGCATCATGCTTTTTGGTTTGAGCTCTAGGAAAGCAAGTTGATAACACAAAAATATGATAGTTTCAGATCCAAAATTATGTTTACTGTATGTCTATTACAAATCTGCATTATAATCAAGGTGTTCATTGATGTTCATGCATTCCTTTGCAATTGGATCCATGACCTTGGCTTTGTTTGTGCCATTTGCAGGATTGCTTCTCATTATGATGCAAACACACAAACTTTTTGGACCTAAAATTACATTTCTGCATTATTTATTTATATTTTTTAAAAAGGCACTAAAATTATGTTCAAAAGATCAATAGTTATTAATGCACTTATTCTATGGGAATTGGACCCTTGACCTTGAAGTTACTGCAACCGCACTTTTCTATCTGACATACAGGAATGCTGCTCCATCTACTGTAGATGGCAGTAGATGGTTTTGGACCCAAAAATATGCATATTACATGTTTTTTTGTGACTCATTGTATTCAAAGCATTAATAGAAGATTACACTCCATATGAACTGAACCCATGAAGCAAATAGCTGATGTTACTTTATAAAAGTGAGTAAACCCATTGCCTTATAAGTATTAAGTAAATGACATATGTTCAAAATGATAAGAAATTAAGTTAAAGGGATATTCACCCAAAAATGCTCACTCTCAAGTGTTCCAAACCTTTACCTTTTTCTGTTTAACACAAAATAAGTTATTTTAAAACTGTTACAATTGACTTCCATAGTAGGAAAATCAAATACTATGGTGGAAGTCAATAGTAATAACAGGTTTCCAACATTTTTCACAATAACTTCTTTTGTGTTCAACAGAATAAAGAAACTCAAACTGGTTTGTGACAAAAGAAGGTCGAGGAAATGATAAGAGAATTTTATGTTTTTGGTGAACTGTCCCTTTAAATCAACTTAAAGGTTCTGTAAGGATGGCTAAATCTCTCCAGACCGCAAGCATTCTATTAACTTACAAAGCTCTTCACAACCTGGCACCCGATTACCTCTCTGATCTTCTTCACTGGTACACTCCTCTGCGCTCACTGAGATCTTCTGTGGCTGAACTGTTATCAGTTTCAAATTTTAAGATGAAGTCATTTGGTGGCAGGGCTTTTAGCTGCATAGCACCACAGTTATGGAATTCCCTGCCGTTAGATATTCGTCAGGTAGACTCTATTTCCAATTTTAAATCCCAGGTAAAAACTTTTCTGTTCAGGATTGCTTTTAATGATTTTCTGGTTTAATATTATTTTTATTATTCTTCTGTCTTGTATTCTATAATGTGCCTGTGACATATTGTAAGGTGTCCTTAAGTGCTTTGAAAGGCGCCTATAAATAAAAGGTATTATTATTATTAATATTATTATTATTAAGAACTGTTATTGAATTCCATGAGGCAAGACCACGAGAATTGTCAGGCATTAAAATGATAAACTTTCTAATCTGAGTTCCAAGTTAAAAAGGTTTTACTTACTATTTTAAAATAAATTAACTAATTGGTTTTTTTTTTTACAGTGTATAGTTCCATGCTCTAGTCTAGTGTTTTAAGCTATAGTAATGCAAAAAGTAGTTCACCCAAAAAATCCTGAAACCTGCATCCATTGACTTCCATGGTATTTCTTTTTCCTATTTGGATGTCAGTGGTTAAACGTTTCTAACATTTTTCAAAATATCTTCTTTTGTGTTATGTGACTTTTGTGTTCAAAATATCTTCTTTTATGAAAAAAAAAACAGCTATTGGTTTGAAATAAATTTTAAACAAATGATGTCAGAATTGTAATATTTATGTAAACAATCCCTTTTATCATGACAGTGATTTTATTGCTAAATTCTGGAGTCGAATATTTTCTGCATAATTACAGTTAAACTTCATATATTTGACAATTGTTGCTTACACAGCTTTGCTATAGTTTCAAGTTTCTTGGAGTGCTCTCCATTTCTTTTCAATCACTGACATCTAGTAAAAAAATCTATATTTTACATCCCTTTATCTATTTATTTGCTAGACAGCCATGTAATTAGCCAGATAGTGTAGAGTCAGCCAAAACGAAACCCCTTCTGGGGGATTTAAGACCTCACATCAGGGTTCGCTGACCCCTGTCAGGATTTTTTTGCATGCTGACTGTACATTACCCCTTACCAATCTTTGATACGGACCATGAAAGAACTCTGAGGGAATCTTATCTCAGTGTGAACACACAGAAATCAAGAGTTTAACCATGCGGGTCAAGCGTAACTGGCACGGTGCTCGACTCTGACCTTGTGAGGCAGGACGACGGCCGACCCCCCGCTGATACCCACGATGGGCACGGCTGTCTGCGTGGAGATGAAGTCCAGGATCTGCGCCACGGCCTCTGACCCAATGTTATCTTCAAAGACCACCCCGTGCACCCTGTTAGCAGCCAGCGTGTCGCAGATGCGCGTCAGTAGAGTGCGCGGGTTGGTATTGTTGACCAGCACAGTGATGGGGTTCACCTCCAGCGGCAGGTCCAGGAAGTTCTCACGGCTCAGTCGGCCCTTGATCTCCGTCTGGTAGGCGGAGCCGCTGAACACCACCGCCACGTTGACGGTGGGCTCCACCATCCCGAATGGTCGGCACTGGCAGCGGGGCACGGAGCAGACAGACAGCAGCAGCAGCACCGGCAGCCACAGTGTGTCGCTGAGACAGCCTAGATGAATGCCCATCTCAGTCGCCTACTGCCTGGGTGTCGGAAAACACACACATATGGACAGGAATTACAAGGGGATACTGAGGTTTAATCAGTGGTACTGAAAAATAATACTCAAGTAAAGGGACTTGCCCCTTTGTAGTGCAAGTAGAGTAAAAGTGTCTGTTGTAAATACTACTCAAAGTATTAGTAAAAACTAGCCCTTCTAAATACACAAAAAAATTGGTTTTGCTGCTTGTTCAAACTACTTATTTAAAATGTAAAATTTAAAGTGTTAAATTTGTAAAAATGATTAAGTTAACTTAACGATTTTTTTGGGGACAACATGAAGGAATTGTGTGGAACCCAGCAGTGTATTAAAAAACATATTTTTGCTGCTTGTTATCTTTAAAATGAGTTGAAACAACACAATTCTTGAGATTTGTTTGGGACAATTTAATTGTTCAATCCATTTAAATTTGTAGAAACAAAGTTAACTTAATAGATTTGTGTTGGATGAAGAAATTGTGTAGAACCCAGCATTTTTATGCTGTCAAAATGTTACCACCGTATACCATGCAAATTAAAAACCGAGCTTACACTGGTGCGTTTTCTTTGAAGGGTGTCTCTAAAGGTAAGTTAGATTATTTGCAATTCATGGACTATAAATGTATTTAACATTAATCTACGCTCCTATAATAAATGACTGAAAGCAAGTTGAACAAAATCATGCAGAGCAAAAATCTGTGGCAAAAATCTAGCTAATGACATGTTAATGCTTAAGTTATGCACTCAGAATCCTGAGTAACAAGCTACAGGTGACCAGCATTTGGCACTGCAAACCAAACTTGGAAATATGTAGACTTGTAGAAATATATGCAATTTGTGCATGTGAGTGATTTTGTATCTTCTTCGACACTTTGCTTGGACATAGTGCTTCCACACTATACGTGTTTGCTGCATTTATTAAGTGTCCATGCTTTGAGTTCAGTCTGTCGGAGGCAATTTTTCTAAGCATGATTTGATTGGACGAGAATATTGGGAGTTATTAATTTATAGCATTTATTATGCCATTTATTATGCATGGTTAATTTATGCCAATGCCATTTATTATAGACAAGAAATAATAAACATAAAAAGTACTGCAGGTCGATTTTAAAAGAGCACATTTAATGTACATATACAGCATTTAAAATGTACTCAAGTAAAAGTACTGTACAGTACACATTATTTAAACTACTTAGTTAGGTACAATTCTTGAGAAATCTACTCTATTATTAAGAAGGTGATACTAGTAACTGACTTCCATACAGGACAGAATGTGTGCATTGTGTTGCCAACTGATCTTGCATGAAGAATACAGCGTTTTTGTCATCCATGAGAACATGTGGATTGTTTTGACAACATCGTCTATACATAACATTTTTAGAAAACAAAGAAATAAAATCCCACTTTGTGTGAAACCTCTATCCAACAAGAACCTGCAAACAAATGTAAAATTGAGATATACATCAACACAATGTCACAGCAATTCCTACCTTTTTGATTAGTGGCTAATTCTTATGAATTTGTACAAACTTGTTTATACACTTTAGTACAATAACTCATCCCCCAATGAGAGTTGGGTTTAGGGGCGATGTTTTTTTTAACATGCCTCCTTTTTAAAATTACGTATTTTCGTAATTTTCTGACAATACATACAAAAATATACATTTCCTCGTGAGATTGGGCTGGTATACTGTATGTAAACAAGTGTCAAAATGAAAACTTGTGTTATGAATTAGAAACCATTCAAACAAACAAGAGGAAATAAGGACTAAACCAAAAGAAATTACAAACAGCATCAAAATGAATACTAAACTGAAAACTTATAAACTGACATATATATATATATATATATATATATATATATATATATATATAAACACAATGCTTTCATAACCACAAAAAGATAACTGAGATCTAAATGCTTAATTTTTGGCAGGTCCATAACTAGAAAAAAGGGTCATCCCTAAATAAATTCACCTCTATGTGACCATTTGCTGGAGGCTGTGGATTAAAGGTTTTACTCCCATAAATAATATTCAGTTTCTTGTGCAGACTGATTATTTTACTTTATAAGACCTCAATATGTATCACCAGGAGCCACGGGTATTAATTTTAGTTTTGCCTGCATATGTTTTTCAAATCTCAAAATGTCATTCATTCAGTCATTTTCCTACGGCTTAGTTCCTTATTTATCAGGGGTCACCACAGCGGAATGAACCGCCAACTATTCCAGCATATGTTTTACATAGCGAATGCCCTTCCAGCCGCAACCCAGTACTGAGAAATACCCATACGCTCTCACATTCACACACACACTCATACACTATGGTCAATTTAGTTCATCCAATTCACCAATAGCACCCAGAGGAAACCCATGCCAACATAGGGAGAACATGTAAACTCAACACAGAAATTCCAACTGGCCCAGTTAGAACTCGAACCAGTGACCTTCTTGCTGTGTGGCGACAGTACTAACCACTGATCCACCGTGCCACCCATATATATACCACTGTTTCTGCTAAAAACCCTTTTAAGGTTCCTTTGTATAATTAGCACTTCTTGTGTGTATTGCTTCTTCATGTTGAATCGATGAATGTCTCCTCATTTGTAAGTCACTTTTGACAAAAGCGTCTGCTAAATGACTAAATCTAAATGTTCTACCAAAATGGCCAAAATATCTTCAAAATGAGCCAAATTATGAATAAAAATTAGATTTATTATTATATTTCATTGTCATATTGTTTCTTATTCGTGTATGCATGATGTTTGAAAAGAGAAAACAAATCTTGATGTGACAAATAAAGTATCTTTTATTTGTCAACTTAAAATCTCCTCCAAACTGTGAAATGATATTAATTTTATTTTCATTTTCAATACTCATTTTTGACAGAAGTCACAACTTTTTGTAACATTATTTTATATACTGTAATTCCAACCTTCCAATAAATGTCCATTGGATAACTTCAGGAAAATGAATGGATAAAATATTCAAGAAATAGATCAAATAAGGGGTTGTGAGTAGTTTTACATTGTTCTGAAATGTACACGCTGATGATGATGCATATGGACTTGAACTGTTGTGCACACACAGACCAAAAGGTGTGGTACTGTAAACGGATCAGTTTCATCCATGTAACAACATTGCCATAATACTTCATAATCCAGACGTCAGACTTCTTCTGTTGTCGTTCAGCGTTAATGTATCGGCAAACCTTTTAAAACTATTCTTGTATTAAACATTAGAGACCATTAGAGTTTGCACGTTTGAAGTCATGTTCGGGAGTCACCCAGCTGCTGTCCTAAGAGCATCCAACAGATGGTGGACACTGTAAAAAAAAAAAAATCTCCTTTTCTCAACAAATGGAGATTTATGACCCCTAATTTACGCCTTTTTGCCCTTTATTTTTACAGAGCATCTAGCCTAATCCCTGACATGAAAACTCAATAGGCAATAGATGCTAGAAACACTGGCCTTAATGTTACTTTACTGGATTTTAAAGCTTGTTTAAGCCACCAGTATGGATAGAGAAAAAAAAAATGTTAAAATCGAGGTTAATTTGAGCTTTCATTTTTCATCTTTCTTTTGTGACTTGCTCGGTCTTCTTTTATAGTCTCAGATCCAACGGTATCGACATGTTGAGTTATCCATCAGACTGTGTTTTTAAAGGGATTCAGGTCTTTGAATGGCTTTAGTTGTGTTGCGGAGATGACACTTTTAACATGCTGACCAAATTTACTGCGTCTCATGAGCCAGACACCATGTAATCCCTCTGTAATCCCTGCTAGTATGTCATGCTTGCGGCCTGATGGTTTCTTTCACCTCATCTGATGGTCTCGTGTGGCCGAGGAGCTTGTGGTAATGACTTTATTCTGGCCCTGACCCCATATTACAGGTTCAAATGCTATGGTTCATATATACACTTCTGTGCAAAAGCTTTGGGGCCGGGAAGATTATTTTAGTGTTTTTGAACGTTTCTTCTGCTCACTCAATATATAGTAACATATAATATATATAATTATAAAAAGTACTGTGAAATTGTGAAATATTATTCATTCATTCATTTTCTTTTCGGCATAGTCCCTTTATTAATCAGGGGTCGCCACAGCGGAATGAACCGCCAACTTATCCAGCATATGTTTTACGCAGCGGATGCCCTTCCAGCTGCAACCCATCACTGGGAAACACCCATACACTCTCACATTTACACAAACACACTACGGCCAAATTAGTTTATTCAATTTACCTATAGCGCATGTCTTTGGACTGTGGGGGAAACTGGAGCACCCAGAGGAAACCCACGCCAACATGGGGAGAACATGCAAACTCCACACAGAAATGCCAACTGGATCAGCCGGGACTCGAACCAGCGATCTTCTTGCTGTGAGGCGACAGTGATAACCACTGTGTCGCCCAGAACTGCAAACTATGAACTTAAATAAAAATTTAAAAAAAGAATTGCAAGGACAAAGTCAAAACTGCAATATGTAAATTAAATGTAAAGAAAAATTTACTTGAATTCTGAAACAGACACAATTGTGAAATATGAACTCATAATCTTGTTCTCAAAAAGTCTGAATTGCAAAACATCAGAGTTGTGCAATATAATCTCAAGAAATAAAGTCAGACTACAGCCTGTAGGTGTGCTTGTCTGAGAAATAGTTTCAATTCTTAGAAGAAAGGTCAGAATTGCAAAATGTAAAGCTAATCATGTGGAAAAAGCCAGAACTGTGTAAATTCAAAAGAGTAAAAATTATCAGATATAAACTCACAACTGCAAAATGTGAATTCTAAGAAAAGAAAACAGAATTCCAAGGGGAAAAGTCAGTATTTCAATATTAACTCGGAAATAAGAGGAAAAGTGTCAGAATTGCAAGATGTAAACTCATAATATAGGGGGAAAAAAACTGAATTGCCATGTATTAACTCAGAATTGCCAAATGTGAACCCATTTTTTGGAACAGAAGTCTATGAAACTGCTAAATGTGAGCTTGGTTCTGAAAAAAATTGCCAGATGTTACAATTCCAGAATTTCACAATATGACACAATATAACTTCTAAAGTCGAAAGAAATTCTGAATTGCGATTCAAATGTGAACTCACACTGTAATTCTGAGAAGAAAGGTCAGAATTGCAAAAGGAAAAAGTCAGAATTGTTGTATATAAACACACAGACTTGTGAAATATAAACCTGAATTACATGGAAGACGTCAGAACTACCAGATGTATTTTTTTTATTCTAATAATATAATTTCAAAGTCAAAATTGCCAGATATAAACTAACAACTGCAAAAAGTAAAAAAATAAATAAATAAATAACAATAAATAATAAAATAAATAAAAAATACAAGGGCCAAAAAGGCAGAATTACAAGATTATAAAATCAGAAATAGAGTAAAAATTGAAAAAAGGGGAAAAAGCTACAATTGCTAAATGTTAACTCAGAATTGCCAAATGTGAACCCCAGAAACAAGTCAGAAGAATGATACTTCACCCCAAAATGAAAATGCTGTCTTTATTTATTTATTCACCATTTAGATTAGATTAGATTAGATTCAACTTTGTCATTACACTACAAGTACAAGGCAACGAAATGCAGTTTAGGTCTAACCAGGAGTGCATTAGCAGCAAGTGCAGGATATAGGTATAAGTTATAAAGTGCAATATAGAAAAACTATGGGTAATATTTACAGATAGATGTACTATGAACATTATATACAGGTTGTATTAACTATTAACAGAGATTTACAATATATAAATATATGCACAGGTTGCTATTAATAATCAGATTTATGCAGATAGATATGAACATAATTACAAATGTATATGTACAATGGGTATGTACAATTCAAGATGAATTAGTGCAACGTAGTGCGATGAATATGTGCAAATTTAATTGTGCAAATATTAAATAATAAATAAATAATGCAGTGTTTATGGGGAGTGTAAATTATGAGGAGAGTGTGGGGGTGTATGAGGGGGTGGCAAAAGAGTCTGACCATCACATATAATTTTCTTTCTTCTTGCGAATGATGACACAATCTAAATTTTAAGCAAACTATCACTTCAAAGCCATTCACACACCAAAGACCAAAGAGATAAATCAAGTTCTGCTACTCAAAGAATTATTGGTATTTGTTCATAAGTATTGATCAGTAAGTTTTATTGATACGCCCGTTCAATTCAGATATATGTCAAACAGACAAATGAAGCATATTAAAGCATGCAGTGAATCTGATGAAAGCACATTATTTTTTGTAAATACGAGCTAAAGCTGTGTTTTTTTACAGTGACAGACTTCAGCACAGCAGTTGTCAGATTGCACATCATGCTTACTAGCAGGACAAAAAAACACAACACACGGTCTGCATGGCCTGGTTACTTTTACACAAATAGCCATCAAGCGGAAACCCAAAAATGTATTTACAATCTAATTTTTTCCCAGTAGTTGTGACGTATCTGTGCACTGGCTACACACTAATTCCAGTGCACGGGCTTGATTGATTACATTTACTGGTGTGCTGTAACAGCTGGGAGAAATGTTCAGCAATTTATTGATATAAATTGCTGCTGTAACTGCTATGAATGCAGATGCTGTGGTGCATTATTCATACTTCAGCATGTACAGCCAGTTGTAATGTGCAGGAGGTAATAGGGTTACGGAATCAAAAGGGTTTAAATATGATTGGTCCATCAGAAACGATCAGGAGTTTTTGCCCTGCATTTGGGCTCTTTTTATTTTCTTTATGAATTTTCTTATTCATGATTTATTTTCATGACAATAACTCTATTGCTTAATTATTATCATTAACTAATTAATTAATTATACAGTATATAATAAATGCATTTTAAACAAATTACTGCAACATTGTCATTACTGTGAAGCAAACAATAATATTTAAATGTAAATCTGCAAAAAATTAAAGAAAATGATTACTGTTAAATTTAGAAACCATATTTATATATCACGTTTTAAATAACAGAGTTGCAAGAGATGAGATCCAGCAGCAGGTCCTGAGATGGTCTGCCCGATATAAGCATCTCTCGTTGGGGAGCTGTTGGTACAGCTGCCGCTGACTGCCTGGAGCTCAGAGTCGAAATTTTTAAAGACATTTAAAACTACCGATTTGACTTTAAAATAACTATATTCTCGCTTGAAAAACTCTTAAAATTTTATTTTGTGGCATAGTTGATGAGTATTTTTCTAATTTTGAGGATTTCCCGTCTGCCATTAAACGTCCTCATCGGTGATCAAAACTGACTGGAACTACCTGTGCGTTTCTACGAAAATAATGAACACCCTCCAGACAATCAGAATCAAGAATTTCAACAGACCATGGAATAAAATTACTTAAACAATGTATGATAATATAATA
>CAIGQV010016547.1:4002044-4021457 GCA_903798115.1 Danio jaintianensis
ATAATATAATATAATATAATATAATATAATATAATATAATATAATATAATATAATATAATATAATTGTTTTCTATAATTAATTATATAGAAAGCTGTTTTTACTTGACATTTTAGCAATAGAAAAAAACTCACTGTCATGTCAAAAGTTAAATAAATAAATAAATAAAATAATTATTAACTAACTAAACAGATAAATAGTCAAATACAATAAAACATTATTAATAAAATTATTTATTATTTTAGTATCTATAAAATATCTATGTATTAAAGGGAACAATTACAAATTTTTCCAAAACATTCCTAAATCCTAAAAAAATGTTCCTTTGGCCCATCCCCCTGTCAGGTGTCTGTTCTGTGTTGTGATCATGTGCTCCTTTGTTCTATTTCCCGCCGTTTCTTAATGTTCATTAGTTTCACCTGTGTTCCCCGCCTGTGTATTATCAGTTTCATTAGCCCATGTGTATTTATACCCCTGAGTTTGTTTCCTTCGTGGTCCGGTATTGTACGTCATGTCATGTTGTCGTCACCCCTGTGAGTCGTCTTCCTGAGTGTCCCAGTTGTGTGTTCTGTTTGTAAATAAATCTATGTGTTTTGATAACTCCTGTGTATCGAGCCTTTGTGGAAAGCAGTCGTGACAACCCCATTTTCCCTGAGAAGTGTAAACACCTCCTCTGTTCTTCTGTTTAACCCATCCAGTCCAATACAACAGTAACAGCTCAACAAATCATTTAGTTTGTGGGTGGGGCCATCTGTTTTTCTTTTTTCTTAACCAATGGCACACTAGGCCTAACAGAGCCTAGTTTCTCTCTAGGTTTTTTTTTCCCCTTCACTTTGGTGACGTTTTTTTTTTTTTCCTCGCCACTGTCGCCACTGGCTTGCTCGGATCGGGACTTGTGGAGCTGTGCTTTGGTGGATTTGCTCTACAGTGTTTGAACTTTCAGCAGTGAAATTTAAACCACACTGAACTAAACTACACTGAACTTCAACTCTGAAATCTGGACTTTACTAGAACTATGTTAAGCTGCTTTGACACAATCTACATTGTGAAAAGCGCTATATAAATAAACTTGACTTGACTTGACAAGGGAAAGTATGCAGAAATAGCTATTATCATTTTTCCAATTCCCCCTGCTGACTCCCATAAAACTATTCACCTTTAAGAGCTGTAATTCACTTTACTACAAGTATATCATTTTATGCTCCATTCACCCTGCTCTTTCACACAGTTTATTTAAATTTTTTTATTTTAGAAAAATATAATAATATATGCAAGGCAGCACTGTCGCTTCACAACAAGAAGATCGCTGGTTCGAGTCTCGGCTTTGCCAGGTGGCATTTCTGTGTAGGCAAGGCAAGTTTATTTCTATAGCACATTTCATACACAGTGGCAATTCAAAGTGCTTTACATAAACAGGAATAAAAGAGACAAGTATAATAACATAAAAACTAATAATATAAAAACAGATTAAAATGTGTTAAAACAGGATGAAGAATGAAAGAATGAAAAAGAAAAGAAAGACATAATAGTGGGATCTGTCGGACGTACCACAGTGCTCATTCAGTAAAGGCACAGCTAAACAGATATGATTTGAACGTGCCTAATGTTGGAGCACATCTGATCATTTCTGGAAGCTGATTCCAGCAGCGGGGGGCATAGTAGCTGAAGGCTGATTCACCCTGCTTTGACTGAACCCTTGGAATTTCTAGTTTATATGATCCTAATGATCTGAGTGATCTGTTAGGTTTGTATTCAGTGAGCATATATGTAATGTATTGAGGTCCTAGGCCATTTAGTGATTTATATACAAGTAATAATACTTTAAAATCTATTCTGAATGTAACTGGGAGCCAGTGTAGAGATCTGAGGACAGGTGTGATGTGCTCTGATTTCCTGGTTCTGGTCAGAATCCTGGCCGCAGCGTTCTGGATGAGCTGCAACTGTCTGACTGTCTTTTTAGGAAGGCCAGTGAGGAGTCCATTACAGTAATCCACCCTGCTGGTGGTAAAAGCATGAACAAGTTTCTCTAAGTCCTCACTGGAAACAAAGCATCTAATTCTTGTAATGTTTTTGAGATTATAGTATGCTGATTTAGTTACAGCTTTGACATGACTACTGAAACTCAGATCTGACTCCAGAATCACACCAAGATTCTTTTATTTTTTGTTGTTTGACCCTTAGAGCCAAGGTACGCATTCACCTTGAGAACCTCATCTCTGTTCCCAAATGCAATGACTTCAGTTTTCTCTTTGTTTAACTGAAGAAAGTTTTGGTACATCCAACTGTTAATTTCATCAATGCATTGGCAGAGGGTGTCAATGGGGCTGAAGTCATTAGGCAGTAAGGCTAAGTAGATCTGAGTGTCATCAGCATAGCTGTGGTAGGAGATTTGGTTCTTTCTCATTATTTGGCTTAGTGGGAGCATATAAAGGTTAAACAGGAGAGGTGCCAGAATTGAACCTTGTGGGACTCCACATGTCATGGGTGTCCACCTCGACCTATGGTCACCTATACTGACATAGTAACCTCTCTTTTCAAGGTAAGATCTGAACCATTTGAGGACCGTCCCAGACAGCCCAACCCAGTTTTCCAGCCTATCCAGAAGTATGCTGTGATCGACAGTGTCAAATGCAGCACTGAGATCAAGCAATACCAGCACTGTTAGTTTGCCTGAATCTGTATTTAGGCGGATATCATTGATTATCTTTATAAGGGCACTCTCTGTACTATGATGTGCTCTGAAACCAGATTGAAAATTGTCCAAACATCCCTTGGAGCTTAAGAACGTGTTAACCTGGTTAAAAACAACTTTTTCAATGATTTTGCCAATAAAAGGGAGATTTGAAATTGGCCCGTGGTTGCTCAATAGGGTGTTATCCAGGTTGCTCTTTTTCAAGAGGGGTTTAACAACTGCAGTTTTAAGTGAGTTTGGGAAAGTCCCTGAGAGAAGTGAAGCATTTACCACTTTTAGGAGATTTTATTTAGGTTGCTGTTTATAAGGCTTGAAAAGAAAGTCTGCCTAGCAATGTTTAGTTCCACATTAAAAGCATGAAGACTGTCTTTATAGATGTTATAATGGACTACTACTACCAGTTTGTCAATATAAATAGACAGCTTTCACAGGTCAGGCCAGTACAGTATGGGGTGCCTCAAGGATCAGTTTTAGGCCCTTTGCTGTTCACATTATACATGCTACCCCTGGGAGACATTATAAGAAGACACGGGATCAGCTTTCACTGCTATGCAGATGATACTCAATTATATATTTCAACAAAACCTGATGAGACATATGAACTGTCTAAGCTAACTGAATGTATTAAAGATGTTAAAGACTGGATGACCAACAATTTCCTTCTCGTAAATTCAGACAAAACAGAATTATTACTTATTGGGCCTAAATTCTGTACACAGCAGATCTCACAACTCGACCTGCAATTAGAGGGACACAAAGTTAGCATTAGCTCTACTGTAAAAGATCTGGGTGTTATACTAGACAGCAATTTAACTTTTGAAAATCATATCTGCCATGTCCAGCGTTCACCAGCCTCCGGCGCCTAGACTGCAGCTCTGCACAAGACGTTTTGCCATAGGAGAAATGGTCGTGCCCAACTGAGCCTGGTTTCTCTCGAGGTTTTTTTTCCTTCACTTTCGCAAATTGGTGAAGTTCGTTCCTCGCCGCTGTCGCCACTGGCTTGCATGGTTCGGGACTTGTAGTGCTGTGCAGCGATGGATTTGCTCTTCAGTGTTTGGACTCTCAGCAGTGAAAATAAAACCACACTGAACTGAACTGAACTTAAACTCTAAAAACTGAACGGACACCATTTCAATTCACTATAATCTTCTATGTGAAGCTGATTTGACACAATCTACATTGTAAAAGCGCTATAGAAATAAAGATGAATTGAATTGAATTGAACTACTAGTTTTGTCTTCCTCCACATACGCTCAGCTTTTCTGCACTGTCTTTTCATCATCATCAACCGCTGTTGACCTTGTCCAAGGTGTTTTCTGTCTCCCAGTCCTTTTCCTGACTTTAACAGGAGCAATGTCATCTATGACATTCTTAACTGTAGAGTTAAACAAATCAGGGATAGAATCAACAGAGTCTGCAGATATGCTTGGTGCTAGCGATATGGCCTTCATAAACTGCTCACTACTGTTCTCATTTATGCATCTCTTTCTGACAGGGACAGATCTGTCTTCAGTGGCTGGAGTGATCAATATATCAATAAGAATACAGAAATGATCAGATAGTGCGACATCCTTAACAACAGTCGATGAAATGTGTAAACCCTTAGTTATAAGTAAATCTAGAGTGTGTCCACGATTGTGCGTGGGTCCTTGTATATGCTAAGTCAGATCAAAAGTGTTAAAAACAGTCATGGGTTCTTTTGCAGCATTGATTTCTGGATTATAAATGTGAATATTAAAATCCCCAGCTAAATAGTCAAATTCAGAGGTTACTATTGATAGCAGCTCTGTAAGATCATCAATAAAAGTTGGAGAATATTTTGGAGGTCTATAGATAATAATCAGTAAAATGCGTGGAGCACCCTTTAGTGCTATACTCAGATATTCAAAGGACAAATAGTCACCAAATGACACTTGTTTACACTCATAGACATCTTTAAATAGGGCAGCAATGCCTCCACCTCTCCTATTAGCTCTGCAAACACTCATAAAATCAAAATTAGCAGGAGCGGTTTCATTCAGGACTGATGCACTACAACTATCTAGCCAAGTTTCATTTAAAAGCATAAAATCAAGGTAATTTGTGTTGATAAAATCATTGACTAGAAGTGACTTATTGTTAAGTGATCGGATGTTTAAAAGTGCTAACTTAACAGTTTTAGCTGTTTTCCCTACAGTAGTCTCAGATCTACATTTAATAGACGAATGTGTAGAGTTTGCATGTTTTCCCCTTGTTCGCGTGGGTTTCCTCTGGGTGCTCCGGTTTGCCCCACAGTCCAAAGACATGCGCTGTAGGTGAATTTGATGAACTAAATTGGCCTGTAGTGTATGAGAGTGTGTGTGAATGTGTATGGGTTTTTCCCAGTACTGGGTTGCAGCTGGAAGGGCATCTGCTACGTATACTGGAATAGTTGGCGGTTCATTCCGCTGTGGCAACCCCCTGATAAATAAGGGACTAAGACGAAGGAAAATGAATGAATGAATAATATATGCAATTGACATTTTCATAAATTAATCTACTTATAAAAAAATTGTCATATATATTTAAAAAAAATGATATATAAGAAAACTCATATCATGAAAAAAAATCTAATTAATATCTAAAATTAAATTAGTCAATAAATATAAATATTTTTATTAAAATAATGCGTTATTTATTTATTCTTTTAATTTTAAAGTAAAAAAAAAGGGAAATCTGCATATTTAAAAGTGAACGGCCCAACGGCTCAACCATATCACCTGATATGTGGGTGGGGCCATCCACTTGTCTAACCAATGGCACACAGGGAAAAGTATATGCAGCAACAGCCATCATCATTTCCCCAATTCCCTCCAGTGGCACACAAAATGAAACATTCACCTTTAAGAGCAGTAATCCAGTAATCAGTAATCATTTATCCTCTCACTCACACTCTTTGATTCTCTGTGGGTTTAATGTGTGTCAGTGTCCTTGCGCGTCCCGAAGTTTGTGCTCAGATTAGTGATCTCTCTGATTCAGCCCTCTGTGAAAGTGAGGAACGCACACCAGATTATCAAACATCCAGCCTGGCATGAAGAGCTCCACCATCACGCTCCACTCATTATCCCACAGCGCTCTCATTATAGACATGCCTATTGTTCATACAGTGTCTTGATTTATGTAGATTAAATGTGCCTTCTGCTGGGCTGATCAAATATCTTAATACAGTGCTTCTGATCTCAAAGAAGCGTTCAACACCCTCTAGTGGAGGAAAAAAAGAGACGAAAAGGCACAGACACTATGTTCCTGTTGACTGATGTTGATGTGGTACATCAGTTTTAAATAGTGTGCCAAATATTGTTAAGTTTGACATCATATGTAACAGTTTCTGACTCCAAACAACAAATGGTACTAATATTTGCTCACAGTGTACTACTGAAATTGTACTGTAATATTTAAATCCATAATCTCAGATGGTCAGGCAGTGATTCATCTTTTAAAAATGGTTAAAATATTGCTGTCTGGGATGCATTAAGTCTAGAGTCTTTGTGATTTTGTGTTATATTCAGTTTTAAATGTGATATGACTAAACAGTGGTTAAATTGAGGGGTATTGAGAGAGAGATTTTCTGAGTCTTGAACCCATTGGGTCTTATATACACTAATAATTGTGTACTTTTTACGTATTTATATGCACATTTGAAATTTTCAAGAAAATGTCAGCCCTAATTCTCAACACGTGTGTGTACGCGCACTCAAAAACATGATTTTTGCTGCTTGTTCAAAATACTTATTTAAAATGAGCTGAATCAAGACAATTCTTGAGGGTTTTTTTTTGGGACAACTAAATTGTTTTTTACCATTTTAAGTGGATTGAACATAAAACAATTAAGTTAACTTAACTGGTTTGTGTTGGGACAACATAAAGGAATTGTGTGGAACCCAGCATTTTTTTTACAGTGCATATGGGCTTGTTCGTAAACTTGTTCTTCTGTTAGTGAATTTGGAGTTTTTTTAGTCACTGTTAATTAATTATAGGAATTTTTTATAAATGTGCACAAAGCAAAAATAAACACTCAACAACAACAAAACTAACAAACACCCCAAAACTCATTTTGCCTTTGTGGCTTTAACAGAAGAGGCACATAGCTAACAGTCTGTGAACATCAAGGTTCAAGATCTCAAGCGTCATACAAATGCACAGCAAGTGTATGTACAGGGTGCGTACACAAAAAACATTATAGTAGTAAAGAAAATAATTAATTAAAAATAAATAGTGGGGCACGGTGGCTCAGTGGTTAGCACTGTAGCCTCACAGGAAGAAGGTCGCTGGTTCGAGTCCCGGCTGGGTCAGTTGGTGTGAAGTTTGCATGTTCTCCCCGTGTTCGCGTGGGTTTCCTCCGGTTGCTCCATTTTCCCCCACAGTCCGAAGACATGCGCTACAGGTGAGTTGAATAAACTTAATTGGCCCTAGTGTATGTGTGTGAATGAGAGTTTATGGATGTTTCCCAGTACTGCAGCTGGAAGAGCATCCAGCTGATAAGTTGGCGGTTCATTCCGCTGTGGCATGAAGGGACTATAAGCCGAAGAAAAAGAAAAATACGAAAAGATGCACTATATACATAAAAAGCGAATTATTCAGTGTATAATAGCAGAAATGTTCTGGATACCTAATTTGGAGTTTTATTAATGAGAACCTGCAATCGTGAGGTTAGTCATTTGCATAATACACGCCCAAACCAGCGCCATATAAGGGCATTCCTTAAAGTGGCACTCGTCCAGAGAAAGACAATTATGGCACAGAACCAAAAGATAAAGAACTTTAGCGATAATGAAGGTGAGGTTTTGTGTCAAAGGTGGAGGCCAGAAAAAATGTGCTATTTAAAAAAAGTTGCATAAATCAATAAGGACTTCTCTCTGGGCAAGCTAAAGTGACTGAACAGCAATTCATCACTTGCCGCAAACATATCTGTGAGCTCACTGAAGATGCGCTCACTTCTTAGGGCATGAACCACCAACTATTCCAGCACATGTTTCATGCAGCGGATGCCCTTCCAGCCACAACCCAGTACTGGTATTCCTAATTCACCTATAGTGCCAATTCACCATATTCACTATATTCCCAATTTACCTATAGTGCATGTCTTTGGACTGTGGGGGAAACCGGAGCACCCGGAGGAAACACATGCCAACACTGGGACAATATGCAGATTCCACACAGAAATGCCAACTGGCCCGGCTGGGACTGGAACCGGCGACCTTCTTGATGTGAGGTGACATTGCTAACCACTGAGCCACCGTGCCGCCCATTAACAGACATGTCTCTGTATAAATCTGTTTTTCTAAGTCTGGAGTATGTTAGTTATTCTATGACTGGTCACTTCAAGGTCATTGTTAAACATTTAAAAAATAATCTCATAAAAAATTCCCATTAAAATTCTCGCACATGCATAGCTTTGTGGAAAGTGTTTTCATCCTTCCCTGAGCTCGTTTTTACATTCATTCTCACCATTCAGAGCCTTTGATATGTCAAAGGGAATTATTTTCCAAGTCCACTTCCCATCACACTGCAACGCCGGCCAATTCCTCTATAATGGTACAGTGACATTTAAAGATGTACTCCTTCCCATAAGCACACATCCACTGGAGATGAGTGTAATATCAAGAGGAAAAAGGGAAATACTAGGCCAACGTAATGAGCTCTCAAAAAGTCATCTCTTCCTGCGCTTGACTTATCAGATGAAATAAAACTGAATACTGCACAGGAACTGCAGCTTACTGGCAAACAAGCAATGCAAGAGCTAAAAGACTTTCAATAAATGAACCAACTAAAAGATGAGGTTAAAAACAAATTCATGGTTATGTAAAATTCTTTGACTCAGGATGTTTTATGATTGACTAAAACCGTAAACACAATTATTTAAAATTAAATAAAATAAATACTAAAATCATAGATAAAAGTTGTTACCTAAAATAATACAACTAAAAATAATTATGCGGAAAAAACAGGCTAAATTGATAAAAGCTAGGCATATTAAAAATATATTTTTATAATTCATTCATTCATTCATTCATTCATTTTCTTTTCGGCTTAGTCCCTTTATTGATCTGGGGTCGCCACAGCGGAATGATCCCCCAACTTATCTGGCAATCTGGTTACATGTTTTACGCAGCGGATGCCCTTCCAGCTGCAACCCAGTACTGGGAAACATCCATACACACTTATTACCACACATACACTACGGACAATTTAGCTTACCCAATTCACCTATAGCGCATGTCTTTAGACTTGTGGGGGAAACCTGAGCACCCAGAGGAAACCCATGCGAACACGGGGAGAACATGCAAACTCCACATACAAAATGCCAACTGACCCAGGCTCGAACCAGCGACCTTCTTGCTGTGAGGCGATCGTGCTAGCCACTGCACCACCGTGACGCCTATTTTTATAATATAAAGTGAAAACTGAACACAAAAAAGAAACTTCAAACTATTAATACAAATACAGGTGAGTGACTCAGTTACTCAAGTTACTCAGCGATACTTAAAATAAACATAATATAAATTAATATATATTTGTAATATAATATTTCATATTATATTATGATGCTGGCAACGCGGTGGCGCAGTGGGTAGCGCTGTCGCCTCACAGCAAGAAGGTCACTGGTTCGAGCCTCGGCTGGGTCAGTTAGCATTTCTGTGTGGAGTTTGCATGTTCTCCTCGTGTTCACGTGGGTTTCCTCTGGGTGCTCCGGTTTCCCCCACAAGTCCAAAGACATGTGGTATGGGTGAATTGTGTAAGCTAAATTGTCCGTAGTGTATGTGTGTGAATGAGAGTGTATGGATGTTTCCCAGTGATGGGTTGCAGCTGGAAGGGCATCCGCTGCTTAAAACATATGCTGGATAAGTTGGCGGTTCATTCCGCTGTGGCGACCCCAGATTAATAAAGGGACTAAGCCGAAAAGAAAATGAATGAATGAATTATGATGCTTTTTAACATTTTAGGAGTATTTATGTATTTGGAAATTGTATATGGTAATGTATACACATATAAATGCTTTTATATAAAGTTTTTTGAGATTTTTTAGTAAATGATGACATTAGCATTTAACTAAAATGAATAGATGTTGCATTATTAGGTCATGTCGGTTTATATAGTTGATAAAGAAAACCTCACTATAGAGTTGAGATGTTTGGCTAAAATAAGATTAAACAATTCAACTAGCTTGACAAAATGTTCCTGCAAAAATGCTCCTGGCCTTGTAAAGGAAGTGAGAGGGTAATTTCAAATTAGACGCAGCTCGAGTCAATAAACAGGCGCCGTTATTGTCACATCAGATCAAGGTCAGCTCTCCATTTTAATCCGAATCTTGGTGATGGTGGCGCTGACAAATGTTTCAACTGCGGCATTCATTCAGCCTGTATTCATCAGATTTCGGCTCACAGCTATCGTAACTCAACGTGCGGCTGTCTGTCATCGACCCTGACAACCTCCACATTCATATTTACTCCCGTTATCTTGATTAAATGATGCCTGTCATTATGGCCTTGTGATAAACATCAGTAACAAGCTGTCACATTAATGCGCAGATATACTTTCTCTCGGTTACGGCTGCATCTGTTGGGTTTGGTTCTCCACTGTGGGCTTCCAGTTTGCAGACCATACTGTACAGCCAGAAATATATTGTAACATTGGCAACACCTTTAAAATAGGGCTCCACAATATATTGTTTCAGCATCGATATTGCAATGTGAGCATCTGCAACAGTCACATCGCAAGATATGCAATGTTGAGTCTGGATTATAGTTGACCAGGAGTTACACGAATGTGCTTAATTACTGTATTTATATGGAATTTATACAATTTATTAAAAAAACAAAATCTTAATTTTTTACATTTTTGTCTTGTTTCTAGTCCAAATATCTACATTTTAAAGCAAAAACAAGATTATTTTACTTACCCCACTGGCAGATAAATTTGCTTGTTTTAAGGAAAAACTCTTAATTTCTTCTGAAGTTGAAAACAAAACAATATTTTTACTTGATCTTGATGATTTGGACTAGAAACAAGACAAAGCAAAGTAAGAAAAGCATTTTTTGCAATGTGATTATTCCATTTCTGTACCTGAATACTGTTAGACTCCCCAGAAAATGGTCAAATAGTGCTGTTCAAACTATTCATATCACAATATTTATCACATTTTCGCAATATTTATCATCTGTTACTTAAAAATCTTGGTACATAACCATGAGAAGGCAGGGCTTGTCAGATCAACACTCGAATCTCTGATCTAAACTCTTCCCTAAACCTAACCAACAGTGTTTTCAAAAAAAGTGCATTACGAAAGCATAGTTTTACCTTGATGTTATCTCTTTTGAGATTAATCTCTTTTTATTTTTTTGAGTCACCATTAGGTTGCTTTGTCGTGTTTATTTGGTGTTGTGCAAATCAACTTTAAGTTGTTTCATTGCAGTTATACTGTGCATTTAATTCCATGTTCAAGCTGTGTTTTGGTCTGTTACAGCATGTGATTTGACTCCTGTCGTAGACAAGAAACATGTTGCTTCCTGACTGATCATATTGCAACTATGTGAGTGTTGTGAGTTTAAATAATTGCTACTGAAGTAATATCTTTTTTTTTTGCCTGTTTTGCCATTAGAAAAAACTCATAAACTCAGAATTACATCGTTATCAGCTCCACAACTCTTTGCTTTATAATCAGTATCTGCTTAAAAAAGAGCTTCCGTGCTGCTATTGGTCAACATCATAGATGTGACAGAAGCCAAATCAACCTGCTTGTCTTTCTTTTGAAAAAAAAATTGTAGGTGTTTTGCAAATTTGTGTTTATGGATCAGTCTCAGAAAATAAGGCACAAAACTGTATCTTTTAAGGTGTACTACAAATGTGGTGGTACACTGAAGATTACTTTTTTGTACCTAGTGTATAGTTTAGAAGTCATTTTGGGTACAAAATTGTACTCAACGAACCTTTTGTGGACCTTTTAAGGTACTGTGTGTTATTTCCTACAGTTTTGTATGCCTAAATAAATGCACATTCCAGATGTTAGCAGATTAACTTCCATTTTTTTCTTCTTTTTAGACCAATAAAGTTATAATATCTGAAATTAACAGGATGTTTTTATAGTAAAGTGACCTCTTTTTTCACAGTTCACGACCCCTTTAAAAATAGACAATCAAAACTTGTTCATTAGCGTCTGTCTATCATCATGATCTCCTAACCATTCTCATATCTACCAATTGGCTTCATCTCTCTGTCTGCCAATAACCTGGGGTGAAGTTGGTGAATGCTACATACTCTTTGGGGGAAATTTTCCCTCCAATTCACCAAAGCACTTTTAGTGGCAAGAAAACTGCTTTATAATTGTAAAACATTATTATTCATTATCATATGCCAGTCAAACAGCCTCTTGGATGATCTTTGGCTAATGAAAGCTGGAATAGAGTCCAGACCTTCTGCCATCAGTCCGAACAGTCAAAATATAAGACTAATCTCAATCTATCAGCAAATAATTGGAATTTCAGAATGTTTTGTAGCAATTACGATGTAACACAGCCTCATTTACTGAAACCATGTGACTTTTGTAAGTTGATGCATGTTCAGAATCACTAGTTTGAGACTAAAGTCTGAGACACAGCAAGTCATCATTAAAGAAATAGTGGGGAGAAAAAAACAACTTTGTTGTCGCTTTACGTTGGCTGCGTCTAGTTCTGTCTGTTCCTAAAAAGCTGTATGTGAACACACCAAATGGACAACACCAGAGTGAAATGAGAATGTATGATCTTTCCATACCAGCAGCTGGCAGTATCTGTATTACCATTCCATAACGGGAAACCAGAACTAGTGCTGCACACATACAAACTATAAACAAAGCAGCGTTTTCATAGTATTTCTCGCTCACCACAGAGGGATTTCCTTGTGCAAATATGATTATCTGATCCGACAGGTGTCGCAGATTCTAAATGCTGAATCAGTCAAATTCCCACTGACGTGAAACAAACTAGCCTGACAGATGTTCACCGATGGCTCGACACTGCACAATTACCGACAACCAGCCTTAATGATTCACAAAAGTCTTAAAGTGTTACAAATAAACACTTCACTAGTTACTCCAGTAGCTCAACTGTATTCATATGGAGCTTCAAGGAGACTTTTGTTCTCCAATAACTTTGTTCACCAGTAGCTTCTATGTCAGACTGAGTGCATGTTTACTAGCAATATGACGCTTGTATGTGCTGTTGACCCTAATGGCAATTGCATTGCCTGTATTAAAAGTGCACCCAGATCTGACATGGTAGAGATGAGAACATTCGTATTTACAGTTTTGTTTTGCCACAAAAAAAGTGTTCTTGAAGCTTTGTATGATTTTAGTTGAACCACTGAAGTCACATGGAGTGTTTTGACAGTGTTTTTGGTGAATCTCGGAACGTCTTGTTGCTGTCTATGAGGGATGAAGGAGCGGATTTCATCTAAAATATCTTAATGTGTGTTCAGAAAATGAACGAATGCCATATAAAGCTCTTGCAGTACTAGCCCTGAATTGTGTGTAAGCAGTGAAAGACTGCTCAAGGTAACCCATGGTTATGTTAACCCAGGGTTAAAATGAGCCCACTGAAAAGCTCATTATGCGTCACGACACACGACAGGCCTAGAGAGTTGTGCTGACTCTCTGCTCTCTGTGGTATTGTGTTTGACAGTGTATTTTAGCATGTGCACGTGCTCATAGGGCGCTCATTAAGGCTGCTGCATGACTGTGGCTTAACGAGCCATTAAAGAGCCATTAAGACTCATTAAAGCACAGTCATGCAGCAGTCGTGCTGGCTTAACATGACACTGACTGATTCTAAGAGCTGCTGCAGGTAATCAAATGCTTCACAAGGTGACTGAACCAACATCCAACGGCCTTCTAGAAGTTTTCCTACAGCCAGATTGTGCTGCATCAAAATGAAATTAATCTTTTTTTCTTTTTTGAGATGACATTTTTTTTGTCAGCGGCAGTCCAGAAGATCCAGATTAAAATAGAGGGTTGACCTTGATCTGTATCGGCAGATACCAAAATGTAATTGCAACTAGATTTTTACATTATCCATACAAAATATGAGTGGCGTTTGCTTGTGCGAGCCAAAGCAATACTAAGGGTTTGTGGATGGTTGCCAGGGTGTTGCTATGCGGTTCTGAGGTGCATTGAGTGGTTGGTAGATTGTATCGGTGCATGCCAAATGAGTCAACGTCCAATCTCTTGGACATTCTAGTTTCATTGCAAGTATACAGCATGTTTTGTCCTGTTTTATTGTACTGTACACAAGTCATAAATCATATTTATGAGCACTCAAGCTCCACGTTTGATGGATCATGCAGGGCAGATGGAAGATTTCTAACTGCAACATGACCAACTTATATTCACGGACTTAAGAGGGACTTTGAGTGTTTAGTTTGACGTATGTGTCTAAGAAATGCAGTGGCTATCCATTTTCCCCTTAATTACACCCTTGACATCCTCTAATAAATAATAAATCACTAGTTCATGCTTACATGGGTACTCACTGACATGACAATCGCTGAAGTGTCCTGTGGTGTGACATGCTATACTCCATCTGAACAACATTTTCTAATTATTGTGCATGCATTTTTTATGATACTATTAATTGAGAGACCACATGGAATATTTGTACGTCCAAATATTCATTGGATACACCGCAGGACCATTTAGTCAACTGCAACATGCAAAAAGCTAATTAAAAACTTTTTAAAGGGCATGAAAGCTATTTCCAATAAACTATAATATATATTATTCAGTCATTCATTCATTCATTTTCCTTCAGCTTAGTCCCTTATTTATTAGGGGTCGCCACAGCGGAATGAACCACCAACTATTCCGGCATATGCTTTACGCAGTACTGGGAAACACCCATACACTTTTGCATTCACACACACTCATACACTATGGCCAATTTTGTTTATTCAAACCGGAGCACCCGGAGGAAACCCACGCCAACATGGGTAGAACATGCAAACTTCACACATAAATGCCAACTGACCCAGCCGGGACTCAAACAAGCGACCTTCTTGCTGTGAGGCGACAGTGCTAACCACTGAGCCACCATGCCGCCCCATATATATATATATATATTAAACTATATACATATACACACACATGGGCAAAAATCTTGTATATAAATACTTCATATACGTTTATTCATACACGTTTTTAACTAAAATTTTATTCAGTGTAACAATAGCCCAATGCCAAATTTGCATATTTAGACCAACAATTATTTGATGGGTATTTGATGACGATAGACTTTAGTATCACAATGTAGTCTTTCAAACCATTAGGTTTTACCGATTTGTCAGTAAGAACATTTAAGTCCTTTAAAATAATATAAAAATTGTAAAAAGACTTATTTTATTGTAAAAGTATTCTTTTATTCATTTTAAGAAGTAGAAGGTACCTATATTTGTTTTTTTCACCCATTATACTAAGTGATGATTTCACCCATATTTTTACAATAAAAATTGTATGTTAACACTTCACTAATATGCTTCCAGGGTGTTTAAAATCACATTTTTGCATCACATTACATCATTGTTATTTTTGCATCATAGATTTAATTAACCTAAAGGCATGAAGTTATCATCTTGAGAGTAATTCATTTATTCATTCATTTTCCTTTGGCTTAGTCCCTTTATTAAACAGGGGTCACCACAGCGGAATGAACCACCAACTTATCCAGCATATGTTTTACGCAGCGGATGCCCTTCCAGCTGCAACCCAGTACTGAAAAAAATTCATACACTCACATGCACACACATACTCTACGGCCAATTTAGTTTATTCAATTCACCTATAGCGCATGTGTTTGGACTATGGGGGAAACCGGAGCACCCGGAAGAAACCCACGCCAACACAGGGAGAACATGCAAACTCCACACAGAAACACCAACTGGCCCAGCCAGGACTCGAACCAGCGACCTTCTTGCTGTGAGACGACAGTGCTAACCACTGAGCCACCGTGTTGCCCCTATCTTGAAAGTAATAATAATTGTTATTATTGAAATAACTTGGATTATTTAAAAAATATTTTGTGTAAAAAATCTCAACTTCTAGAAAACTCTAAGAAAAAAAAAGTTTCCTATCATCAAACATCGAATAGAAGAAAGTCGTTCAAGCGTTATACAGCATGATTTCAGAATCAAAAACCCACTTGTCCATTTTTGTATAATATAAATGTTATCAATACAAGTATGAAAAGATAACAGCGTCCCTCCCATGTTCTCTCATCAGCATTAATCTCCAGCATCAGAAAGGACGCGGATCTGGTCCTGGACCAGCGCCTAGGACATTCTGTGAAGATCTCTATTAACCCAGAGTCCTAGAAGGATGCAAAGAGTCCATCCATCAAGATCCTTTCTCCCAAACACATTTCTCACTCACTGTCAGCCTTCTTACCACTACAAGCCGATTTTCTTTCTCTCTCTCTCTGCTTTTTTTTTTTTTTTTGCTGATCTGTTTTTGCGTGAGAGTGAGGATTTTTTCCAGGCTGTTTAACTGTAATAACATCTGAAAGGCAGCAGATTACGCTGGAATTGAAAATGTGTTGCAGGGGCAACGATCCATTTTACTTGACACATGTAGCTGTGGACTCCATATATCTTGTATGGCACCTCTGTTAACGGTCAGCTGCAGTGCATGTTGGGTTAGGGTGCACAGAAAAAAGCATGTTCTGGCTTTTGTTGTATGCATAGATGTAATGTGTGTTTGTGTGGGTGGGTGGCTATTTGGAGTGCAGGATCATGATAAGATGGCCTTAAGCTGAGGTTGTGGCATCCAGATGTCATCTGACTGCTTTAACAGTGGCATATCTGCTCTCCTCACTTCTCTTTCTACAGCTCGCACTGCCACTCTCACACAATAATCCCTGTATAAACATAACACTTTGCTTTGTAATCTGCCTCGTGGACTGAAAACGTAGTAACTTTCTTTGACCTTTTGCACATGGAAGAGACATGGCTTCTTATAGCATCTGCAGCATGAAAAATTTCTGTTTTTTCCATAATATAATACCTAATGCTCTTACATTTTCATAGTATATATATCAATTTATGCACTATAACAAATCTGTTAAAGGGATAGTTCACCCAAACATTCAAATTCTGTTATCATTTACTGTCTTTCCACTTTTTAAGAAACTTTTTGAGTTTTTTTATTCTATTGAACACAAAGGAAGATACGTATATTGAAAAAAAATTGGGGGATTAAAAAGCAATTATTGATTGGTATTTTATATGGTATATATGGTATTTTTTCGTGGAAGTCAATGGTTACCGGTTTCCTGCATTCTTCAGAATATCTTGTTTTGTGTTGAATAGAAGAAAGAAATTGATAAAAGTTTAAAACCACTTGAATGTAAGTAAATGATGAGGAATGAGTAAATTATTCTTTTTCTGAGTGAACTATCCCTTTAAAAGTTGATTTAAAAAGAAAAGAATTACTAATATGCAGATTTAATATGCACGCTTTTGGTACTAATATGCACATTCAAGTTATTAACATACATTTTTGGGTACTATGCACCCAAATGCACCCCATATGCAAATTTAATATGCACGCTTTATGTACTAATATGATTTAATAGTCATCTTTTAGGTACTAGTATGTACATTTTAGTTACTGATAGGCACTCGTTAGGTGCAGTATGTATGTACATTCAGGCTACTAATAATATACTAATTTAAATGAAACTTCTGTCAGGATTTACTCATCCTCATGTCATTACAAACCTTTATGACTTCTTGTGTAAAACAGAAACAAGATGTACTTCTCTATAAAATGTCCTTATATGCATATTCTGAAGTTACATGGGTTGCAATGTGTACCACAATGGCTCATGTCTTGGTTAGTAAAACTAGATTTATTTAACGGAACTAAAAGTGAAATAAATATTACATGAAAAACGTCAACTGAGTGAAAAATAGAAGAATTTGACATTTGCATTAGCAGCTACCTATAATGATATAGTTAAAGTAGGCCTACTAAATTCAATGTAACTAAAATAGAAATAATAAAGAATGAAGCTAAAAATAAACAAATAAATAAAAGACAGGCCTCACGGTGGCGCAGTGGGTAGCACAATCGCCTCACAGCAAGAAGGTCGCTGGTTCGAGCCTCGGCTGAGTCAGTTGGCATTTCTGTGTGGAGTTTGCATGTTCTCCCCGTGTTGGCGTGGGTTTTCTCCGGGTGCTCCGGTTTCCCCCACAAGTCCAAAGACATGCGGTATAGGTGAATTGGGTAAGCTAAATTGTCAGTAGTGTATGAGTGTGAATGGGTGTGTATGGATGTTTCCCAGAGATGGGTTGTGGCTGGAAGGGCATCCGCTGCGTAAAACATATGCTGGATAAGTTGGCGGTTCATTCCGCTGTGGCGACCCCAGATTAATAAAGGGACTAAGCCGAAAAGAAAATGAATGAATGAATGAATAAAAGACAGATTAAAAGAGTTACTATATCCATTATATCAATAGCTGGCGTTCCTCATATAGACAAAAGTTAAAATATTTTCCAAAATGTCCACATTTATGTTCCTCAGAAGTAAATAAAACAAAATCCTAATTTGTATCAACATAAGTGGGAGTAAACATTAAGAACTTTCATTTCTGAGTGAACTTTCACTTTAGTACTTCCAAAACACTTATATTTATTCTAAATATGGGGTAGCTGACTAAATTAAAATAAAAAACTAAACAATTAACTTTTTTGTTGTTGAACCAAATAAAAAATACATACATAAAAAGGCAGGTTACCTTTACATTGTACTTACCCAATCTGTTTAATATTTAATTGAATAAATATAGTAAGATATATCATATTGAAAGTAACATCAAGCAACATGATTCATGTCTATGAGTTACCAGTGTGTAGTGCATTTAATCATAAATGTGAAGTTGTGAAATGCGGTGGAAAATTGTATTGTTAAAATGTATTGTTAATAATGAAAAATATAGCAAGTACTACAGATGTTAGGAGTTGTAACGCAGGGTTTTTGCTGTGGTTTTCTTTGCATCCTATAGTGTTCTCTTTCTTCTTCACCAGAGGACATTATAGTGGACAAGGTGCACTTGGATTGCATTCTGAATACAAATACAAGCACGTGTCTTGTTGACAGTAACACCTGAGTGCCAAAAGAGGTTCCCCGCTTCACAACTTTTGCATATGAGCGAGAGAGAGAGAGAGAGAATAATCAGATTTCCACCTGCAGTTGAAGGAGAACATTCATTTCCCGCCCGTTTCTCAAAGGACTTACACTGATTGACAGATTCTGTGCCAATGGGAGCTTGTTGCTTAACAAATGTCCAATTTCCCCTACATGACCTTGGATCAGTCCTGCAAGCTCTGCGTTTTCATCTGTCCCACAGTGGGTGTGTCACTCTGTCATGTAATCTTGTTGAGTTCCAACTCGTTTGCATCACTAACCTCTCTCCTTTTTTACTTAAAGGCGTAGTCCACCCAAAAATATTAACCATTGACATCCATAGTAGGAAAAAATACTATGGAAATCAATGGCTACTGGTTTCCAACATTCTTTGGAACCACTTGAGGCTGAGTAATCTATTCATCCACTGTTTCATCCATCCATCTATCTGTCTGTCTGTCTATCTGTACATCCATCTATCTGTCTGTCTGTCTATCTGTCCATCTATCTATCTGTCCATCCATCCAGCTATCCATCTATCTATCTATCTATCTATC
>CAIGQV010016547.1:4021467-4039271 GCA_903798115.1 Danio jaintianensis
CATCCATCCATCCATCCATCCATCCATCCGTTTATACATCCATCCATTTAAAGTCATTTAAACATTTCATTAAGCTGATCAACTCTGTAATGTAAGTTTTTGCTGACAAGGCATTGTCCTGTATGTGTAATGCAGTGCTGAGAGACAGGTCTCATCAGGCACCAGTCACTCATCTAAACTACTGGACGAACGGTCCTTAAAGGAACAGTCCTGACTTAACCTGATTTTGTTCAAAATAATACCACATCATTTTGCTTTAGGATTTGTATATCAGGGCATTAAAGGGACAGTTCACCCAAAAATGAAACATCTGTCATCATTTACTCACCCTTCACTTGTTCCAAATCTATTCCGTTGAACACAAAAGAAGATATTTTGTCACTGGTACCCATTGACTTCGATAGTATGTTTTGTTCCTACTAATGAAGTCAATAGGTGCCAGCAATCAGCATTCTTCAAAATATCTTCTTTTGTGTTCAACAGAAGAAAGAAGCTCATAAAGGTTTAAAACCACATGAGAGAGAATAAATGATGAGGAGTTTTTGGGTGAACTATCCCTTTAAAATATCTACACAGATTTACAATGGAATGAAAACACCGGTTTACGTCAAGTGTTTTGGTCTCTTCCACACAGCTTATCTTACATTTTACAATTTGCTCTGTTGTTTTATCCCCTTTTGTGTCAAATATGGACAAACCCATCTGCTGGGTTATTTTTTATTTTTTATTTAACCCAACATGATTTGTGCATATTTGACCCAACCCTAACAAGCGTCTTCAATTTGACAACAGACACACACACAAATTCTCAAACACATGAAACACGCTGCAAATAGCGCAGACCACAACTGAAATGTGACGGGACCCACAAAAAAAATGATGAACCCAGCTGCTTTCTGTTTAGAGCCAGCGGTTTGTTTAACCCTTAACTCGTTGGTTAAATTGTGTTCCCGGCACGTCTCAAAACAGAATGTGAGTTTTTTTTTTTTTTTATAAAATAAAAATTAAATTAAATAAACAAAAATATCTGACAACATCACTGACTCTAAACAGAAAGCAGCCGGGTTCGTCACTTTTTGGGGTCCCCCGACACATTTCCTTTGTGGTCTGCACTATTTGTAGTACATATTTACATGTGTTGCGAGAATTAGCATGTTGCATGTCTTGTCAAACTGAAGATGTGTTCTCAATTTGTTATTGTTTTGTTCATATGCATGTGTTTTCTTAACTGCTGGACTCTCTCGGTAACCATAGGAAACTGGATTAAAACAACTCAGCAATTGTTTGAGTTTATATTTATTCAAAATATGTGGAAAATGAGGCCTGGATCAACCAACATGAACTTGCTGTTAAACATCTCCTTGAAAGAAAGACACTAGTGAGTTAATGTAGACAGGATTTTAGTTAGTTGATATAGTAACTTAAATGGTCATTGAATTTACTGCTTTGTCATTACGGCTTTCAACATCATCTTCATAAAACCACATCTATTCATTACAATGGCAGCAAGACCAGCTTTATTGCCCCGGTGTAATTCATTTACTCCATGTGTCTCGGTGCAAAGAGTGAATGGCGTTCAGTGGCATTTCAGACAACATAATGAATGTAATGTAATTCCTCACATTCACTGTTGAAATGTTACATTCCCGCCGCTGCTGTTTGTTCACCGGGGTGTAGCATTACAGCCTTTGTGTGTGTTTTTTATTACATAAATATATTTTGGTGCACATCTAGTGTGATAACTTTAGGAGTATGGTTAGAGTGGATGTTTGACCGGCTGCAGTAGGATTAAGACGGCATCTGTTTAGAAATGTCTGTTTGACTGCTCATCTGACCTGTTTGCTTTGGACAACTGTATGTTTATGTATGTATCATTTTATATATTATAGAATATTATTCGCAATAATACATTTTATATTATATTCTTTACATATGCTTATAAAATGTCATTTCAGTTTAGGTAATTTTAGTGTAAATACATCTAAATTAAAATTAGATTTTATATATTATTATTTTTATTATTATTATTATTAGTAGTAGTATTATTTAGCATTTATTTTTATTTATTAATCGTTATTATTATTATAAATAGTTTATTATTATTATTATTCATTCATTCATTAATTTTCTTTTCGGCTTAGTCCCTTTATTAATCTGGGGTTGCCACAGCGGAATGAACCGCCAACTTATCCAGCATATGTTTTACGCAGCAGAAGCCCTTCCAGCTGCAACCCATCACTGGGAAACATCCATACACTCTCATTAACACACATACACTACAATACACGACAATTTAGCTTACCCAATTCACCTAAAGCGCATGTCTTTGCGCTTGTGGGGGAAGCCGGAGCACCCGGAGGAAACCCACGCCAACACGGGGAGAACATGCAAACTCCACACAGAAATGCCAACTAAACCAGCGACCTTCTTGCTGTGAGGCGACAGTGCTAACCACTGCGCCACCGTGCTGCCCATTGTTATTATTATTAATATTATTATTTTAATGCTATTTCAATTAATTTTATTATTAGTTCAGTTTTTTATTGGCTAAATATACCCCAGTAGTAAGTCATGTATAGTCATAATAAATAAATTAATAAATAAAAATGCGCAGCGCGGTGGCGCAGTGGGTAGCGCTGTCGCCTCACAGCAAGAAGATCACTGGTTCGAGCCATGGCTGGGTCAGTTGGCATTTCTGTGTGGAGTTTGTATGTTCACTTTGTGTTCGTGTGGTTTTCCTCCGGGTGCTCCGGTTTCCCCCACAAGTCCAAAGACATGCGCTATAGGTGAATTGGGTAAGCTAAATTGTCCTTAGTGTATGTGTGTGAATGAGAGTGTAGCTGCGTAAAACATATGCTGGATAAGTTGGTGGTTTATTCCGCTGTGGCGACCCCTGATTAATAAAGGGACTAAGCTGAAAAAGAAAATTAATGAATGAATGAATAAATAAATAAAAATTGTTTTGCTTCTTTCCAATTTATTACTTCGATCAGTTATTTGAATTTGAAGAATTTGAGCAATATTGGCCACATCCCACGGAGTTTGAATTGGACATAAAGGAAAAGGAGTTATTATATAGAACTGGATAAAAATATAATACAGTCTAAGAAAAAAAAAGTATGAACCGTTCTTTATGTCTGTCTGCAGTGTCTGTCAATCAGCCTCTGTCAAAATTCCTTAAGACAAAAAAAGTTACTTTTTTTAGTTAAACGTTACACAGATCATTTCTTTGAATTCATTTTATTCTTTAAACGTGAACTGCAATTCTGCATCCATCATCATTCTGCATACATCAGTTCAGATTGTTTGCATTTAAAAAAGCAATTTTAAGTCAGTGCATTGTATTCTTAGATCAGCCATGATTACGTTTCAGGAAACAGTTTAGTTTGATGGCACAATTAATTCTCAGAGTAAGATGCTTGTTTATGTGCAGAATGTATTGAAGTCAGTGTTGCATTGTGAGTATTGACTGTCCGCTCGGTGCTGCTAGTGTTTTGTGTAAGCAGAGAACAGATGCATTGATCCCAGGGTTCGCTGGCTCCGCAGCACACTGAAATGTCCACTACACAACAGGGTGGACACACACACACTCTCTGACATGGGCATCTGAGAACCAACACACACTCGCTCTCTCCATGTCTTGGCTCAACTTTCCCAAGCTCTTCCTCTGATCATCATCTCTCTTTTTTTGGAAAGATCATTTTTGTATCTCAGTATTCTCTCTGTCACTGTATCAGATTTGATGCACAAATTTATAAATCAACATGATCTGAAATTGAAGAAGAGCCTCTTGTACACAATCTACGACATGCCTTATGTTAACTGACTGATAGTTTATCATATTTAGCAAGCAAAAGGCTTTTTGAATCATTCTAAAATTTCTTCCATTAGGCAGGTTAAATTTTTTTTATGATTTTAATAAACAATCAAAACAATAATTCTTTTAAATAGTAAGCTGTTTTTTTTTTTAATCCTTATCGGTTTGCACTACATTTGCATGCTTTCCCAAAACATAAAGCTAAGCATTCAAGTAATAATAATAATAATAATAATAATAATAGTTATTAATAATAATAGTAATATTTATATAAAATAAAATATTTAACTGATTACAATTAATTAGACTTTTATCAAAATTTTGGCCATAAAAATATAATCAACTGCCCCAACTTGCATATTTTAACTATAAAGCCCTTACTGACATATATACACACACACGCGCGCGCACACACACACACGCACGCACGCACGCACGCACGCACACATATATATATATATATATATAATGTTAAAAACTTGATTATATAAAATTTTCTGTTTAGTATTTTGTATGTCAGGCTTCACAGGGTTGAGAACAAACACCAAACCTGAACCAGATCTAGAGTCTTTAAATAACCATCAACCTAGCGACCATCCAAAACACCCTAGCAACCACAGAACAATGAAAAATCAATCTGACATTGTTACGGCATGTTTGGCATACACAGAAAGTAGTGAAAGTGTTAATGTTGTCACTTTACCTGATCTCTTCTAATGTCTATGTGTGCCTCATCTACCCATAAAGGGTGTATATGAGTGTTATTTCTAATAATATATAAAATTAAGATATCCGATATATGTATATTGGGTTACAAGCTTATAAGAGTTATTAAGAAAAAATAAAAGCCTAGTCCAAACCTTGTGAAAGATGAAGATATAATAATTTTTTTGCACACATACAGCAGGTTAACCTTGAAAAATCGAGTAACCTGTAAATGGTTCTTAGTTGGTCCAAAAAAACCTCTCTTCTAAAATAGTACTTGATTTCTCTAAACACGCTCATGCGGAGTGACACATAAAGCTGAATGTCTGCAGTCAAGTTCTGAATGCAGAAAGAAAACCTCGTAGTCTTGACATAACAGTCAGCCACTTGACGTAACTGTCCTACACGCTGTGCCCTTCATAGTACACACTACACATGCAGTGCCAAGCCCACACAGAAACATCTAAATCCAGCCAACTTGCGTATACAGAACTCATACAATAAGTTTAAATATAGACTCTGTTTCTCAGAGGGAAAAGTTTACTCTTAAAATTAAATTGGCATCAGGTCATAAAACACTGAAAAAGCAGATATTGTTCTGATAGCACTGATCTGAAGGAGAACAAGGACGCAAGGGCAATCAGGTCATTATAAAAAATCGTAATTTTTTCAGATGTCAATAAAATACTTTTTTAAACCTACTCGTTGCATACGTTAAAAATAATGATTGATTATTGATTTTAATTCATCATAAAATCATCCAATGTTCTTAATGATTCATTAAAGAAGAGTTGTAATTAGGATTGTTACAATGTTTTTTCGGTTTGCCCCAGAGCATATTTTTAGCTGGGCTCTTTCTAATTTTGAATCACCCACTGTTGCGATTTCCTATTAACTTTCCCTCCTCTTTTTTTCCCGAACATTACTTGCGATCGGATCTGCTTTTGCCATCCTTTTCCAGCCATCCAAAATAACCTCTCTTCCCATTAACCACCTTGTTCTCATGAAGCACCCTCTTCTCGATACGAAAGTGGCACATTATCACAGCTTCAGCAGGACGAATCCCAAATGCGTCAGTGTGTGCTCCATAATAACTGCTCCCAACAGTAATTACTGAAAGCTGTCATTGCTTCCTATCCAAGATCTCTCAGTTCACCTCTCAATGGAATTCAATTTCTGCCGCTTTAACATTCCAACACAGCGACTCAAACGGGGAAGCGCGCTCCATCTGCCGCGAGAAGTGATTGATCATTGTGTGCTATACCTGTGGTATAGAGCGACACTACACAACGGTAACCTACAGGTCTGTTTGCTTTCGCTCACACTTGTGAAACTTTACTATTGGATACAACAAGCATCCAACCTGTGGGTGCACCAGCACAGTCAGGCACTTTGAGGATGATTCATAACACAAGCACACTTAGCATTCATCACAAAGCTGCAACTAAAACACAGTTCCGCACTAATTAACAGGTGTGCAATTAAAAAAAAAAATAATAAATTACAGTCCATGCATGCACCAGCAGCTGCATCCCTGCCAGAAGTGAAGGTGATCGGTTACCTGCTTTGGCAAACCACATCCAGCCCGGACGCCCGACAGCACATTTTCTCCTCCGTGACTCGTCCTGATTTTTTCTTCTTCTTTTTTTCCCCCCGTCCCCCCCTCCTTCTTTCTCTCTCTCTATCTTTCTCTCTTTCTCTCTCGTGGCTCTTGTTTGATTCTATTTCAGTGTAGACAGAACAGCCCACTGTGACAGTGGCATGGTCTCTAGCAGTTTGGCAGAAGGTCACATCATCTTCCGTGAGGGGAGGGTGGGACGGATGGAGGGAGGGGTGGGGAGGAGAGATGGAGGGAGAGCGGATGCCGGAGGAGAGATGACAGGCGGGAGGCGACTGTCCACAAGTGTCCTGGTGCAGAAGCGCATAGAGCTCCTTGTCCGGGACGCTCACTTGTTAAGTGGACACATGTGTCTCAACCCTCATTGGACAGGTCCAAATGTGTCAGCGTCTCATCTGCATCCAAAATCAAATGTAGATCAGTCAATAGAAATCACAAGTTCAATCTCAAATAGAACACAGAATTCCGAGACATTCCGAGAGTTCAGAAAGTCTCTTCTAAGTCTAAATGGTAACTTTGTTTACCTTGTTGAATTGTTTCTGTTTGGCGCTTCCAGTGTAGTCCTCATTCTGCTAAAAAAGCACAATGGATTACTCCGAAAACTGGCAGTTGAGAGTGCACACAGGTGGCACAGGCCGACAGGTGGAGCTTTCTTGTTTTAGCAGGCTGTTGATCGCCGGCCAACAGATTTTTTAGCTTCTTTTATTCCCTGGAGTATGTATTTCTCTTCTCGTCCTCCGCTGAAAGGCGACTCGTTTAGTTTGTTGGAGCTGATGTGTTGGTCTGTGGCTGCAGAGTGCAGTTGCGGTTCTCAGATTACTGTAGTTGTAATCCCAGCTCCTTCTGCACTCCATATCAGAGGCAGGACTTGTGAGCCGTAATCATTCTGTGGTAAGGATTTATTCTAACTCTCACTCTCTCTCTCTCCCTTTTTTCTCTCTATAACCCTCCCTTCTCTCTTCCTCTCTAGACCATCTTCTCTCTCTCTCTCTCTCTCTCTCTCTCTCTCTCTCTTTAAAATAACTCTTCTTTAACAGATGGCTGCCATGGTTGTGAGGCATTTCTACTGCTATTCTTTGAAGTCCAGACACAATATTGGAAGCAATTTCATACTCTGAGAATGGAGCGCTTTCGGCATTGCTGGAGATTCTAACTTTTTTGTAATGTAGTTTATAACTGTAGTGTATACGTCAGGTTTGGGTTTTTCTACCAATAGCCCAAAGGCTGTTGCCCGATAAACATTTCCCTCAGTGGTCAGAGAATGGATTTATCTTTTTTGAAAAGTGGTACAGCACAATATATCGCAAAATTATCATTATCGCGATAATGGTATATAAGTATCACAGATGTGTTATAAAGGACACTTATTTTATGCATTGGTTGTTTATCTACATTTTTGGCCAATCAGATGGGGCTTTACTATCTTTACCCCCACCTCCCCACTGTTCTGCTATTGGCAGGACCGGCGCAAAGGTGAACTGTCCACAAGTAGAAATTTATCTTTGGCTTAGTCCCTTATTTATCAGGGATTTATTGCCACAGCGGAATGAACCGTCAACTATTCCAGCATATGTTTTACGCAGCCAATGCCCTTCCAGCCACAACCCAGAACTGGGAAACAATCATACACTCTCGCATTTACACAAGCAGTCATACACTACGGCTAATTTAGTTTATTTAATTCACCTACATATACTGCATGTTTTTGAGAGAAACCGGAGCACCCGGAGGAAACCCACGCGAGCACGGGGAGAACATGCAAACTCCACACAGAAATGCCAATTGGCCCAGCCGGGACTCGAACCAGTGACCTTCTTGCTGTGAGGCGACAGTGCTAACCACTGAGCCACCATGCCACCCTACATCAACATCAAATAACACATAATAAGACATAACATAACTCAAATACATTCAATATCATCACATAAATCACATTAAAAACAAAATTAACCCCATTTATACTTAAAACCCAGTATTTAAAATTCTAATGGCAGTGGCTACAAATGACTACACAGTTGGTACAAACACTAATGGCGGGAGTCAAGACACAAGAGCAACCTTGGAAAATGACAACAGCCAATTAGATTGAGAATATCTACTGAGGTTTTCACTCATTCATAGTGTTTTAAAGACTAAATGTTTGCACCTTGATGCCGGTTTTTTTTTTGGCCTGAATTACAGTTAGTTAGATCTGACAAATATATTTAACCTATATTTTTATATCATTAAATAAATAGCTAATAAAAACAGCATTTTTCCAGGGAAATGTTATATCGTAAGAAATATCGTTATCGCAATACTAATAATACAATAATCTCATGTCACATTTTTTTCCAGTATTCTGCAGCCATAGTATTAAATATGAGATGCAGAACAAAAGCTTAAATTATGCAAATGCATACACTCTCTTACACACATTCAAACAGCACCATAAATTGCACAAAAAGTTGTACATAAACTACAGTTCAAATGTTCAGGGTTATTAGATTTATTCAGCAGGAATGCAGACAACTGCTCAAAGGTAACAGTAGAAATCTATCTATATCAAATCAATTTTTATTAATTTATCAAAGAATTATAAAAATAAATGATGTATTACGCATTACAACATTAATAATAATAAACGATGCTTCTTCATTTTTTTATTGATTGTAAAAACTTGAGAAAATTCAGCAACAAATTCAGGAACAATGGAGATTTCAGAAACAAAATCTAAATCTGAAAGAGCATAATATAAGCCAGACATAATAGGCAATGAGAACATAAATAACATTAGTAATGAAAGATATAGATTTTTTTACCCCTGATTACACACAGAGCTGGGAACTCATCATGGGCTGATAATCTGGACTTAATTACCTCTGATTCATACAAACAGTGCTTGGTCTTGTTTGTTGTATGTTTGATGTAACATTTCTAAGCGTTCCCTTGTCATGCTTTTGATCCTTGCCATGTTTCTCTGTTTCTCCTGTTTGCCGCCTGCACTGACTTCTTCTGCCTGTGACCCAGATTACGCTTTTGGATTACTCTCATGATACTGTCTGACTAAGTTATTAATAAACTGTGTTTGGACCCTCACCTCTGTTTTACCCCGACTCCTAGTGTTACAATATGGCGTGGGGAGTTTTTTTTGTTAACAATATTTCTTTTTTTACTGTATTCTTTATCAAATAAATGTTACCTTGTGGTTCATGAACAATAAAATTCTTACAGACTCCAGACTTTTGAAAGGTAGCATAACTTAGCGTAATTAATATTGGGGTAGCCCTTTTTTTTGTGTGATTGGCCAACAATGAAAATTTTATGACATTGAAACAATGAAACTTTATGACATTTTTTTTCTTCTCTGAAACAGCTGTCTGCATTATGAAAACTTAAAACTCCAAGATCTAAATTAATACATAATATTGAATACATATTACTCATATTACTTGTATAATCAGATATATATTACTCATATATTTATTAATTCATTGTGTATGCACAGACTACATCAAATATGGTGACACAAATGTCAGTTAACATCAAACCAAGTAGTTCTTGAACAACAATTTTGAGTGATATGGCATTAAGATTTTGGGTTTCTTGTTAGGAAAATATGTCAATATTATGGTGATAGCTAAATGACCTAAGGTCAATTAGGTGTCAAATTTGATATTTTTAATGATTAAAAATATAAATATTAAATAAATTGTGTTTTTGGTGACAAATGGCTGAATCTGCCTAATGATTTGAAGGATTGATTAAAAATGATAGAGATTAAAAATGACAATAAATTAGTATTTTGGAGCTGCACTGTGCTCTTTCAAACATTTTTATCTAATGATTCTTGTTTTAAATAAGTCTGAAGAGAGAAGTAAACAATTTTAAATATAAAAAATAGTGGGTGTCTTCTGAAACTCATTGTCAAAATATATGATAGTCATTCTTTGATCAGAAAAAGATAAATTAAAAGAACACATTCTAATATATGTAAAATATTAATAATAATAATAATAATAAACTGTAATAGTTTTGCTTTTATGCTTAAAACCCCCTTTCATACAAAATGAGGGAAAAAAAATAGTTCATGAGGATCCAGACTCAAAGATGTTTCTCTTAGTTTCCCCTTCTTTCTTCATAGACCTTCAAATACAAGGTGAAAGCCGTTAAAGTAAACCTGGACATACCAGAGAATGCCAGAATATATCCTAATCTAAATGTTTTGTATACAGGATCATACACTCTGATAAAACGTAACTTTAGGATGAGAAAAAATGGAAATTGTTGCAAGCAGATCCCAAAAAAATGTCATAAATAAAATAAAATAAAGTATCAGTGATCACATTTTTGTTTTCTCAGATATAATCTTATGGTAGGACTTGATCAAAAGTGATCATTTGTAACAACATTTGACAAATCATGGTTTTCTCAAAAAACTTTGATAACATTGATAACAATAATAAGAAATGTTTCTTGATGAGCAAATTCAATTCAATTCAATTCAATTCATGTTTATTTATATAGCGCTTATACAATGTAGAGCCGTATTCACATAGAAGTTCTAGTGAAGTCCAGATTTCAGAGTTGAAGTTCAGTTTAGTTCAGTTCAGTGTGGTTTAAATTTCACTGCTGAAAGTTCAAACACTGAAGAGCAAATCCATCGATGCGCAGCTCTACAAGTCCCAAACCAAGCAAGCCAGTGGTGAGGAAAAAAAAAAAAAAGAGCATATTATAGCTATAACTATTTGCATGCCTCCTTTTAAAAATCGCATGTTTTCATAGAAATGAAATTATATGAAATTGTTCAAATTAGCAACTTTTCTGATAATATGTAAAATAGTTACATTTCCTTGTAAGATCGGAATAGTTCAGTCTTGTTGCATTTGGTGTAAAAGCACTATTTTGATTTGTTTTTGGCTACATCGAATGACAGTAAAACCTAAAGTAAAGTTCCCCACATTTTTCCCACGTTTGCAAAGTAAACGACACTTTACTAAAACAAACAAAAAAAAGTCAAAAACCAAGTGAGCTAATTTTGTTAAATAGCAGAGTTTTTCCACATTTTATTGTTCTACATTAAATCTATTGTTTAGTAATGCCATTTTATTAGGATAATTGTAGGTTTTCATGCATGTGACTTCTGCAAATTATGAGTTTCATTTCTAGTTTGGCCTGGCTCACAAAATCTGGTAGCCCAAAGTCCCGGAGCTATTGTTTTTTCAGTCGGGCCACCAAAAATATCTATACCATGCCCGGCGGGATATATGGGGAACGTCCAGTCAAAAGAACTGAAACAAATCATTTCAAATAATTGTTACATACATTTTTGTCTTACATCCACATACATAATGAAAATTTAGTGAGAGGTACAAGTTTGACTTTATTTTTATCCATCATTAAAATAACGTTACATTTGGTATTTTAGGGCGTCATCATGGCGCAGTGGGAAGCACGATCACCTCACAGCAAGAAGGTCGCTGGTTCGAGACTCGGCTGGGTCAGTTGGCATTTCTGTGTGGAGTTTGCATGTTCTCCCCGTGTTCACATGGGTTTCCTCCAGGGGCTCCGGTTTCCCCCACAGTCCAAAGACATGCGCTATAGGTGAATTGGGTAAGCTAAATTGTCCGTAGTGTATGTGTGTGAATAAGTGTGTATGGATGTTTCCCAGTGATGCGTTGCAGCTGGAAGGGCATCCGCTGCGTAAAACATATGTTGGATAAGTTGGCGGTTCATTCCGCTGTGGCGACCCCAGATTAATAAAGGGACTAAGCCGAAAAGAAAATGAATGAATGAATGAGTTTGGTATTTTAACATGACATTAGTATCACTAGCATATCTGTGGCCAACACTCTTTTGAGTTCACTGTGTTTTCTTTCTTCAGATTATTTTTAGTATTCCATACAATACAATGAAAAGTTTTTGTTTGTGTTAGTCGTGGTATGCTGAAGGTCATTTGTGACCCTGGATGTCTTATGTTCTTATTACATCATCATGTCTTATGTCCCATGCGATTGCCAAAAATACAATGTATGGAAATGATTAGTTTTCTATTATGCCATAAATCATTAATATATTAAGTATCTTAGTATATTTAGTATATTAATCATGTTCCGTGAAGATATTTAGCAAATTTCCTAATCTAAATATATCAAAACTCAATTTTTGATTAGTAATATGCATCGCAAAGCACTTCATTTAGACAACTTTATAGGCAATTTTCCCAATATCTAAATTTTTTTGGCAACCTAATTTTTTCAAATTGTTGTATCTTCGCTAAATATTGTCCTGTCCCAACAAACCATATTTCAATTGAAAACTTATAAATTGACCTTTCAAATGATGTGATCCACATTTGTTCATTCTAGTATGTTTTCTTTTAATATTCGATGCCTGAATTGTGAGGAGAATGGCGTTATTCTCATTGTACAAAGTCATTTAATACGCTTCACACTGTTAACAGTTTAACAGAAGTTACTGTCATAATTCACACAATGCACCGTTGGCCGTAGGAAAAAGGTGGATGTATAGATTAGATAATTGCCTGGAGGGAATGCTTTAGCGGCCGGACGTCAGCGCTGATTGTGGCCGTTAGCACGTCAGCAGTACCCGTTGGCGAGGAGCTAGAGATTATCTTGAGCGTTTGCGGCAAAACGGCAGAAGGGACACAGGAAGACTCACAGGTGGCGCAGGGCGGAGGAGGACACACATGTCAGGATGAAGGAAAGAGAGACAGGCAGAGATGGGCATATGCTCTCACTCCACGACTTGGCCACAGCATTTCACACACTAGAACGCCGAAGAGGAACAACAGGACAGAGATAGAAAACAGTAGATGAGTTAAAAAAAAAAAAAGACACGAGCGAAATCAAAATCCTAATACGTAACATACGCGCTCTTCCTCGTCACGTGAGAAAACTTGGTTATTATTAGTCATTGGTTTGTCGGAATATAGGAAAAGGAGGGGTAAAATGCCTAACTTGGCATGGACAGGATCTCAGGGGAAACATCCAAATATAGCCAGACGTCTCAGAGTATTGAACAACAGCAGCTCAGCTTACGTCCTCAAACCTGTTTCCAATGCCCTCTCGCTCACTGTTTTTGTTTCATTGTTGGTGCTCATCAGAGAAGCAGACTAAAGCTATTCTAATGGAAGTCTACTACTTCCTTGTGAAAAAAAGGTGCCTACTTTTGAGTGTGTAACAGAAAAGTATAAGCAAACTGCAGGACGTAGTGTTTCATCATTAACATAATGATACATACAAAATGGTATACTCCCCTACTATAGAGTGCGTCAAAATTCATAAAATCGCATACTTAAGCACTAGTCTATGCCATTTTGTAGTATAAAGTGCGTGGTCACACTAGAGCTTGAGCTTGCAAAATTCTGTCGTACGGCTCTGCAGGATGAAACAAGATCATTATTCAATACAATTCAAGTTAACTCATTAGACATTGATAAAGCAAGCGATTGGTCCATATTTTTTAGACTATTGGTCTCACGCAATCACGTGATGCGAAACTAGTCGCACAAGCTTGCGTTTCCGGTCTGTTGCATTCACATGCGTATCAATGGAAGTCTATGGGCTGAAAACTGAAGTGTGACCGCGACTTAAATAGTATAAGTGAACATTCTAAAAAGAATAAGGCTGCGTCCGAAACCACCTACTACTCATTAGGTACTGCATTTGAATTTAAATGACTAAACGATTTACTACTCGACCGTTAGAAAAGTACGTTCTATACAGTATGAATGTGAGCAGTATGAATGGAACTCGGACGTACTACATCCACCATTTTGTCATAATCACGTGACCTACCTGCGTGAGTTGCGTCGCTTTACTCCCATTCATGAATTCTATCGCAGGGCATCATGGGATAGCGCAGCCTGCATTGAATACACACTTCAGAATCTCGCCGGAAGTAGTAGGTCATCCAGGTACTTCTTGCATACTGTTTTTCGAATTCTATGAATTCTGACATACTACTCGGCTCGCATACTGTTTTTAGCATACTATATAGTATGGAAGTATGCGATTTCGGACTCAGCCTAAGTGAACTTGAAATATCTGGATGTTGTACTTATAACCAATAAAACCAATAAACAAAAGTGTTGAATGTTGAACTGTTCATGCACTCAATGGGACACCAAGTTTGGATTACTTTATTTGATTTGGATTGTCCAAGCAAAATTCTCCAGTCTAAGTAATTATGCCACTTCCCAATGATAAATGCGGTTGTACTCATAACAGCTACTATTTGGTAGTTTGGCCTTTTATTTCACTCAATGGGCAATCGTTAAACTTCGACTGAGAAACAGTTTGATATTAGGTTTAGTATAAAAAGGGTGTTCCATTTGGATGACATTAAACTCATTAGTACATGGTGGAGTATAGGAGAGAAGTATACGGTAAGAAGTATCCGGATGAGCTACGACTTCCAGGGAGATTCTGAAGTGTGCATTTGAAAGACACGTTACTATCCCATGAGAATTTATGAATTGTGTTGAGTAAAGCGACACAACTGATGCGTGTAGGTCATGTGATGATGACAACATGGCAAATGTCCATTCATCCTGCTCATATTCATACTATTGACCCGATTCTATCATGTGAGAGCAGTGCAGCCATTGAAACCTTATTGGCTCGGGCGTCTGGTCTTACTCACTTCCACTTCCCTATGTTGCTTGATATTACAAACTGGTATTTTCTTATACATACATGAATAAGAAAATACCATAGACAAAATGAATTGGAAATCCTAAAACAATTGCAGAAAAGAGCTTACTTGCACATTGCAGAATAAGGTCAATATATAGCTTACTTTTTTAAGAGTTGTGAAGGATGTTCAAAAGTGTTCAATGTTGTTGCAGATGAAACAACGTGGATGACATAAATAGTTTTCTACCATTAATCATTCAAGCCGCTTTAGCTAATGCTGCGTTCCAGACACAGTCGGGCGTGGGAATATCAACAGTGAAATGTCCCACTTCCGACCTAAGTGCGTTCCAATCAATCGTGCATCACAATCACATTTTCACCACATGAGGTGTGAATATTTCAAAACTTTTCATGTTATTGTGCCAATCATTGCTAAAACAAAAAGAATAGAAAATGCTAGCTGTCCTTTGAATACAGCTGAAAACAAAAAGAACGGTATATATTGCACTATAAAGCTAATATCATCGCAGAAATAGAACCTTTATTATATCATCGCAGAAATAGAACCTTTATTAGTAGGGTTCCCACTCAATTATATGTTTCACAAAAGATAGTGCCATGCTAATCTTTAATTCACGACTTTGTCAATAGCCAGGTTTCCATCCTAACGTGATTTGAATATGTTCAAAGTTCGCAAAAAACCTAGGTGCATTTCCATCAAGTTGTTAAAGCGTCTGACTGCAGTATTGGTAACCTAGTAACCAACAGTAAACAAGGCAAGCATAATGGAGACAGTTGATTAGCCACATGGGTGTAATGTTCGCTACACCAGAGTTTATTCGGCAAATGCATTTTACATTGAACCTTTTTTGTAAAATCCACCTCTTCTAAATTTCACCAAATCACCCATTCTAAATTTGGTGTTTCTATCACTTGTTTTTTCATGTTACTTTAAAAATTGCATTAACACAGGGTGAGAGAATTTCAGATAATGTCAGAATATTAGGCTTTATGGCTGGAACGCATCTCATTACCTTAAATATTATGCTTATATATCAATTTACTGATTTACTAAAGCAAAAGATTTTGTAGCTGCTTCTATGTATTACAGTGACAATTACCAAAATAAACAGGTGGTGATGGGAAAAACACATATTGAATCACTAGTAACTTTTCCACACGAACATCATCATGTAAATACACACAACGCAATTGATCCACAGATTTAACCCCCTAATATACATGCGTCAAAAACATTAGTGTCCAGTTTAATTAATTGATTGGTTTATTCATTTATTTATATTTTTTATTCAAACCCAGTATGTTTTTAAATAATTGAACGCATATGTTACACTCTGTAAAAATATGAACATAGTATCCTTGACATCACCCATAGGTTTCTGAAGAGCGCAAATGAAGCTACAAGTGGGCGTGGCCAACCGTCACCATTTTGTTCGAGCATCATCGTGCCGACTGGGGGTAACCAAACATGGGCAAAGAGGCGAAGTGTGGGTGGAGCTACGAATGCCTGCTAGCATTTTGCTTAGATGTTTTTTTTGCGGGAGAAATGCTTAATACTTCATTAGCTGTGACTCGTTTGTGTTCTGACCGCATGTACTTGATTGCATACTATATTAATAAATTCTCTTTGGTCTTTTAAAAACATTGTTGTAATACATTGAGCCGCTAAGCATTGTTCTTATGATGTTTTTCTACAGGAGGAAAGCGTGAATTACTTCCAAACACTTCAAATATAGTCTGTGTTAGTAATTGCAAGGCTATTTATGAAATCCAGGCATAACACTGTACGACAGCGTTTCAGATGACTGTTCTAGAATTTTCAAGAATAAGAATTTCACTCACCTGGGAAAAGGAGGTCACTGGAATGGTTTGTGAGCACAATTAAGTGCACAGCATGCCATATTATGTGAAGTTTATTTATAAACTAATTTCGAGAGGATCACGTGCTTATGATTGAACACAGCTAGTCCTGCATTAGCCATTCATGATTCACCAATCAGACGATTCCTAAGACACCATAAATACCCCAAGTTCCATACCACAGCCATCTTCGTCTTGAAGAATCCCCCCTCCCACCCCTACTCTTCCTCCTTTCCTAGATGGGTGGCATGGTGGCGCAGTGGTTAGCACTGTTGCCTCACAGCAAGAACGTCACTGGTTCTAGTCCTTACCAAGCCAGGTGGCGTTTCTGTGCGGAGTTTGCGCGTTCTCCCCGTGCTCACGTGGGTTTCCCCCGGGTCCCCCGGTTTCCTCCCACCGTCCAAAAACATGCAAGTTAATTGATTAATCCAATCGGCACCATAGACGTGCTCCTAGTTAAGTTACCTTTTCATAGCAATTCCTATCTTTCATTAGCCACATAAGCAGGGGAGTTATCGAAATCTACCTGAGAAACTCCCCTCTCGCCCTGCAACGGGAGGGAGCCCTGGGCTCGAGGATCTTATGAGCTCAGGGCTCTCTCCTGGGACAGCATGCCAAACTCGCTTTATAATCAATCATCAGCTAAGTGTGAACTCTTGAACTGATAATTGTAAGAAATAATTCTAAAAGGCAATTGACTGTGTAAAGCCACATAAAACAAAACAAAAATATGATGTATATGCCGAGCTCAACAGCTAATTAGCCGGAATCAGCTGAGGTGACGTGACGCAACCGGCAAGACCTAGCTGTCACTCAAGTGACCACGCCCTTAATTATAAAGACTTAATATAACTCAATATAAATGAAACGGATGAGTTATAAAATTCACCCCCCTCAAACCATCTTTTGTACCAGGCCGTAAACATGTTTTTATCAGCTGTAAAATTGGGCAAGGAAAAAAGCATTAAATGTGAGCTGTAACACAGGGAATTCTGTGAATGTCAAATTACATGTTTTCCCTGTAAATTATAAGCTGATTTTTTTCCCACATCCAAAATCTGTAAATGTAACAGTGCTTGAACTATTGAATGAATTTACTATAAAATTCAAATGAAATCCCCTGAGAGATGTATTATTGTTTTTG
>CAIGQV010016547.1:4056704-4113776 GCA_903798115.1 Danio jaintianensis
ATCAGTCATTATCATTTTTACAATAACATTTGATTTAAATATGTTCACTGAGTCAAATCACAGAACAGAGAGCTTGTGAATTGGAATCAAATCAAATCAGGACATCTGATTCGATATCCAGTAAAATTTATATTGTTCTAAATAAATTTTTGGGAGCACAAAACAAGTGATGCTGTGGAAAAGCAAGTGAATGCCAAGGATGGCCTCTACAGTGCAGTGAATTAAGATTACCTTGTTTGATGTTCTTTCTAAAATCACTGGTTGGATCAGTAGAAACACATTCGACCATATGACCGTTTACACTGTCATTTTTCACTGACCCTTGAAGTGGGCAAAAGTGAAGAAGTTCAAAACGTTTTAGACCCCATTTAACACCAGTTATTAGCATCGCCCACTTATGATCAGGTTGACTAAAAGGCATCTTAAAGGGTTAGTTCACCCATAAATGAAAATCACACCACGATATATTCACCCTCAATATATATTCACGATATATTCACCTTTCTTCTTTCAGTTGAATCCATTCAGAGAATAAATAATTTTTTTGACTGTTTTAAGCCACAATGGCAGAGAATGGCTGTCCAAAACAAGTACAATCAAGTGCATATCCATCCACAATAAAACATAGCTCTGGTGCAGTGAATAAAGCCGAGGCAATTTGACAAAAAGACAGTCTCTCTCTCCTGAACATGTGTTGTACATTGAGCAAAAGATACACAAATTGTTTATAAAGTTTAATATGCTAAAACTTTAAATATTTTTGTAACAAAAATGCATCAATTCACTTCAAGAGACCTTTATTTACCTCCCCGGAGCAGTGTGAGGCACTTTATATTGTGGATGGACGCACTTTATATAAATTGGATTTCTCTGAATGAATTGGATTGAAAGAAGAAAGTCTTGTTTAACTAACTAACCATTTAAAAACAAGGCCTTCTGAGAAACTTTTTTTAAGAAGGCCAGAAAAGTGGGTTTACCTGTAAAAGCTCCACTTCAGCAAGAAGAGTTTAGCTGCTTTCGGAAGAGCAGCGCTGGACTGGTAGGGCTTTAGGACCTGCGAGACCACCCCATCCAGCCAGGCAGCCCACTGCTCCAGAGAGTTCTGCTGTTGAAGGGTCAGCTTAAAGTCCTGCTCCAGCCGCTGCACCACCCGGTCCTCACACCGGCACACCCATGAGGCCTGTTCCTGCAGGACATTCAGAAACAAACACCCTCAATCACATAACATTCATCTATCTCTCTCTCTCTCTTTCTCTCTCTCTCAGGGTCAACTTACTCATCAAGCTAAATCTGACATGTTATTAGATTAAAACTACAATTTCACTCAAAATTCACAGTAAATACCATTGTATTCGAAGTGGTAGAAAAATGTTAAATGCAAACATAAAAACATAAATCCTTTTCTTTTGTAATTGTATGTTTATTAGCTTAATTTGTTCGCTCATGCTTATCGTCTGATTTTTTGGAGAATATTTCCGGCATTTAATGTATACCCGAGCGATTTTCACTGGAGTTGAGCTGAGTGAATGTGCAAAGTCACTCCCTGAAATTAGATGACGCTAAGTGGAAAACATAAATACCCTGGTAAACAATCTGTGCTTATCTTGACCACTTTGTGCTTGAGCTCCACCAAGTAGTGTCTACTGTAGCTTCAGCAGATCAAGGCACGAGAACAAAAGTGGCAATCTTATTGGTCGGCCAGTTTTTAACGTGGCACGTCAGGTGATTTTTAAATTTTTTTTATGATGTTTTTATGCCTGCCATTTTGCATGTTGGTGTGCATATTGGTCCCCTTTCTTTAGTCACGAGGTGTTAAACATTGGACATAACACCAGTGGAAATCTATGCGCACTGGCCTTCAGTATGTTTTATAGCACAATACAGAAATTGAGTGAAAGTTAGTCATCGGATGAAAGAGGGTGGGCAAATTAAAGAGATGGATCAGCGATATAACATTGGTGATGAACATGATCCAGGAAAACAACTCACGGAATGATGGAACCTAAAGAATGCAGTTATATGGCACTAAAATTTAAGATAATGTATGCTATATTTTTGTCTCATATTGTATCATAGAGTTACGCAATATCACATGAGGAAGAAGTACAGTATCACACATGGGCTGTTTTATCTCTTCTAGCACAAGTGCAAATGTGATATTGAATTTAAATAGCAGTTCTTTAAACAAGAAGAAAAAAAAAAAATGATACAACAGCATTTCCTTTCTTAATAAATCTACATTTTCAAAGTTTGACCAAATGATTCAGTGAGCTACTCAAATAAATAGCTGTAAATCATTGTTAAATGAATCAGTCGTTTGAATGAATCAAATGACTAATGCCGCGGTCACACTAGCGTTTGAACATGCAAAACTCTGTCGTACGGCGCTGTGAAAAGGGGCGGGATTAAACAAGATGATTAGACATTAAAAAAAGGTGAGCGATTGGTCCATATTTTAAATTTCTGTACAGAGAGGTCATGTTTTGATCTCATCTCACGCACCAGGTTCACCAAGCATGAACTTTAGAACATGCAAAACTTGTCGCACAAGCTTGCGTTTCTGGTCTGTCGCATTCACACGCGCATGAATGGAAGTTTATGGGGTGAAAAGTCCAGTGTGGGCCGCGGCATTACTCATTAATGATTTACTGCCACCTACTGGTGGCATTTACATGATAATTGTCTTATTTGTTTATTATTTCTTAATATAATTTCAAATTAATCTAAAATATTAATAAATACCATTAATAATAATGAGAAACAAATAAATAAATGCATAGTTTAGTTGTGATGGAACTTTTGACTTTCAGAAATCAAATTCAAATTTAATATGTGATTAATTAGATTAATTCACATCTACATCATGTCACTAGATTAAAAGCTTTTATTGATTGATGTATTTTTTTTTTCTTTGTTTATGGGTCAAAGACAACACATCCCACTATGAAGCCTGCAACAAATTTTACACCAATATTTTGTGATTTTATATATATATAGAAGGCATGTTAAATGTAAGTAAAACTTGTCAAAATGTTCCATCATCATTCAGCTTTACAGTTATGTTTATTCAAAGATGAATAAACATACTCTGATCCTGTACTTCATAAAATGCATAAAAAGCAAAGGTGATCATGCTAAATTTGATTATTTTTCAAATAAGCTTACTGTACAATGGTGTAAAAGCTTTTGGTTTGACAGAGTTCATTAATATTATTGTTTTAGTAATTAGTATTTTCTGGCTGGGTTCCAGGGTTGTGGCAGGCATTGTATTATTGTTACATTAATACATGTACTCTGAGTCATTTAAGACAGAATCGTCAGCTAGATGACTACACACACTCAGTAAAAACCCTTTTTAAAATCACTTTCAAGGAAACAAACTGTATGTTATTCTAAACACTCACTAAAGTTTCCGATTCCCTAATAGACAGACCACAAACACTCACAGCCACACCAAGCCAAAAAGGTGAGTTCATCTCAGATGGTGACAGATGAAAGCTCTAGTAAATACAGCATCCAACCTCAAGTCTGGCTGGGATGTGAGGGATTTGTCTGGTCACACACACACCTGCACGTTTGCAAAATCCACTCTGTTGAGGTCGCTGAGCATCTGGTTGATCTGAGCAGTGTTTTGCAGGACGGCTCGAGCTGCTTGGGCCAGGTGGTTTAGAGAGGTGTACCTGCGCAGAGTCTGAGCAAATGCGCTTGCAGACGTCACCTGAACCAAAGATAGAAAGTAACTGATAAAATGTTTTATATTTACAAATTGCATTCTCAAATGTTTGATCAATTTTTGATGGATTTGTGTAGCTAAAATATTTCTAGGGATTTTGTTTTGCAGTTAAAGTTACTTAACCCTTGTGTGCCGTTGGGGATGCTTTCATCCAATCTGGGGTGATTTTGAGTCTTAATTTGGCCACAATTCTCTCTTTGTTTTAGCAAATGGAATGATTTTTGGTGACAAACCTTACTTTGCCACATATTTTGGGAAAATGCTTTGAATGTTTTCAACAACTCAACAATACACTCTGGGCAAATTTACGACCTTTTCATTATGTTGGTGGCTTTTTTTTGCCCCATTGACTTCAATTATAATGACTTTTTTTTTTTTATTGCAAAGCCATAACACCATATAATCATGCATTCTTGATTGCTGGTGGTTTTCCCTGTTGGGAAGAGGTAAAATTAGTAATCTTTACTGTTGATCGACAGTTGCAGTGCAAAAAAAGCTTAGTTTCTGGCTTTTATATGGATCATAGTATGTGTGAGTGTGTGAGATACCTTTGCGCACTTACCTTGATATGTCTGAGAAAATCAAAATAAGCACCTCAGCTCTCACAACATACTAAACATAGTAATTGTATTTATGCACGCATACTATAATTTGCTATTATACTCCACAGAACTCTATATAAAAGCCAGAAACTTTTTTTGCATAGGCCTATCTAAAGGTTTTATGGGATCAACTGATGATCAACAGTAAAAATGACAAATTTGACCTTTTCCCAACAGGGAAACCTACCCTTTCCCATAACGAAAGGGTAGTCAAATTAAACAATACACAAGGGTTAATGCAGATGACATGATATCTGGGAAAACTATGATTTTTCATTACTAAACCTCCTCAGTGTCTGATTATGTGTCACAAGCATGTTTTCTTAGCTTTCTGTAAGACCCTGTATACACACGTTAGTTATAATATTAGTCACAAGAACAGAAGTGTTGAGGTAATTACTGTAGTGGTTGACAATTATAAGCTGATAAGGCCCACATAGAGACAATTTGCAAGCAGAGAGAATGTATATTAAATTTCTGCTCCACTTCAGCAGAAAACAACTCTCATTCTTTTGGACCCACTGTTGGAGTATTGACACTTTGCAAATGAAACCACATTTATTGTCCAAAGTTCAAACTTGAGGCAAGCAAGCAGCATTATCTAGCGACTGCATGTTTTATTCATGTTGTTGCTACCTAGCAGCAGAAATAAACACCTTAATGCAAGGCAAGTCACTTGGCAGCGATCTTTGAAATGCCTCTCGGTCATGCAAGTGCAGCTCCTTGAATGGGAAAGCTGTTAGCCTAGCATACAATTAAATTTCATATTTGAAATCACCAATTAAATCTGATAAAACAGTCTCTTAAATTGTTTCTAAATGTTTGAATCAAACAAAAACAGCATTTTCTTTCAGCTTGCCCAAGCTAATGCGCATGCTCACCCGAAGGGAAAATTCGCGACAACCAACCAACCTCCATTATGTCTGTTTCTGAAGGACGTAATCAGTCCTCATCATGTAAATCAAAGTATGTAACTACCATAAAAATCAATAATTTAGGTATTACTCATTATCATCTTCTGAAAAACATGCATCAGATCGTGCTGGTCATTTAAGGTCATTTCCAACATATTCCTGAAGGCAAATGACTTCTTTGTTTACAAGTTTGTGAGCATCCACATGTTTGGCGAGAATCCATTTCAAATAATGAGGTCAGATAGGAAAGACCACCATGCACCATGTAGTTCATTTAACAGTACAGATTTCAAGCTTTACTGTATGTAGCTTTATTTGTCATGTCTGTGAGGCAAGTATCGCTGAGATTCGTGCACATTTTCTGCAGAAACTGTCATTAAAAACACACATGTGCACTGAGCCCCTCCTCCAGAGAATCATCAACCTATAGAGATTGACGATTGGCTTCTTCACTAGAAGGTGGGCATTCCTTCACTAGAGCAGCCATGTTGACCATTGCATTCTCCGGTATGGACAAAGCAATCGACCAAATGTAAGAGCACATTTAGAAACAATACGACAAAGATATGATCATATTTAGTTGCTATTTCTTACCTTGACACGAACCATCTCTTCAGGAATGTTCACCATGGCATTAGTCAACCAGCTCTCAAGACTCTTGGCAAAGTTTCGGATGGCTTGTGTTAAGGCACCTAGAGAGAGAATTAAGATATTTCAGCAAAATATACGATATTGTCTGGCAGTGGATGATTTACTCATAATTGGTACCACCAGCAGCACTCATGTTGAGCCACATCCAAGTTGGCAAGGAGATGGTGAGCAAAAATAGCCCACTGTTGGCAAACAGTGAGCCACCTGATGGATCACCATCAGCTCTGGCACATAAGGCTGCATAGTAATAAGTGAAGCGAGAGAACATCCTGGTACTCACTGGGAATGGGTCTCAGAACGTCTGGGATGAGCATCTCCACCAGGCCTTGGTACAGTGTGTTGTCGCAGTCACGACTCCAGCGAAGCACCGGCTCATATTTACAGAGAATCACCAAACATGACTTGGGCAGCCTCTTTTCCGACTCATCATGCCTAAGATATTTAAAAAAAATGTGATTACTATCTTATTCATTAACCCTATGAATAGCCTTATATCTTATTTGAATCATAACTCTCTATGGTTTCAACATGGTGAAAATTTTGCTTTAAAACCTGCTGTCCATAATTTAATTGATAGTTTACACTTGTAGCAAGTAAAAGGTTATAGGTTTTACCTAAATGTTTCATTTTAAAAATAACTAATAGAGAACAGGAATGTGTCGTTACAGCGCAATGCATTCTGGGTGTATTTAGGACAAGGGAGCTTGATTCCAATTGATCTCTGGATGATTTTCTTTCTGTCAATTATGGATAAACTAATTTATTTGATCCGCTCTGGATCCGTCCCCTCTGCATCTGTGCTCAGCTTTTCCAGTTACACTTCACTGCTGGACAAAGAATGTTATGGAATGCATATTATCAGTTACTCAGACACACAAAGAGTGTTTATACAGGTATCTACATGTTTGACCATTTTATTCTGAGTGTTTGTGAGATGTTTTTCAAAAGAACATCTATAAAATTTTTCATTTGTCATTTTTTCTGTTCTGATTTCCATTGGTTTACATTGTGCTCCCCTGCGTTTGCCCACAAACATGGCCGACTGCAACTCGCCGTGACGTAGATTCCCGAGCTTTATAGCATTTTATCACAGCTCAATCAGAGCAGTTGAGCTCAGTAAGAGACAGATCAAACTGAGCATATTTTGTTGTTGTTAGAGTATCTGACTGTAGTATTGGTAATCAAGTAAGCAACGGTAAACAAGGCAACCATAATGGAGACAGCTGATTAGTCATGTGAGTGTAATGTTCGCGACCTCAGAGTTTATATGACAAAATGCGTTTCCATCTCGCATTATTTGCAGTTATCCTTTTTTGCAGGAGTCCAAAACCACCTCAAGCAAGCATAATTTGTTTTGAGTGTGAATTAAGAGATTTTCATTTGAAAGTGAATTAAAGGATTTATATTCCATCGCTTGTTTCTCAGAGAAGGTTCTGGCTGCAGACCGAGTGCACATGCAATCTGAGACTGCATGTGTGCTTTTAATGTGTACATCTAACCCCGCCCTTCACCCCACCCCTCACAGTGACGTCACTAGCTCTGTTGAGTGCATGTGTCCAAGACTGCATGTCTGAAACTGCATGTCGCAGCTTGCATGTGCAGACACTATTGGTTTCTCATGCAACAATTTAAAATGTGCATTAACACAGGGTGATGGATACCCAACTATAGACTTCTTTCGGTTTAGAGAAATAAGCATAGAGGGGAACATATTCGTTAGTCAGCGCAAACCATAAAATATATCAGACGCATTTGAATTCTGCACTGAATGCTGTATTTTAGAGATATATAGAGCAGATTAGAAGAAGAAATGGTAATGGGGCTGTCATCAGTTGTTAGATGTGGTTCTACTGAGTAGAGTGGCTCTGGCTGAACTGTGATATAAACAAAATGCTACTGGCTATTTTAAAAAAAGAGGATATGCTCAATATGTCTTGCCCTGACTTCCTGTTTCTCTTCACATTGAATAAAGATTTCAGACCACTGCCTTTAATGAGGACTACATCCTTGTTCAGTAGAACACCTTGATGAAATTCTACTGAAAGCATAAAAAACTTGACATGTAGCATTTGACTTAATGAATTTGTTGTGTTGAGAAGCCAACTTACACAGCTAATGTTGCCGAGTCTCCTGCTTGATTTTCACTGAACCTCCAAAAAGTTTTCCAAAGAGTTTCAACCAAAGGGAACTGAAGGTTGACCATCACGTCCAGAATGGCCTGATGAAACACAACAATTAAAACCATCTTGAAAGATATTTTACTTATATTTAGAAATATCCATGATTCCTTCTGTGTCATCTCCAAGCCTATAATCTAGCATTTTTGGAAAAACAGTCTGAGGTAGACTTGAACTAGAGAAGACTCACTTCGCAGTGTTCTCTGTAGAGCAGCTGAAAGCTCTTGAGATGTTCCAGCTCAATGCCCTCTGGTAAAGCTTTACCCTGCAGGTCAACATCAGGGAACTCTGGGAGAGCTCTGGACGCATCTAAACATCAAGAATAACAACAACCATGTGCTGATGTGTTATTAATATCCACTCAGGATCAGACATTTGGTCACATGACTAACATCTAGCTGGAAGCATTCAATTAGAGAGAAAAAAACATTTGTTCAAACATTCATTCATTCATTTTCCTTCGGCTTAGTCTCTGATTTATCAGAGGTCGCCACAGCGGATTGCACCGCCAACTATTCCAGCATATGTTTTACGCAGCGGATGCCCTTCCAGCCGCAACCCAGTACTGGGAAACACCCATACACTCTCGCATTCACAAACCCACTCATACACTACGGCCAATTTAGTTCATCCAATTCACCTATAGTGCATGTCCTTAGACTGTGCGGGAAACCAGAGCATCTGGAGGAAACCCACGTGAACACCGGGAGAACAAGCAAACTCCACAAAGAAGTGCCAACTGACCCAGCCGGATTTGTTAGTTTCAAATAACTAAAAATGGGGTTTTCAAAAATACTAAAATGAAATGTAGTTTAAGTTAAACACTTGGTTAGATGTTTCATTATATTTTTATTTAAGTCAGATGGACTGAATTGTTTTTAAAAATGAGTTCACTCATTAGTTGAATTGATTAAATCTGGTCACATTAAATCTATTTTAGATGTGCCTAATTACCATTCCAAAAAAAAACAACCATTCATAAAATATAATGCAACTCTTAGCAATAAAGCTGATTAACTGTTGGAAATGGAAATGTCCTAGTAAATTTAATTAATTTGTTTTGCAAATATATGTTTATTAACAAAGTATCATTTAATGCACGCAGCAAAAATTAGTAAACAAGGTTATCAAATGCAAAGATTTGACTAATTTATACTTTTTATTTCATAAAATGAACAATTTTGCTTTAACCACATTACCATTTAAAGGTTAGGACTTTTAATGTTTTTAAAATAAACTCTTTAGATAACCAAGTTGTTTGTAGCATTACAGATGTCTCTACATTTGATAACTTTAGTGCACTTTTGTATTAATTTCTTTATTTATTTTATCTTAACCACCCCAAACTTTTGAATGGTTAAAAAGTTTTTCAAAATTCCGTTTTAAGTCTATATTTGGGAATCTGGACCACAAAACCGATCGTGATTTATTTTTATTTTTTTTATTGAGATAGATACATCTGAAAAGTTAAATGAATAAACATAGAAAAGTGAGATTAAGTCAAGATATAACTATATAACTTAAAATGTAAAATCTGAGGGTTAAAAACCCCCAGAGAAATCCCCTTTAAAGCTGTCTAAATGAAATGTTTAGCAATGAAAATTACTAATCAAAATTTGATTTTAGATATTTCTACAGTAGGAAATTTACATGATATATTCATGGAGCATGATCTTTACTTAATATTTTCATGAGTTTTGACATAAAATAAAAAGAGATCATTTTGACCGATGCGGTAGACTTGTTTTGTGGTCCAGGCTCACATTTTAAATGATACTTTTTATAAGCTTTATATATTCCCACTAGAATGGAATGCACGAAGAATACCTTTTGGTGTTACTGACTTTTAAGGATTCTGCCATAACTCACCGAGAAACTGCTGGTACTGCTGGACCTGTGTGCTGATGTCCGACAAACCCGAGCTCTGCTGCTGCTGCTGCTGCTGCTGTCCCGATCCTGACGACATCCCGTTGGTGATTCCCTCCACCTTCTGAACCGGCTTCAACCTGCAGGGACGCAGAATCAGAGAGACTGAGAAACACAGGATCCAGAGAGAGACTGAAGGTGAGAACTGACAGAGAGCATGAGTGTCCACCTCTGTTTCTGGGAGAAGGGCTGCTGTCTCATGGCCAGGTGCTGCTGGTCCTCCATCAGCCGGAGCAGAGAGGAGCTCGCTTTGATCCGCAGGCCATAGTAGTGATATTTGGAATTCCCTCTGGAACAAACAGACCAAAGCTTCAGTGCACCTGCGTGACCTGAACCAGAGGATCATGGAGGCGTCTAATCGCATGTGCGTGACTCACAGACACATTCAAAACCACCATTCAAAAGTTTCAAGTCGGTACCATTTTCAAATGTTTTTGAAAGAAGTCTTTTATGTTCACAAACGCTGTATTTATTTCATGTAAAGCACAGGGAAAACTGGTAAAATGCATAATTGCTCTTTAAAATAACAGGTTTTAAAAATGTACATTTAAAATGTAATTTATTTCAAAAATTTTATTATCCATAAACTCCACTCTTATGAACAGTGTAATGCAATGCAACATTCATTTACTTGTTAGTAAACCATTCACAAACAAACCAAAACTTTTTTTTTATTACGTTTTATTTTTAAATCAACTTTATGGGGCTGGCTAACTACATTTGACTTTTGGGGGGAGAACTACTTTTTTATTATTTTGATATCTTTATTTTTATTATGATAATTATTATTAGTTTAGACCTGTCATGGATCAATACATGATCAATGCTATTAAAATCTCTGTTAGGTCTTAATAACTGCTACATTTATTCATTCAAACATTTTGACAAGAGATTTTTAGGTTTTTAGTTGTCGTTTGAATGATACTAGTGAATCAGCAGTCATTGTGGGAATGGGAAGAATTTATGAAAAAGAAAGTGCATAATATAAAGACAGAATGTGGCAGATGGGTGAGAACCACTGCTGTGGACTATTGTATGCTGATTTCAATGCCTGACATGCACTATCCCATGCCACTGTTTGGCAAATGTGTGTGTATATCCATACACATCCAAATTTGTGTTATGCAGTATCGTTGCAAAGTACCGAAATGACAAATCTGAAATAAACTTTGAATTTGATGATAATCCATGCAGCTCTTTGATCAGCCGATTCGAATGTTATCACTCGATTGAATGGGCGTTATCAGGGGTTATCAGCTGATAGATATGGGCCAGTAGGGGCCTTCTGCGCCTACTGGTAGGCTCAGAAAGCTGTTATCATCCATCCACATGGTTAAGCCGCTGGAAGTTAAGGAGAATTATTTATATTATTTATTAAATTTCCCATTAATTGTATTTTATTAACGTCTACCCCTACCCCGACCCTAAAGCCAACTGTCACACAGTAATGTAAAAACAGATCTGGATCTGGAGTCTTCTCTATTAGTATACCTGAATAACCTTGTGGATGGATAATAACAGCCTTCTGAGCGTACCAGTAGGCGCAGAAGGCCCTTATTGGCCCATATCTATCAGCTGATAACCACTGATAACGGTCATTCAATCGAGTGATGACATTAGAAGTGGGTGTTTTCATTACTGTCTTTCCTCTTCATGCAATGGATTGGATGAACAATATTTCCTCTTTCTTTTTCTTTTTTTTGAAGAGAGAGAAGAACTAAAGCATCACTACTTGAATCAACTCTGAATAGCTAAGCATTTTTTTCGCAACGGCTTAATTAATACACATCGGACACAGTGTGCAAGGTTTATGTGCGTGACAAATTTTTAGGATACAAATACAAGAAGACATGCATTTACCAAAGTGTTTTTTTCCCTGAGTCAAGTGTGTTTTTTGTCAAAGCACTTATTTAAAAAAATGCCAGTAGAGTATAGCAAGATGCTGAGTGTTTCTCTGTTTTTTTGTTGTTTTTTTATGTTCTGACCGAGTGTTGTTTGCAAGAGTGCTGCCATTTTCAGCTGCTTTTTGCATAAGTGGACACAAGCCCTTAACGTGTGTATGAATTCAAAATTGATCCATGCTTAAAAAAAGTTTGTTTTGGTAATCTTTAATCAAAGTCTGGACATTTTCTTCTGCGTTTGGAGTGTCAGTCCTTCTCTGTTGACGTCAGTTTGACGGCTTCAGCTACAATATTCTTAACCACGCCCGTCTTACCTTTAGTTTGCTATGAGAAAATTATGTGCGAAAAGAAAGCCCCGCCCCCTACTCAATATTCTGTTTCAGTTGGAAGTACATCAACGTACTGAAATAAAAGTCTCAGCAACTTCCGTTAATGTTAACTTAATGTTAGCTTGCACATCAAAAAAAAACAATCATTACAGCATTATTATAGGCAATAAATATCACACACCCCCAAGGCGCTACCAGTCAGAGCGCGTTGTTACATCCAGATTTCTCTCACCGTGTGCCCAGACGTCTGGTCCGCAAGCCCATGAACACGGAGCGGATGAGTTTCCCGAAGGACGCGGCATTGACTGGCTCCAGCTTCTGCTCCTGACAGTGCAGCAGGTAGTGGCAGTAGAGAGTAGACCTGGGCAAACTCACTCCTTCTGCTGTCTCATAATTATCCAACAACCACTGCACCTGAGGGCCAGAGGACAGCTGCCGGGATAAGACACACACACACACAGCCAAACACACTCACTCAGACAGAGCGCCCAGGCTAAAGGATGTCCTGATACACACAAACATATAGATGCAAACATGTGGGAACACTTTCGCATGCAGACACTGTGCATGCATATGGGTGATTGTATAATTATAGATACATTCGGTGTCAAAATGTGTCAGTTTTTTCAAGTTTTTTATTTGTTTTTTTAAATAACTTGTCACGTATTGTCGTGAATTACAAGGTTACAGGCTATGACAAAATAATCATTTCTGCTACAAAAAAAAGTGTATTACATACTTGAAAATCATAATTTCTTGTTGTCTGGATTATTTTTTTGTGTTATTGTGAAATCAACACTTTTTATTATTAATAATCATAGTAATAATAATTAGTTAATAATAATTAGTAATGTGTCCATATATCCACAAACTGAAATATTTCCCACAAAAATTTAAAATACAGCAAATATCCTTCATAGATAAGAAAATATTTGAATTGCAAAAGTTCTTATTTTGTAGAACATTACAATTGTTACCACAGTATCAAATGAACATTGAATTTATCACTGATTTTCATTCGTTTCATTCATTTGTTGTTTAACAGTGCTTTTAATCATAACTTTATTAGTGCAATGTACTTGCTACCAATGTGATTTTTGGTTAGCCAAATAAGATAACACACTGTCGAAAAGTCAACAACAAATATTTTTATTTTGCTTTAACTCATGGTAATAATCAAGTTTCAACTACTTTTTTTAGTTATACAAAGTTTAACTTCATATTTTTTGTCAGTTTGATTGATGTAAGTTGAGACAACTAGAAAAATCACTAATTTGATTCAACTAAAAAAAATTTAGGCTTTTTTTTGCAGTGCAGAGTTGACAATGCATATTGGTCATAGTATGCATAATATTCCAAAAATTGATCGCTTTTCTAGTTATTAAAAGGGAACATTGCAAAACTGAGGAACAGTTGATGACAGCATGGTTTGATGTTTGGTCGACCATAATTCCCACCCACACAGAGAACTCATTTTAAAGCTGTTTATTCATTTTGGTTTTATCACATCTTCATTTTGTTTGTAAGAACAAAATGTGATGAAAACACAAAAAAATATTTGAAAAAAATAAATGTATATGTTCGTGAGCAGGTTCAAATTTGGCATAAACGAACCATTTTTTTCCATTTAAAAAAACAACAACAAAAAAGAGAAAACCAATTATACGCGGGTACACGGACCCATACTACAAAGGAGTTTTCTTTTTTCATTAAAAGTAAAAAAGGAAGTTATTTGGCACAACAACAAAGAAAAATGTATCTCCAATTCTAGAATCACCCCTATGCACGGCAATTATGCACTCATGCAGAGATTTTCTTTGACACATCATTTAAAGTCAACATAAAACAGCCTTTACTAACCCGGTAGTGCATTTTGAAGCGACACAAAATATTGAGATGGAAAACAATGATAAAAAGTAGTTGTTCTAGACATGAACGTACTCTCAAAAAATGACGTTTGCTGTTTGTTTAAACTACTTATTTAAAATGAGCTGAAACAACAAAATTCATGAGGTTTTTTGGTGGACAACTTAATCGTTTTATGTTCCTTCCACCTACATTTGTAATGACTAATAAGTAACTTAATTCCTTCATGTTATCACAACACAAATCGATTGTGTGGAACCCAGCATTTTTGTACAGTATAAGTTTGCAGTAGATCTAAAAATCATGTTGACCTTAAATGAACACAGTGTCCTTAAACAAATGACATTATTTAGCCATGTCTATATAAAATATTGTTATTCTGACAGCTTTGTGGAAGCATTCAGTGCTGTGAATATGAATGTCTTTGTCTGAATTTCTCGGCGCAATTTTAATTATACATGCGTTTTGTGGTAGTTGTTTTGTTTTTCATTTCTTTAATTTTTTCAGTATTTCAAAAAAGAAGTATAGTGAAAGATGAAACAAAAGTCTTTCGGCAGAGATGTTTGGCTGAATGACCTTGCACCATCAGTCAAGTTTTTAGGGTTGGATTTATTTTGTTTCTGTTTTTGAAAGAAACGTCTTATGCTCACAGAGGCTACATGTATTTAAGCACAAATAGAGAGAAAACGAAACAGTATTATTAAGAAAAAATGAACCGTATTGTTTTAAAATGTAACTTATTTAGTATTTTAATGTAATTTATACAGATTTTTTAGCATGAGCCCTTTGTGGTAGCATTATTAGTTATTCTTTTATATATTTTAATGAGAACAGATCAGAATAAATATGTTCCTTCATTTTTATACTAACCCTAACCTTTAATTTTTATACCTATCTGTTGTGCTAAATGACAGTGAGATTAGTTTACAACAATTTGTTTTCACAACCATTTATTTGAAAGTAGACACATTGCTTTCTATGTATATCAGAGAGAAAGTCAGACAGGGGGCACATTTTTTTTTTCACAGCACTGTATGCCTCTCAACAGCTGTTTTTGCGTGCCGTGGCATACAAGGTGAGTATGCAATGAAGTCAATCGATGGAATGCCTCAATCATTAATTAAAATAGTTGTATAATAGTGTGTGTAGCAAAATTGGAAGGGTGTTTTATATATGAACATGTTGAGCACAAGGTCATCTGACTCTCATGAGTATCATGAATATGATTATGACTGAATTTGAATGTTTCTGCGATGAACACGACAGCACAGTGAAAGGCTTAGCAAGCATCACTCATGTCAACTGGACATGTGTCGTCATAGAAGTAGCATGCTTGGGAGACAAAAGTCAATCTAATGACTGTTAAACTGAAATGATTTATATAATGATGCACCAATCTTGATTTTTCAAAAGCCCATTCAGATTGCAGATTTTGTACATCTTATTAAATCAAATACAGATGTTTTATAAACATAAATTATATTATTAGATATATCAATTGTGTAATAAAAAATAAATAAATAAATGTATGAATAAAAAAGTCTAAATCACTCTCTGTCTGTAGGTGGCGCTTATAGAACAGCAGTAATAATGGCATTTCCTTGGTTAGTGCTGTAAACAAAACACATGCGCTGTTCTATATTATGCATTATAAGCAGATAATCTTTAAAATATATAAACTTGCAATAGTCCCTTTATATATTTCAATAAACCTTCCCATGTTTGTCCAGTATTTCTAGCAGTATTTTCTTAAAAACTGTGATTTCTGTCAGTGAGTTTTTTTAAATACAACTATAATCCACTCATAAGACAAAACAAACAGATGCAAGTATATTGATTGAACCCCACGTGGAGCCCATTAATGCTTCGTTTACACCTGTTGTACTTTAAAATTTTTGCATTGTTGTTTGTATGCAAGTCCAGAACAGAAATTGGCCAAATCGCAAGTTTGGAGAAAAAAAATGTCCAATTCCAATTTCTGGCTGGTCGATCGGTGCATCTCAAGATTTGTGCTTCTCGATCCTAGTCCTCGCAACCCACCGCTCTGCACATTTTTTATGTTTAATTTTATTATTTATTTATATTTTAAATAAATACATTAATTTTAATGTTTTATTTCTTCTTACTTCAGACATTTGACTGTAAGTGCCCTGTCATGTGAACTCTGCAGGATATTTCACCATGATTACAATTCAAACGGAGCATATATGTTTCATTCAAATGTCGCATTTTAGAGTACGATATGTGAATTTAAAGGATTTGTTATCTCAAAAATAAAAATTCTGTTATTAATTACTCAGTTTCATGTCATTCCAATCTCCTGAGACCTTCGTTCATCAACACAAATGAAGATATTTTAGATTCGAGAGCTCTCTGACCCTCCATAGACAGCAAGGAAACCAAAACATTGTCAAAACATTCCGTGTGGCTTCAGTGGTTCAACTGTATTCATACGAAGCTCCATGAACCCTTTAGTGTGCCAAAAAACTGACTTGTTGTCTGAATTTATTTGTCCTGGTGTGATTTTACTCTTCCTCTATTTTCTCTTAGTGCAATACATCATACTTTTTTGCCCACAAAAGTGTTCTTGGAGCTTCGTATGATTACAGTCGAACCACTGAAGTCACATGGAATGTTTTGATAATGCTTTTAGTTCCTTTCCTGAACTTTGAACATCTCATAACACTTGCTGGTTATGGAGGGTCAGAGAACTCTCAGATTTCATCTAAAATATCTTAATTTGGATTCCGAAAATGAACAAAGGTTTCAGGGGATAAGAACATCATGAGGGTGAGTAATTAATAACAGAATATTCATTTTGGATGAACTAAACCATTAAATTGTATATATCTACATACACTCACTGGACACTTTATTAGGTACAACTGTCCAGCTGCCCGTTAACGCAAATTTCTAATCAGCCAATCACATGGCAGAAACTCAATGCATTTAGGCATGTAGACATGGTCAAGACGATCTGCTGCAATTCAAACCGAGCATCAGAATGGGGAAGAAAGGTGATTTAAGTGACTTTGAACATGGCATGGTGGTTGTTGCCAGACAGGCTGGTCTGAGTATTTCAGAAACTGCTGATCTACTGGGATTTTCATGCACAACCATCTCTAGGGTTTACAGAGAATGGTCCAAAAAAGAGAAAATATCCAGTGAGCGGCAGTTCTGTGGGCGCAAATGCTTTGTTGATGCCAGAGATCCAAGGAGAATTGCCAGACTGGTTCCAGCTAATAGAAAGGCAACAGTAACTCAAGGTTCAGGCTGCTGGTGGTGTTGTAATGGTGTGGGGGATATTTTCTTGTCACACGTTGGGCCCATTAGTACTAATTGAGCATCGTGTTAACGCCACAGCCTACCTGAGTATTGTTGCTGACCATGTCCATCCCTTTATGACCACAGTGTACCCATCTTCTGATGGCTACTTCCAGCAGGATAACGCACCATGTCATAAAGCGCGAATCATCTCAGACTGGTTTCATGAACATGACAATGAGTTCACTGTACTCAAATGGTCGCCACTGTCACCAGATCTCAATCTAATAGAGCACTTTGGGATGTGGTGGAATGGGAAGTTCACATCATGGATGTGCAGCCGACAAATCTGCAGCAACTGCATGATGTTATCATGTCAATATGGACCAAAATGTCTGAGGAATATTTCCAGTACCTTGTTGAATCTATGCCACGAAAGATTAAGGCAGTTCTGAAGACAAAAGGGGGTCCAACTAGGTACTAGTAACTTGTACCTTATAAAGTGGCCGGTGAGTGTATAATATATATTATTATATATGTAGGTATATTATGTCACACTTCTCTAGTAAGTGTTGTGTGTGTGTGTGAAATTTCTGAAATTTATTATGTATAATGATGTAAAGATTCTATGTGCTCAAGTAGTAGAGAGCACTGTGTAGGACCCTGGAGCTCTTCTAAAGGCCCTGATATGCTTCAAACGAAATCAGAGAACGAACTGTAATGATGTCATATTGAAAAATCCAGACAAAATGAAGGGTTTTTTTTGTTTGTTTCGGCAGTTGAAACAGCTCACCAATGTGAACTTTTAAGGGAGTTCGTTTTGTCTTCTAAACACCTTTCACCTACCATTGGTCTGTGATGCAATTGGTGGGTGTGTTCTGGAACTCCGCCTTCTTTGACATGCAATTTCTTTCCTGCATTTAATTTCTCATTCCACAGGGGTCAGACAGGAGATCAATATCCAAAACAACAACACTAGCCACATGAATACGCAGTTGAGTAGCAGAGCTGGTATGATCACTCACAGAGACACTTTACCTTTTGGAGGTTGGAAACTTTGACTCAGAGAGTTCACACACACAACAAGAAGCCCACCTCAAGACTTCACATCTTTTCTATGAGTAATTTGGAGTGTTCAAAAATACTAAACCACTCTTTGCCGTCAAACATCATTTTGCACTTAAACGAAGAAGACAAATAACATACTTTGAAGTATGCCATGGCCTTAACAAGCTGATTTTCTCAATCTGGTGTGTGGTAAATAATAAACTAGCAAAATATACAGAGCGGTGAGGTGCAAGGAGAGGTATTTCGAAGCACTGGTCTAGATTCAGATTTGTGAGTATCACTGTGCTCTCTGACATGTGCAATGAGATCATCACCATGCGTTTAAACTGGTTCGGGTAAAGGGGGGCAGTCAGTGAGTGGCGATGGGTGACGATTAAGCTCCGCCCCCTGCTTTCGTCATACCTTTTTGTCTGCCGACGGCACGCTATTGTCCTCGCCTTCATTTATACTCACGGTGGCTGGAGAGGCGCGAGTGGGGTGTGGATACCCGTGACCGTTTCCACTGCTACCGGTTCCGGTGCCGGCCAGCATGTAGCCGCCTTGGATCACGTAGCTGCCACCGCTACCATTAGCCTCGCCGGCAGATTCTCCAGAGCCGTTAGCTGCCGTCCCCGCAGCCGCTACTACTGCTGTGACCCCACTGCCCGCAGCTGTGGTGGGGTTGGCCACAATCTGCCCCGTCCCTGCCACAAACATGGGCACACCTGGGGATCCTGAGGTGACGGAGACGGTGAGAGGCGTGCCAGGGGACGTGGCTTCAGATCCAGAGGCAGGGGTGGCCTCGTAGTACTGTCCTGCACTGCTCTGGGTGTACAGAGGGGTCTCTGTGTAGGGGAAATTGCTGGAGCGACTATGAGCAAATGAAAACGTTTATTAGGATTCTGGGTTGCAACCAAACACAGTGTTTTCCTTGAGTGATGCTTTAAAAGGAACTTTGCTGCTGTACAATGGCTGCAGCAGGTGCAATGTTATTACGCAGCACTGTTACCTAGTTACCTAGCTGGGAACTATTTTCAGGTGCTGCGTAATATCTTTGGTCTTAACTACATGATGTAAGTACAGAAGAGTCAAGCTTCAAATAGGAAATGGTAAACATGCTAATGGTCTAATCCGATTCAATGATTTGTGCTAAGCTAAGCTAAAACTGCTTCTACTAGACCCAGTGATCGGCTGAATGGATTCAAAAAAGGTAAAACTCAACTGTTTAAGTCTAAGTGGCTTGTAAAATTAGCCCATTTACAAAAAAGGTAGAGCGTTCCTTAAAGAGTAAAGGTAAATAGCAGTTTCCATAACCAGTGGTTGACAGAGGTTTCAGCAGAGAGTTAACTGTTTACTCAGGAAATAAATATAGCATCTCACTATACAGGAGGCATGTATAGTGTGAAAAGCCCTATAGCTGATTCAGCACAGATGCTTCCTGTAAATACTCACATCGTGCTAGTGGTGTAGTTTGCTTCTCCTCCTTCCACATACTGCACCTGGTTAGTGTACACATGCTGGACAGGCACCTGCTGGAGCTGCTGCTGTACCTGTGGTGTACAAAATACACATCATCACACTTTTGCAACCCTTTTTTTTAAAAAAAAGTGTGAAGCCATGTTTAATGCACTGAATCAGTGTTTCCCAACCTTTTAGTCTTATGTACCACCCAAACACATCATCCACAACAAAATAGAAATGTGCTCAACTTGTATTAAACTGGAAATGACCAAAAATTCACTTTTCATAGAAACAATCAATACTGTGGGTGAAAAATAGACTCAAGTTGAAAACAAGTAATACAAGTGTATTTGATTGGATGAACATAGAAAAGTTATTTAGCTTTTCTCTTTAAAAAAATGAAGAACAAATGATTGATGATAAAGTTACAATTATTTATGTGTTAAAACCAAAATGCAATATATTAGCATTTAAAGGTTTGGGGGAGTGAGACTAGATTTAATATAAAATATATAACTGTAATTGTTTTATTACTGTTTATTATTGTATTTTTATCAAGCAAATTGAGCATTGCTGAGCATTAAGAAACGTCTTTGAAAAGATGAAACATTAATATTGTGAAATATTGTTACAAATTAGAATAACGGTTTTAAATTGTAATATATTTTTAAAGCTGAATCTTCAGCGTCCATTACAAAAAAAAATTCTTGAAAATGCTTGTGCTGCTTAACATTTTTGTAAACTTTTACAAAAATATTTAATACAAATATTTAAAGATATTTGTCTGAAATAGGAAGATTTTACTTATTTATATTTACATTCATAATTTATTATAAAATACTGGAAACACTAGACATTAGTTAACTACATAAGTTAACATGAAAAATATTTTAGAGTGTTTATTTATATTTGTTAATATTGCTTTTGTGTAAATGTTTTATTGCTGTTCTTACTGTTTATTACAGCATTTTTCATAAAACAAAGGGAGGACGGGTTGAGCATAAACAGACTTGTTTGTTAAAAATGTATGGACCTCAAACTTTTAATTGCATTAAATTGTGTTAATTGTATAAATTGTATTTAAATGTATTAATTGTAATGTATAGCAGTAATTTATATTTTAATAAAGTACACAATGTAACCCGCAGAGAACATAGACCCCAGGTTGGAAATCACTGCACTACATCTAACACAATCAACTGACTCTCTGACTGAGCACAGCTTCACCTACACACTGTGTTTAACTAAAGTCACCTACTCTATGGGCAGAGGGCATCTCATAGAGGAAAGACTGCACATCTGGCACAGAAGCAGAGGTGTAGGAGACCCCGTCTGTCTCCCAGCCCACTGCCACCAGCGGAAGAGAGAAGCTGACGGGTGAATAGGCCACAGGTACAGATGAGAAGTCCATCAAACCTCCATCAACAGAAGCGTAAGATAAACTCTCTCCAAATGGGTTAGTGTGCTTCTCTAGTAGTACTACGGCTGGCCTATGCTCCAACCAGTCCTCTATCTGTCTCTGTCTCCTCAATTTACTTTCTCCCTCTCTGAAATAAGTGCTCTGAAATCAACCAACAGAGGGTTAGACAACTGTCTGCTTAAAGAATTTTGCAAGAAGACTGGTTAAGACACTTTTTTTTTGAATGAACTGTTGCTTTAAAGGCACAATATGTGAGTTTGTTTCATAATATTATAAAAACCCTTACAACAATGTTATATTTTCCTGACTTATGTACTTAAATTATCTCAAATGTTTCGAAGAATGTTCAAATCCAGAGAAATTAGCAATTTTAACTAGTAACAAAGAGAGTGTCCTGTGTGGCCATGCAAATGACGTCTCACACACTCGATTTCTGATTTGCTTTTACAGAAAACAGAGAAACAGCAAAGGCTCTTTAATATGTTATGTTTTATTGGACTGCACAGAGGAGCAACAGTGCTTTGCTGCTTCTCCATGTGATCAAAAGGGGTGGACTATGGCATAATAAAACCTCCACTGCTTTAGTGCCATGTCGCGCTCATCTCTCATTGCGTCACACTTTTCAGTTCTGAAAACACGAGGCGCACTACACTGCTTTATTTGGTGATTTTACTATGTACTTTAGTATTAGACTGCACTTTTGACGTCGGGTGTTTTTTCTGCCTTAAAAAAAGTTGACTTTTTTTGAACTGCAGGCGCACAGAGTGCTCCGTCAAAAATGCAAGGCGCAGCAGGTGGTTAGAATTTGCATAAACAGCATGCAAATGGTCGCTGCCAACGCAAAATCATTAAAAAAGGTGCCTCACCGCAAAAAACTTGTCCAGTATCTGTCCCAATCTGGGCCTTATTCTGCTTCATACTACTATGATAATAAGATTTGAATACTTTAGCTCATAGATGTAATGAAGACCATAACTCCCATGATTCCATACTAGGTCACAATATCATCAAACTACACCTTTGTTTTGCATATGTACCCTCTATAGCAGAGAAATTTACATACTGTGCCTTTAAATGGGTCATGACATGAGAAATCAAGGAGGTGGCAACTCTAAGTTTCATAGCTTAAAATGTCTTCCTTATTATAAGCAAAGCATTTATTTAAAACATTTGTTTCGAAAATGGGTCACTCGGAAATTTTGAGATTTGGGACATCACACAAGCACAGTAAATCTGAACAGTGTTAATTAAATGAAATGAGTTCATTGCACTCAAATGTCGATGAAAGTTCACTGAACTTAATAGGACAAAAGTTGTGTCACAAAATGTAATTGCATGAAGCTGAAAGCTGAGAAGCAGATTTCTATTTCCCAGCGTGTTTTGCGTCAGACAGGAAAATAAATGTTGAAATGAATTGTCATTGTTGTGGTTTTTGTGCAAAATTAGCATAGAGAGACATTTAGAGAGACAGAGCTTGTCAGGTGGTGGAATGTTTGGGAGGTGATGTGCTGTACAGTAATCTAGTGACTGATTATCATATGTTAGTAACTGATTTCAGTTCACTTGTTTCTGTCTAAAATGTTCACAGTGTAGAGCAATTTTAAATCCTTCTCCTATTTTATGTTTTTTGGTTGTAGATGTCACTGTACAACTTGCAACAAGAATGTTGTGACAGTTGATCGGTGAGGTATTTCCCCTGTGACCGGACAGCTGACTGGCAAATGGCAAAGATGAGTGTTGTATGTTCCAAGACTGAACAATCTTTAACTTGCAGCATCAGAAAACAAATCCAGTGAGCTGAAACAGACACAGTGCCTCACCATGAAGCTGATGATTTAAAGCAACACTAAAGCAACAATTTTTTGGAAATGCTCTCATTATAGCTCCCTTGTTGATTAACAACTTGCTCAAAAATGTCAAAACAGGGTTTTGATTATTTTTATATTTAATAATACTGTTAGCTAGTTACCTAGCTGATGACTATTTTCAGGTGCTGCATAATAGCATTATGCTGTAATGAGAGAATAGGTTATATCGGCCCACAAAATAATGTTACTACAGTAGGGTCAAGTTTTAAAAGGGAAAATTTTTTGAGGTAGATGCTAATGGTCTAATCTAATTCAAGGATTTATGCTAAGCTAAAAGTGCTCCCACCAGACCCCAAAATCATCTGAATAGTTTCAAAAATAATAACTAACTCTAAAAAAAATTATATTTAACTCTACAGAACTTGTAGAATGAGCATATTTCCAAAAAACTGGAGTGTTTCTCTATAACAAATACTGCACTGAATGCACTTTCACTGAAAACAATAAAAAAAAACATACAGAGGTTTAGAATGAATTAAAAACATCTCTGTATTTTGCAAAAACATTATAAATCAACCTCAAAGAATACATCATATTATATTATTATACTATCAGAGATGCATGTCATGACCCCTTCAATACAATACATTCAAAAATAGATGGGTGTGAACATTGAAAATGAAATATGAAATGTCATTTGAAATGCATTTTACAGAAAGAGAGAGAGAGAGTGGACATCATAGGCATCTAATGAACTGCAAAGTCAGTCTTTACTGACACAATAGCACATTTACATGAGTGTTATGGCTCACCTCCTGTGTCAGGTGCACAGACTGTAGGCTGGTGACATTCAGCTGCGTGCCCGGCTCTGTTTTTGTTGTCTGAGATGTGGCTTGAACTACTGACCTCTGTTGATAAATTGAAAAATGAAATATATTAGCGCAGTAAACAAGCTATTGTGAGAATGACAAACCACTGTCTATTTTATCAAAACCGGGTCACAGTTCACAACTTTTTGTGTGAAAGTATTTCCACAGAATAAAGGAAGTTACAGAAGGAACCATCTCAGACAATAAAAAATTTCAATGAAAAAGTCATACCCCTGAAGAAATGAATAGCACTTGTATTTGAAATGAAATAAAGACTCTAGTTATATCAGTGGCCTAAAAAAGCCATTTACTCTGGGACAGTGATGTTCAGATCACACGTTAACCAGAATACTACTTATTTTAATTTAGTATCCATCTGTTATTTTCTCTTATATATTAATAATGTATTTTTTTTCCAGTGGCAGTTAAGGTAAATTTAGCAGGACTTCAGTGTCACATGATCCTTCAGAAATCATTGTAATCTACTGATCTACTAAATTGTACATTTATTATTAACATGTTTAATATTTTGGTGGAAACTGGACTATTTTTTTCAGGATTGTTTACTGAATAGAAAGATAAGAAGAACAGCATTTTGAATTTGAAATATAATTATTTTGTAATACTATATAATATAATACTGTCACTTTTCATAAATTTCATGCATCCTAATCTGAAATCATATTGCACAAAATGAACATAACTCTGATAAAATATGTAAAAACAACAAATCAGCTCTTGGGTCCTGCACTATAAATGTTACTGTATGTGCAAATGACAAACTATAACCTATTCTCGTGATGGGTCATTATACATGTGTACACTTTGACATTCAGGGTATAGTTACTCAACAATGATTTATTTAAAAACCTAAAAGTTTTTCCTTTTCATTTCTGAAAGGTTTCACATTCAGATGCTAGCATTGTCATAATGTTACCCATTCACATGGATCTACAAAAATGACTAAATATGCTGTATTATTCATCCCAGGCCAGTGTCTGTGCGCATACACGTTTTTATCAAGTGTGTGCCTATAAACTGAACAATTCATTGTTTTGTTTTTTTAAATCACATTTGTAGTTTACATGGAGACAAAAACAGTATTGTTTTCTAAAACTTGCATTTCAGGTCCAAAAAAAACACAAATGAATGGCCAAAATGCATAGGTTTTCTATTTTTACACATACCCTAGTTGCTGTCTTGTTGATATACAGTTTGTGAACCTTCCAAAAACATTACCAGAAGATTTACTAGAATCTTTGGGGAATTACAGCTGTAAGTGGTGTTTAAAGGCATAGTTCCCCCAAAAATGAAAATTTACTGCTGAACCTAAAAGAAGATATTTTGAAGAAGCTGGAATCTGGTATACATTGACTTTCATAGTGGGAAAAACAAATAATATTGAAGTCAATGGTTCCCAGTTCCCAGCTTTCTTCAAATTGTCTTCTTTTAGGTTCAGCAGACAAAAAGAACATAAAAAACAGGTTTGTGACAAGTGAAGGGTGAGTAAATGATGACAGAATTTTCAGTTTTGGGTGAACTATCCCTTTAAAATAGGTAAACAAATTAGCACATTTAATAAAAAACATTGATAGCAGTGGTTTCCTATGTGGTGACCATAAATGCCCATGAACGGTAGTGTGTTTGTGTTTTTTCTGATGGCAGAAAAAGACAAAATCCTTTTATGGTCGAGCTTCATACATTTTAGGACTGCTTTTCTAAGAACTGCTGTTCTATAAAACTCACACCACAAGCAGTGCTGAATTCCCCCATCTGTGAACTCACTAAAGCCCAGGTGTTTAGCAATCCTCTCCCAGTTTTCTAAGCTTCAGCAGCATGTCTTCTGATCTAACCGAAATTTATTTAATTACACCATATTGCAGTAAAAAAATACCATGCAAGAAACTTACATTTTTTTGTATTTTTTTATGTTACAAGGCAGATCAAAACTATTTATGGTAAGCTGAAGTTAAAAACGAATAGTTTTATAGTTATTGAATAGTTTTATTACTATTTGAGTGTTTTTTTGGGAACATCACATTTTGAAAAGCCAAATAATTTAAGAGGGTTACTATATATTTTTGTCAGAATCTATTTAGACTACTTGACTTGATCCAAGCAGAGTAAATGTAAAGGCAAAGCTGTCACGTTTGACTAATTACTTTACTTCAAATACTTTTGAAGACTTATATTTGAATTATTTGTTCATTTAACACTTTTGTATGACACTTCAGAGTTGCGTGTATTCAGGTGTGCACAGGGTTGTGGTTTAGGGTTAGTTTTACCTGTTGGGCTGACTGTACCTGCTGCACCACCTGTGTAGGAACTCCAGTCTGGACCACAGCAGCAGGAGGACTGGAATCTGACACAGAGTCACTGGAGTGTAGAGAACCCTCTAGAGGAATACAAGAAAAAGCAAAACTCTTATAGTCAGCAAGAAATTCTTACCTATTGGGATTTATAACAGCTTATTGATGGAAACATTTTGATTTGTTCATGGAGATCTGATTGGATGCTTGTGGTTTGCTGTTGATTGATCGCAGGTGAGTGACAGGTTGACACATTATCAAAAAAGAGACATCAGTAAAGAGGGAGGGGAAGATATTTTGAGTAAAGTTTAAGAGGGCACATTCTTTTAAAAAAAAGAAATGCATTTCTATTTAGACATTTGGCAGAAGCTTTTATCTAAACACTGCATTCATAGTACAAATTTCATACGGTTTATGCTTTCTCTGAAAACTAAATTCATGACCTTTTAGTTGCTTGTGCGTCACTTTTAACATCACAGGAATAATATGCATAATAATATGAATGAAAGCACATAGAAATGGTCAAATAAACCATTTATAAATTTTACAACTGATAGATTAACACATTTGGCATTTTAGATGGCAATTTTAAATGTTTTAATCTATAATAGATGGCTGTTCAGATATTGCTAAGTGGAAACTAGAGAGTTTTATGAGGTTGCTAAAGCTTGGCTAGATGGTTGCTATGGTGTTCTACATGGCTGTTTACTGGCCAAAATTACATTTCCCTACTATCACGTGTCTTAGGATATTCTGGTCCCTATGGCCGCATACACCGTTTAAAGTTTCCGTATGATATTCTGGTCCTTAAATGGACACATGCACAGTGTAAAATTTCAGTAGTGAAGAACATTGACTCCCAAAATTGGGACGATTGATACTGTAATAACAGTAGCAACATTCTGGCAACTTGAATGTTTGGTATCTACCATTTATGACCCAAGTAATGTTACTGCAATATATATATATATAATACATTTTAAAGTACCCATATTATGCTATTACGTAGGTACCCTACAGTATGTTAGCCAAGGTTAAAAAACCCAGCACAGGTCAGAAACTAAACGCCAATTACCATATCTGACAGGAGTCTTCCTTCTATCAGTCATCATAAGCACTGTACACAGTAGGGACTGCCTTAACATTTCTTTTTAGTTTGAGTTTGCATTCAATGAACAAACACTGGAAGATTAATTGATTAAAAATTTTTTATATGCAAATCAAAGCATAAAATCACTTTCCCAAAGCAAAAAAATAAAAAGTATATGTTGCCTTCATACAGTTCGATTAGCATCATATCCGATGAAAGATCTATTACCAAAATAAAATGCCAGAATAACCATGCATAAAAATTATCAAAGGCTTTTGTTTCCACACACATATATCTATATACATTGTAAAAAAAAATGCTGGGTTCCACAGAAACGATCAGTGATGGGACAACATGAAGGAATTAAGTTAACTTATAAAGTTTTACAGATTTAAGTGGATTGAACATAAAGCAATAGATTTGTCACAAAAAACTCAAGAATTGTGTTGTTTCAGCTCATTTTAAATAAACAGTTTGAACAAACAGAAAACCGTAATTTTTTTGAGTGTACAGTTGAAGTCAAAATTATTTGCCCTCTTGTGAATTTTTTTCTTCTTTTTCAAATATTTCCCAAATGATGTTTAACAGAGCAAGGAATTTTTCACAGCATTTCCTATAATATTTTTTTTCTGGAGAAAGTCTTATTTGTTTTATTTCGGCTAGAATAAAAGCAATTTTTATTTATAAAAAAAAACATTTTAAAGTCCTCATGAACCGGAAGCTGTGATTGTTATTTTTTTACATATTGTGATGCAGTTCCTAGAGAAACGGAATTTTAAATGAGCAAACAGTGGGCGTGGCTTGTTTTTTCTACCGCAGGCTGAATGGATGTAGTAAAGGAGGCATTTCATTCAAAAAGATGGGGAAAGGGGTTTTAGAAGAGTTATTACAGCCAACAGACACCTCCTGCTCACTATTTCTGTTTGTTTTCAAAACTGACAGTTGAACCAGCGTGGTTAAGTATGTTACATAGATATATACACTAGATATCGCATACGGACCCTCAGCATGTGTCAATAGCGCCGCCAAATTTGTACAGGGCTCCCAGGACAAACATCATTCAACAGCACTAGTCAAGACAGTGTGCCAATGTGAAGATGCTGGACTTTAGCGCTGCTTACGGGTGTAGTAACGAGCAAACAAAGAAAACAAAGCACAAAGGCAGAACATTTCATAGGTAAGATTTCGTTTTTTACATGTTACAAACTTTTGTGCTCAACAAGTAACGTTATTGATGATAACACAGTCTCTTACTGCACTGATCATAAGGCAAAGTAGCATCAACTTGCACAGAATTCCAGGCTTATGCTAGTTTTGTTGAATAAAATCAGCAAACAATGTAAATGAAATATGACAAGAAGACGCTGTGCTGCTAGAAACTTGTATTGTTGTCGGCTAAGTGAACGAGTCGTTCATAACGGGGATTCATTCACAAACAAATCGCTCCCTCCGTTAGAATGAGAAGTGAAAGCAGGAGAGGGGGTGTGTTTCGGGACACGGATTAGATCAAATTTAACAGGGAGGGAGGATAATACATTTCCATGCACACAAACACACACTCTTTATCGGCAATGCCCGTGCGGTCACTGATCCATTGATGTAGAAAAGTGATGTAGAATTATCATTTTCGTAATGACATTTTTTTTTATTTTTTTTTTGCGTACTGACCACGGGAGAAAATTCCCGATCATAGATATATGTATATATGTGTATATCTCTGGCTCTGGATGGCCACAGTCCTCCACTGCACCTTGGTCCTGCATTTATTTCAAAGGAGCGCTACCCTGTACTAAAATGGCGGCGCAATTGACGCATTCCTTCCAATACACAACAATAGGCCAGGCGACATCTAGTATATCTATGAGTATGTTAGCCTCGCCCAATACCTCAAAATCACATAATCTGAGAATTTAACTGAAAACAAACAGAAAGTGCATTTTCAGATTTCAATTAAAGATTAGAAGGACAAACTATTTTTTTTTTAATGACACACACAGATAAATTGTTCGCCACAAAACCAGCAATGTAAGCTAACAAAATCATATGGTTAGTTTTGATTTCTTGGGGACTTTATGTCAATATTATTAGCCCTCTTAAGCACTATTTTTTTTCGATTGTCTACAAAACAAACCATCGTTATACAATGATTAGCCTAATTAACCTAGTTAATCCCGTTAAGCTGAATACTAGTATCTTGAACAATATCTACTAAAATATTACGTACTGTCATCATGGCAAAGATAAAAGAAATCAGTTATTAGACATTAGTTATTAAAACTGCTATGTTTACAAATGTGTTGAAAAAAACTTCTTTCCGTTTAATATACAGGGGGTAAATAATTAAGGTGGGCTAATAATTCTGACTTCAACTGTATATATTTTGTTATTTTCCTTTTTTAACAAAGCAAATGAATTCTCATATCTCATTCATCATAGGTTGACGTAAAGGGGTTGATTAGTTCTTACCTGTAACTGTGACAACAATGTACTGCGGTGTATTCTGAGCATTGCTGGACTGTGTAGGTGAGCTCTGAATCTCAGCCGTGACGTACTGAGTCTGAGTGGGTGGGGCTTGTGTGGGTGGAGCCTGGGCAATCGTCTGGCTCTTCTGTGCTTGTGAGGCAGGAGGTGTTGTCCGGCCGGTGGGCGGGGCTGCTGAGGGCGTGGCTCCTGTAGTCTGAAGTTCAGCCAGGAATTGTTGAGGACCCACCGTCACGGTTGAGGTCTGTCCTGATGTAGGAGTGACACTGCCCCCCTGAGGCTGGGAGGTCTGCTGCAGCTCCCTCACGTATGCTGGAGTTGCCATTGGGTTACCCTGGTCTGATTGAAATAAAAGGGTAAATCAATTATAGGCTCACACAGGGTAGTATATAATAAACAAAATAAATCTGACAGAGTTTTTATCAGGACCCCGATTTGAGGGAAGAGCGTGTATCACCATGAAGGGGTTTATTTTGTGATGTGCATGACCATTTTACTTCCTGCACATGAGTAAATAATTAGACATGAAGTTTGATTAGACATTTGGGTTATTGGCCAATTAAACACAAAGCTTTCATTGCTTACAACATCTTACAGCCAAGTTCAAACAAGGACATTTAAGAGATATTGTACAGTCATATCACTTATTAGATAGTTTTTTAAAGGTCCCGTGAAGTGCTTTGAAATGTGCATTTTTTATTCTATGTTTGATGTAATCTCAACTGAAACGTGAAGACAGGGCGGGACATATATTAGCTCCTCCTCTTTTAAAAAAAAAAACAGCCATTTTCGTTTTGTTTGTTTCCATAGCTGTGCCTTTGAAAGTGGTTGAGCTCAAGCGCATATAGCAATAGCGTCTTGAAGGGGCGGGGCATTTGATTGGACAGAAAAAAATAAATCGTTGATCTATTTAGGCAGAAGTGACAAAGTGCAAGCTTTGGATGTTTATATCTTGTCAATGTGAATTTAGTCACTGTTTTAGAGCACACTAACTTATAGATATCCTTAAGACTAACATACTGATAATGACATCTAAAAAACCTTTCTTTTTTTATTCTATTTCTCAGGATATTTAACTAGACCTGTCACAATAATGAATATATCGACTTATTGCACAACACATGGACATGACCTCAATCATTTTTGGTGATGCAATATATATCGCCCATACATAAAAACTAATTCTAGCAACATTTTAGCTGATTGTACAACATCTCTATTTCTATTGGAGGTGTCAGTATTGTTAAAGAAACACTATAGTATTTACTACAAATTACTATAGTATATTTTCATGTGGGTGTCTGACAACTGATAATAGATCTGGTAGCAGATATCGCAGCCTCTGTTACCTTTTACCTTGCACTTTTTCTGTTAACATTTATTATTATTTATTTAGGATAAGCGTTTTCACATTCTGATTCTAATGCCTAATTACTGAATTGTTAAAATGACTATAATTATATGAAATATATATATATTTTTATTAATATTTTTGGAATAAAATATAATGTGTTCTTTGGAAGAGTGTACTTGCACTATGATGATTTTATATTATCTTTCTGGCATTATATAATGAGTGGCATAAAATGGTCTTAAAATGACAATAATATAATTTATCGCAAAATATTTTGGTGCAATATATCGTACAACGAAAACTAGATATCGTGACAGGCCTATATTTAACTGCACGAAATAATGACAGGCTTATGAAATTTGAAATATTGATTTGAAATTAAACTATTTTAAAATTGAACGTATTATCATATAATCCATTAGTGTACAAAACATTTGACCTAACACCAAGTCAAACACTTCAACAATAGGTTTACTATTAATACAGAGGCCTTAAAGTTGAATTTTACAGTAAATACAGTAGATATGTGCAAGATAGCACTGTCTTTTCAATGAAATAAGAGAGAGTGTGTCCATCCGCCATGAAACAACAGACATGATGAAGGGAGCATCAAACTTGAATACCAGGTTGAACACCATTATACAGCTGTGTTGTTGAAGATGATCGAAATTAGAAAACAAGTGACCTGAAATGTCATGACTAACAAATCAGAATCACGCATCTCACTGAGCAGTCTAATAGAGTGTAAGTGCCTGCTTAATTTTTCAGCAAATCTGAAAGTATTTTTCCAATGATTTAAAAAAAAAACTTTGTTAAAGCATTATATAAAACATGGACCAAACCTACCAGTTACAAGGAGGATCTTTACAAACTTTGATTTAGAGCAATGATGCTTATGAAAAAATATGAAAAAAGACAAAGGGTACAAGACTATGTATAAGAGCATAGTTTACCCAAAACTGAAAATTCTCCTATATTCTTTTGTGTTCAACAGAACAAAACATCTCAAACTGATTTGGAACAAGTCGAGGGTGAGTAAATGATGACAGAATTTACATTTTTGGTTGAACTATCTCTTTAACGACTTTAATCGGGCAAAAAAATACAATTTTTTGAAGCACTGCAAATGATAGGGTTAAATTAAAAACCACAAAAATACATATATATATATATATATATATATATATATATATATATATATATATATATATATATATATATATATATAACTATACTCATTTACATTTTGCAGTTGTATTTATAGAAACAATGCATTTCAAGTTTTAATATGCATATATACAAGCTTAGTTCTATATTTATTTAATAAATATCTGTTAAATTCCAATCAGCCTTGGGTAACAGAGTGATATTGCAGTGGCTAAAGATATCTTTTGTTTCACTTTGCTATCTGATTGTAGAATTTTCTGCCTGAATTCCTATTAAATAAACCTGACTTTAAAAAGTAAGATAATGATTCAACAGAAGGCTCAGTTTCAACAAAAGCCTATACAACTGATTAATGACCTTGATGAACATTAATGAACATGTTTGTCTGTTACAATTCAAAATGAATGTCCCTAAAAAAAACAACGAGTGAATGAAGTCCTGTGTTTGCAAAAGGAAATTTGTAGAATGTTATTTGTTGGGGGGAGGCTGAGGGTTGCTAGGGAAGTTAGGGGGTGTTGGGGGAAGGCTGGGTGTTGCTAGGGAAGTTAGTGTTAGGGTGAAGGGTAAAAGTGGCCCAATGATCCAAAAAGCCTATGGCCAATAAGAGTGGTGATCTTTATTTACACTAATCACCTTTACTAAACACTGCCTTGATACAACCACACAATTATATGAAAGCCCTAAAGACTACAAGCATTGTTGGGCCAGCAAAGAGAAGAGGAGGGAAGGTTAGGGCAGAGCGTTTGGTGTCCTGTTACCAGTAACCTGATCACAGCTTGCAAATGAATGAGGGCACTCGCCATTGAAAAGAACACAAAGTGCGAATATAAAAATGAATAAATCCTAAATAAGGTGATTTCATCTAATAAAAAAAAAAAACATAACTGTTGTTTTCAAGATATTTAACACTTTAAATCTCAATGTTAGTTCCCAGAATGTGTTACATTTCATCAGTCATTACTAATTTACTTCATTGCTGTTGCTCAAATGTATCAAAATGCATGATTTAATGATGCTATCCACCTTTTTCAACATGTGACTACTGATTTTTAAATGATGGGTTGCACATTTGTTTTAGGGCATTTAAGCCTACATTCAAAACAACTGAAACAAATCACTTCAGATAATAAGGTTGCTCTACAACTCAGAGGAAAGCCTTGTTTTGAGGTTTTAGGGGTTACCCGTGGAATTTCTAATAAGTTGTCTTCTAATATTCCATGGACAAATTGAGAAGAGAATAATGCCATCTCATTGTACCCCATAAAAAAAAAGATTCTATTATTTGTTTACAGTTTAATAGAAGTTACTCCTACAATTCCTGCAAAGCATCATAGGAAAAGGGTGGACATTTTTCAAATCAAGACTGTATACATATTTTTTTCCTTTTGTATACTTGCATGGTTTCTGCAGGTTTTATGAAAGACCTTTTTATTTTAACACTTGTTCCTGGCATTTGTCACTTCTACAGAAGTGAAACTGATTAAGTCAAAGCAAGTTCACATTAAAATAAGAACAAATATCTGCTTATTTGATAACCCATTGGTGGATATTAGTTCTTGTTTTAAGCATAAACTCGTTGAATTTTGTTCAGTCATTTAGAAAAGCACAATAAATTTGTTCATTTTGCATCTCAAGTATATATAGGCAAAAAAAGGAGGAAGAGTATATCATTTTTTGCTGTGCATGCAACATTTAATGCCTTCTGCTCTGATTTATGACCTTTCCAAAGCCTTTAATTGCATAAAAGCAAATTAAATCTTTTTAACACCCACAGAATAATTGTTGTTGTTGTTGTTATACATCAGTTAGTGCCATTTATGAATAAACCACTTTATATTATTATGAAGAATTACATATAATGCACATTTCTACAATAAAAATTGAAATATTATTGTATTCGTCACTACGTAAGATACAGCAAAACCAGTCTGCTCGTCAAAACCATGTGCATATAAATACTCATGAATAAATTGTAGTCTCAATAAATAAAACATTTAAACGTGGCTACCATAATCACACAAAGCAACAGAATGATTCAATAAACAATGAAACAAAAATGATGTAATTTTTGACGTGCAAGCAGTAGCTGCGCAATCATATGCCCTGCTTTGCACGGAGACCTTTGGATATTATTTACAATACACTGAATCATATGAAATGTGTTATTACATATGTGTTGATGTTCAATAATCATCCAGCGGTCAGTGGGGTTAAGAACGGGAGACCGGTCTGGGTTATCCAGCTATAACTGAAGGTTTGTCAGCGTGGTCGTCGGTGTAACTATGCCAACAGCGTTTATAACACCTGGCTCCTTAGCAACGATAGCCGAATGCAATGGATGGGTGGCTGGCTATCCAGCAATGTGTACGGAGAGACTCACGTATTATTGCAAACAACACCCGCCATTTTGTACAACCTATCTAGTATATCGTCATAACAACGAGCGGCTTTTGGTGAGGATGATGCTAATGATTATCGTTAGCGAGACGCATCTGGCTAGCGCGCGACTCGATCGCTTAGCAATCCCGGTTACCAATCGTGATTATTGGACATCGATAGACGCTAAAAATATCACCATCCTCGCACCTGTTTCTGCCTTCCACATTGTGACTGCATATGAAATATAAAAAACGGAATCACCTCTTATTTCGAGTGACTTTTCCAGCCGCGCTTTTGATTTAATACGCTTTTTTTCAATGAATCGGGCTGTTGTTGTTGTTGATTCTCGTTGCTGGGTTCTTGTCACCACGACTACCGTGGCTATGGCGCTTCGTCCTCACCCGGGCAACTGTTGCTACCCACTCGCGATGTTCCCGCCCCCTTTCTTCGCTCCGATTGGTCCAAACACAATAATTATAACGCCGCTTCTTCCTATTGGTGAAACGATGAAGCCAATGCGCCATTCTCCGCCTGGTTCGTCTGAAGCCTGTCAGTCATCACAGACGGGTCTCAGATCCGTGCCAACTGGGTTTTTAGGTACTGATCTGAAATCAGACTTGCTATTTCCTTTAATTTTACTAGCAGATAGAAAGCTAAACTGAATATACTCTAGGAACTGTTTTTTTAAAACATATTTTAGAAATGAAGCACACGTTTACTCAATTTTACCTGAATAAAACATGCCTCAAAATGTGTGACAATAGTAATAATTGTCACAATAAATGTGTGACAATACATTACTATTACATTATTATTATTATTATTATTATTATTTTGATTATTATTATTATTATTATTATTATTATTATTGATTAGTAGTATTTAACTTTAAATAAATGAACTAATATTTTATTATAACTAATACCTTTCTACGCCAAACTCATTTAGCCCTTTGATGGATTATAAAAAATGTCCACTGATTTTGGGTGTATAGAATTAGTCTTTCAGCTTAAAGTAAAACAATGTATTACTATTATTAATATTATAAAAGGATTTTTGTTTTGTTTTATTAATACACGAGTTACAAAGCACTCAAATCTATTCACAGTTTTTTTTTTTTAGATTAATGTCAACAATTCTTGAGCAGGGCGGCGCGGTGGCGCAGTGGGTAGCGATGTCGCCTCACAACAAGAAGGTCACTGGTTCGAGCCTCGGCTGGGTCAGTTGGCATTTCTGTGTGGAGTTTGCATGTTCTCCCCGTGTTGGCGTGGGTTTCCTCTGGGTGCTCCGGTTTCCCCCACAAGTCCACACAGGACATGTGGTAGAGGTGAATTGGGTAAGCTAAATTGGCCGTGTGTGTGTGAATGAGAGTGTATGGATGTTTCCCGGTGCTGGGTTGCAGCTGGAAGGGCATCCGCTGCGTAAAACATATGCTGGATAAGTTGGCGGTTCGTTCCGCTGTGGCGACCCCAGATTAATAAAGGGACTAAGCCGAAAAGAAAATGAATGAATGAATGAATTCTTGAGCAAATACATGAGCAACAATGTGTAAATTCATGTTAAAGATACTTTCTAATGGGTTCACTGCTGTTAAAGAAACATTCATTAATCTGTTACTGTGGCAAATACAGTCGCAAAGTTCTCAACTGAAATATTTGGTTTTGTTAATTATTTAAAAAAAGACAAAATAGGATCATCACAGAAGGTGTAGCCTTTTTTGCGTAACAAATAAGAAAATGAGCGTCACTCATGAAAGTTTTTATCAGTTTCAAGTCTTAAATCAGTTGTGTTGTTTCGTTCAAGTGTACTAAAGCAACAGACAAAGAAATTATAAATAATACAAACTGTATATTGTTCTAAAATGAAATACAGATTTACACCATTTAACTTGCACTTACTTATGTGATGATAAAAAATAAATCATCTAAACATTTTTACTGTAATTATTCTTATTATAAGTAGTTGTAGCAGTAGTAGTATATTACTATTTTTTTGTACTGAGTTAGTTTGTAAGATATTAGATAATACAAGGCATGCATGTTCAAGTCATGTGTATGGAGTGTGTACATTTTAAAAAACTTAATAGCTTCTGAGAAAAGAAAAACGTCAAATGTGTTTAATGTCTGTCGAAATGTCACGCTGTTGTCGTTGTTATCATCGCATTCATTAAAAATTCATTATTCGGTTGTCATTTTGGAAATTGGCGACCTTTGTCCGTGCGGTCACAAAGATTGCCCGTGTGCAATGGACTGTGTTATCACACTTTGAAAATGCCATGCTAGCTACATCTCTTTGTCTCTTAACCTCCGCCCCTCACAGTCATCGCTACGTCTGGAAAAAAAAGGAAAACATAAATTATTAATATCCCTGAAATGAAGGTAGATGAAGGATTTTGGTGAACTCAGGACACAGATTTTATAGGTGCGTTGTTACTTTTATAAATGATCAGACTTTACCTGCATGATGAAACAGGTGTCATTTTTGAAACTCATAGAAACACTGCCATTGCCACAACCACCCCTTAGTAATTGCAGCGCTACACCATGGTAACGTGAAACATCTAACACAGTAAAAAATTATTGCTGCCTTAATTTTTTTTGTTTCAAATTAACTTTTCTAGTCATCTCAACTTGCATCAATCAAACTTACAAAAAATATTTAAAGTTAAAGTTTGTATAACTTTTTTAAACATATTGAAATCTGATTAGCATATTAAAATAAGTTAATTAAAGTTTGTCATATATAGATTTTTTACAGTGTACTATTTCTAAATGTCCCCATTATAAGGCATTCAAGGTGTGCTAACAAAACAACGGCCATGGGTTTGATTCCTATTCACAAAATGGCAGTAAATTATTTATGAAAAATGAATAGATTTTCCCTAACTGACATTTAATCATAAATTTGTCATTTTTTCATTCATTCATTTTCCTTTTCTTTCATTCATTCATTAGTCCCTTATTTATCAGGGGTCGGAATAAACCGCCAACTATTCCAGCATATGTTTTACGCAGCGGATGCCCTTCCAGCCACAACCCAGTACTGGGAAACACCCATACACTCTCATTCACACACCCACTCATACACTACGACCAATTTAGTTTATTCAATTCACCTATAGCGCATGTCTTTGGACTGTGCGGGAAACCGGAGCACCTGAAGGAAACTCACGTGAACACGGGGAGAACATGCAAACTGCACACAGAAATGCCAACTGGGCCAGCTGGGACTCGAACCAGCGACCTTCTTGCTGTGAGGCGACAGTGCTAACCACTGAGCCACCGTGCTGCTGTCATTTTTTCATTTTAAATTTTTTTATTAAAGTTATCTATAATGCAGTTCCTTCATAATCTCATAATCTCACAGGAAAAAAATATAACTATTATTTTATACTTACTGGTTTATTCTCATATCAATTTATATCCTTTCGTTTGAAAAAGTACACTATAATAATATAATATAATAAGAAAATACAGAATATTTTCTTGTGTTCTTCTCAGTATGGTGCAAGAATATGGTATGGTTTATGAAAGTAAAGATTCTCTATAAGTAATTAAAAAAAAAATGTAATTAAAAACTTGAAAAAATTATGAAATAATGAAAAAATTTCATTTTTATTAGTATTTTCACTACATAATTTGAAAACAATAAGAGACTACAGTTGATACAAAATAACCAGCACAATTAGTCATTCTGCAAACATGATTCATCAGTTTAAATGGACAAAGAGTTAAAATAGTAGAGAATGTGCTAACAACACCAAGGTTAAGGGTTCAAATCCCATCAACAAAATAGCTGTGTCATAGTATAGAGCTGTTACCCATAGAAATCTGATATATGGCAATATATACCAATTACATATTGTATATGACAGTTTGTATATGATTTAACACACACACACGCGCACACACACACACACACACACGCACACATAATAGGAACAAAATATATTGGAAAGCAATGTCTGCTGCTTTCCTGCATTCTTCAGAATATATATTTTTTGTGTTCAACAGAAGAAAGAAACTCAAACAGGTCTAAAACAAGTGAAGGAGGAGTAAATGATGACAGAATTTTGTTTCTTTTTGGGTGGACTATCCCTTTAAATGCATAAACTGTTAAACTACAAGACAATACAAGTGAATTAAATAGTGCCGGGAAGTTGAACAAAGGTAAAACTAAGAACACACAAACACTAAGCAGGACATTTTTCATAATTTGACTCTTCATTCATGATATCATTACAGTTTTTAAGTTATGTAGTTTAAAAAAGTACATTCGTATGACTTAAAATGTATTAGTTTACACAACCCCTGCATTTCCTTCACATAACCCAATTATGAAATCTCTAATGCAGTTGGTCTTGGGTATAAGTTACTTTTAAAAGTAGCATATTACAAACTTGAGTCACTTTCTTGAGAAAAAAAGTTACTAAATGTGTTGCCAAGTTACTTTTTAAGGAAAGTAATGTGAAAGTGTTATGTTATGTTATTTATTTATTTTAAGATTAAGAAAGGCTTAAGATTATAATATATTACTTTTAAAAGTAAGTTTAAACATCTAACAAAAAAAACACAATATATTTTCTTACTCTTTGCACTTTTTTATCAACATGGTGCAAGCGGTTTATCCTAATAAACCAGTGTAAACAGGAATCTAAAAGTCAGATTACTTGTTCAAAAAATTAGTAATGAGCTATATTTTAATCTAATAATTAAAAAATCAGCACCAGATTGTTGCAAGTAAACTAACCAGCACTGATCATGTATCAAATATGATTCATCCATTTAAATAGAGAAAGAGTGCTTCGTGTCACAGTACGCCTTTCATAATTACACAATCACCTTTTCCTGCTCGCGCTTTTGTTTCCAGAAAGGTCTCAGACTTTATCTCGCAGGGTTATCAGTGACTCCTGCGTCTGCTTGGGGAGCTTTGTGTGTTCCTCGTCTCTTTATAAGCAGGAATGGAGACCCGCAAAAAGTACAGAACTTCGCCATCCAACAGGCATCTGCTTCCCAAAGCAAAGGCAGACCATCAGGAAACCAGTGTGTTAGTATCTGCTCTCAGCATGATGTGGAAAACCTCGGCTCTCGCAGTGTGTCTGCTGCTGGCTGGAGTAAAGGCTCTGGACGCCGGACCCTCGTATGGAGTCAAATTATGTGGCCGAGAGTTCATCCGCGCTGTCATCTTCACCTGCGGAGGATCCCGATGGAAACGCTCTTTAACAAACACAGGTTGGTTTTTATGAAACTATACATTGTAAAATATATCTATATATTATTATTCAATACAATAATTGTGTTGTTTCAGCTCATTTTAAATAAGTAAGAGTAAATGTCATTTTTTTTAGTGTATCAGAGCAGGGGTAAAAAATTCTATAGAACTCATAAAATCTGAAAAGAGTTCAATGGAAATATATAATTTTTAAATATTAGAGTTATTTTATTTTTAAGATTGCAATGCAGTGCAGTGAATGTAATTCATTTTCTGAAATTGTATTATGGAAAAACTGTATTTTTGTCATTTAGAAAACCCTAAATTACCAAAAGAATATTTAAAACTAATGTAAAATATAAATTTCTGTCATGAAACTAAATGGTTTGTTTTGCATAGTCTTTAATATGATTAAATAACAATGGAAGTATATAAGAATTATGTAAAAACAAATAATCATAATACAGCAAGGATGCATTAAATTGACTCAAAGTGACAATAAAGACTTTTAATTTGTCAAAAATGTATAACAGAATTATCTCAGAAAATCAGTTTTTGTTTATCCTAAAAACATCAGCAAGCAACAGTTACAACATTTTAGGTTTTTAATTTAGCTTTGCTAATGATGATAAATGGTTTTAGCAGCAAATCAGCATATTAAAATGATTCCTGACATTGAATATTTCAGTAATGACTGCTAAAAAATTTGCCATTACAGAAATAAATGCAATTTTAAAACATAAATAGAAAAGTTATTTAAAAATCTGCTTCAGAGCACATCATCAACTTATAATGCAGGTGATTGGTTGCTGTCGCCTCAACAGCCATTGAGCTTGCTCCTCAACATTTAAACACCTCAGTGTTGTTTGCGATAACAATCTGCAGTGCATTTTTAGAGACCCTGTTCATAGATCTGCCTGCCCTTAGTAGCGTTTCGTATTCTTAGACAGCATGGTTGTAAATATATAGCAAGTCTCACTACTTGCTCTCTGCACCAATAATCAAAGCAGCAGCAGCATAGTGACTCTATATCACCAAGAGTCAACACAAGCTATGTTTCCATCCACCTTTTATGCAGATTTTGGAATATTGCTTAAAAAATGCTTTATAGAAACTCCAAGATTTGCAGAAAATTTGAAAATGTGCATAAAAACTAAAGCACACAACTGAGTACGATAAACTTTTTTCCAATAAAAAAAAATTGTGAATGAACTACAATGGAAACACATTTACGGAATAAATTCAAAAAGGTTATGTGATTTTGTTTTAATAGATCACTCATGTGATAACAAAAATAGCTTTTAAGTCACAAATGGAGCACAATGGGACAGCATTAATGGACAAACCAGTGAATTGGCCGTTTAGCACATCTCAAATGTTGCTTTAGTTATTCTAAAATGTCTTAACGTTATCAAACGTCATCCGTCATCAAAGTGGTTCAATATTATTAACTTTAGAACTGTTTTGAGTGGTTGCGCTCCTAAAGAGCTGTCTCATGCCTTTAAAACCCCAACTGCATTCATTGCATTTCATCTGCATCTTCTGAGGTGCAAGTTATTGTAATAAATTCTATTGTAAGAAAAAATGCCCACAGTGTCTTCTCCTACCGCACCAAATTCCATTTTTGTTCTTTGATATTTGGCATCAGATTATCAGGAAGTGATGATTGGTTCTCTTTTACTTATTGGATGGAAATTGTGAATTATTCACAAATGTTTTATGTAATATTCCAGTTTCGTGCACATGTTTAATTCACATTTTGAATGTAAACAGCTATTGTCATATACTCATTCATTATGATATTAAATCTCTCTGAGAGTTGTCATGACAGAACTTTCAAAATGACTTTTTAATTGTAGTTCACACAGTTCATGGATTCAACCCAACTTTGGCTCAAATATGTTGAAACAACCCAGCAATTTTTGGAGTGTACTGTACAATACATCATAGAGATCCATAGTTGTCTTCCCAGCGACCACCATGATGTCAAAACGACATCAAATTGATAATGACATAAAAAAACGTCAAAAATGTATATCGATTTGATATCCACACTTTGATGCCCTTTTGACCACCAAAATAATGACAAAAAAATGTATAATATAAGAAAGGTTTTATTAAAAGCTTCAATTCAAAATTTACACTGGATTTTATATCCCTACAATGCATGTCAACAATGTCAACATGACATCCAATTGGTATTGACATCAAAAAAACATGTCAAAAATGCATATGGATTTGATATCAAAATCTTGATGTCCATTTGACATCCACACATTGATACCCTTTTGACCACCAAAATAACAACACAAAAGGTATTATAATATAAGAAAGGTTTTATTAAAAGCTTCAATTTCAAATTTACACTCGATTTTGTATCCCTACAATGCATGTAAACAACGTCAACACAACATCCAATTGGTATTGACATCAAAAAAACATGTCAAAAATGCATATGGATTTGATGTCAAAATCTAGACATCCATTTGACATCCACACATTGAACCCATTTGACCACCAAAATAACGTCACAAAAAATATTATAATATAAGAAAAGTTTTATTAAAAGCTTCAATTCCAAATTTAGTATCCCTGCAGTACAATGTATGTAAACTACGTCAAAATGACATCGAATAGACATAAAATAGACATCTAAAATTGGTGTCAAAAAAACACATAAAAATCGATTACAAGACCTCATTCATTCATTCATTTTCTTTTCGGCTTAGTCCCTTTATTAATCTGGGGTCACCACAGCGGGATGAACCACCAACTTATCCAGCATATGTTTTTACGCAGCGGATGCCCTTCCAGCTGCAACCCATCACTGGGAAACATTCATACACACTCATTAACACACATACACTACGGACAATTTTAGCTTACCCAATTCACCTATACCGCATGTCTTTGGACTTGTGGGGGAAACCGGAGCACCCGGAGGAAACCCACGCGAACACGGGGAGAACATGCAAACTCCACACAGAAATGCCAACTGACCCAGCCGAGGCTCGAACCAGCGACCTTCTTGCTGTGAGGCGAACGTGCTACCCACTGCGCCACCGCATCGCCGATTACAAGACCTGTAATCCTGTAATCGATTTTTGACATGTTATTTGACACCAATGTTAGATGTCAATTTGATGTTGTTTTTACATCAAATCGATTTGCATTTTGGATGTCATTTAGACATCAAGATGCCCGCTGCATGGGTTACAACTCTTACATTATTCATCATCTCTTGTGTTGCACAGATGAAATCCTGGACTTGTTCAACTCATATGACAGTAATGCTGCAGACGGCTCGGTGCTGTTTGGCTCAGCATCCTCCTCTTCCCAGCACGCCACTGACTCAAATCTCCCACCACTGGGACAAGGTGAACAGGACGGCGGGGTGTTCAGCAGGCCTGCGCGCTCTCTCATTTCAGAGGAGGTGCTTGAGGCACTGCGGAGCGTGGACAGAAAGGGACGGGATGTGGTGGTGGGACTGTCCAACGCCTGCTGCAAATGGGGCTGCAGTAAAGGAGAAATCAGCTCCCTCTGCTGAGACCAACCTTCTCTATGGCATGAGTGAATAAAAGAGTGTGCGCGTGTGCTTCTTTACTTCTTCCTGCTTTGAATTATACTTGTAAATCTCATTGAGTTCTGATGTTGCATTTAACTTCAGATGTTATTTTATAATGCTTGATGTTGTATTGTATTCAGTTTTTTGTATTCAATTCATTTGAGTTTAGTTTTGAATCCTCTTGGAGTACATTTCATTCTTGAATAAAGGTGATTATTTGCATTAATTGTTAACGAATCAGTCTGTGCTGTAAGAAAAATAAACATCTGGGCTTATATCTCAAATTATTTTTAAGGATTTAAATACAAAAATATACAGTGGAAGGAAAGTTAAATTTAAAAAAAGGAAAGTTAAATTTAGATTTTTTCCCCACACATGATTAAATATACTAGTTTTAATAACTAATTTCTAATAACAAGATTCCTTTGTCTTTGCAATGATGACAGTACATAACAGTAATTTTGCAAAATACTATAGTGCTTACTAGCCTAAAGTGCTATTTAAAGGCACTAAAACTAGGTTAATTAAGTTAACTAGGCAAGTCCTTGGACAACAGTTGTTTGTTATGTAGCCAATCAAAAAATGACCCTAAATAATATTTAAAAAACCAGCCAAACTAAAATAAAAAAGAGTTTCTCCAGAAAAAAAAAAGAAATGCTGTGAAATTTTCCGTGCTCCATTAAACATCACTTACTATTCTTCAAATATATTCATTCATTTATTCATTCATTTTCCTTTGGCTTAGTTCCTTTATTCATCAGGGGTCGCCACAGCGGAATGAACCGCCAACTTTTCCAGCATATGTTTTACACAGCAGATGCCCTTCCAGCTGCAACCCAGTACCGGGAAACATCCATTCACTCTCACATTCACAAACATACACTACGACCAACTGAGTTTATTCAATTCACCTATACCGCATGTCTTTGGACTGTGGAGGAATCTGGAGCACCCGGAGGAAACCCACGCCAACACGGGGAGAACATGCAAACTCCACACAGAAATGCCAACTGACCCAGCCGGGACTCGAACCAGTGACCTTCTTGCTGTGAGGCAACAGTGCTAACCACTCAGCCACCTTTTTCAAATATATATTTTATAATAATAATTTTATAGGGGTGCTAATAATTTACCTTCAGCTGTACAAGAAAGAACAATTGCAAGGCAACACATTAGAGGTAAAAACTGTTTTGTCTGTCGCAGTATTTTCTAGAAAGCAAAAAAAAAATCAAGTGATAAGATTTATCAAAATCCCCTCTGCAAAAAATTTGATTCTAAAGGGTGAACGGAATGCAACAATTAGTTTCAACCTGATCTTTATCAAATGTTCATTTCTGTTTGGGAAATGTATGCAAATGTGTGCAAATTTAATTTTAGAATGACTACTTTTCTAGTAAATACTAAACACTATACTAGTACGGATATCTGTTAGTAATAATTTTCCGTTATCCACCTTTTACTTGCATTATTGCTACTATTAATCATCATCATTATCATCATTCAGGCACAAAATTATCTTTGAAACATTCTGACATTTTGGATTTGTCGATGATCAGGATGAAATCAAAAACACAACAAATGCTCGGAAATTCAGATTTTTTTTTCCATTAATGTTTTACTTAATAGTTTGTATTGGATTTTAGAAATTGTATTGTTTACTAGCAAGACTTAACATCCTGTTGAAGTGGAAACGTGTCTCTCCATCCTCTTTTGACGCATGAATAAAAGAAGTGTTTATTTGCATCAAATTGGAAAAAATTAGACTATCACCTACTGGTTCTTTGAAGACCTTTGACAAGATGTGGCACCCCTTTTTAGATTATCTGCATATTTATTATTCATTTTCATGATATAATTTCATTTTATTTTTCATTTTTTTATTTATTTATCTTTATTATTATTTTGGGGCGTCACAGTGGCGCAGTGGGTAGCACGATCGCCTCACAGCAAGAAGGTCACTGGTTCGAGCCTCGGCTGGGTCAGTTGGCGTTTCTGTGTGGAGTTTGCATGTTCTCCCCGTGTTCGCGTGGGTTTCCTTCGGGTGCTCTGGTTTCCCCCACAAGTCCAAAGACGTGACTTAGGTGAATTGGGTAGGCTAAATTGTCCGTAGTGTGTGTGTATGGATGTTTCCCAGTGATGAGTTGCGGCTGGAAGGGCATCCGCTGCGTAAAACATGTTCTGGATAAGTTGACGGTTCATTCCGCTGTGGTGACCCCTGATTAATAAAGGGATTAAGCCCAAAATAAAATGAATGAATATTATTTATTTATTTATTATTATTTTTTTACTTATGTTTATTTAGTTTTTTCAATGGGAAGTTAGAGGCTGTTGATGGAGGAAAGTGTTTATTTGGGGTATTGTTAACAACAACATGGAAGGATTATAAAATGAATGTTGTAATTGATATTCCATGTAAAAAAAAACTAATAAAAGAAATTTAAAATAAATTGTATTGTGATACAGTTGTTATAATCATTCATTACCACTTAAACACGATTGAACCGTACCTGAAAATGTCATTCACAACTTAAACTGTTGTAAATATTGAATACTTTGGAGCACATATTTGTTTTGCTTTTTAAAAATTCATTTGCCGTATTATTGTTTATTTAAATTTTATTAATATAAGATTATTTAAATGCATAAATTACACATCTATAAGTGAATTCAAATCTTCCAAAGGGGTGTGCTAATAATTAATTTACATTGGCCAATCTACCTAAGAAGATCATTTGCATGATGTGGGAATTATGACTAATCTCTAATCATATATTTACCATAATATTTGCCAATCTGTCCAGTTAAAAACTGAGTAAAAACGTTAAATTCAACGCAAATGCAAAAAAAAGAGAAGCTTTTTAGCCTATGACTCATAAAAGTTACCTTATATATGTAACATATGAACAGTGTAATCAGGTGGATTTGATCTTACTAAATACTGTTTTTGACGTGAGCAAAAAGTGCCCAGTTAGACCTTACAACACAAAACAGGTTTTTATCAGATGACAACCTCTTTGGTACAGTCAGTCAGTGAGTTGAGCTCAGGAAGCGTGGTTTACTGAAACTGTAAGCGGTTTCTGCTAAAAGTTCATTGCTTAGAACAAACGTGCCGAGACGTATCGCTGAGTTCATTGGTCAATGGGCTTTGCGTCCTCGACGTATGAGCGTGTGGGCGGAGACTTATGGTTAGGCTGGATGGGTGTGTTTATCAGAAGCGAGTTCGAGCTTTCCGCGTTTTAACGTAGTGGATGTGAAGTTAACTTGACCTATAATAATAATAATAATAATAATAATAATAATAATAATAATATTTCCTTACATTTATATAGCGCTTTTCTAGACACTCAAAGCGCTTTACACAATATAAGAACATGAAGGAACGATATCACCGGGAATAGAAAGTGCTGTTTTTAGCATGTACGTTAAAAAATAACGCTAAAACCTTTAATTCATTCGTGAAGATTACCGAAGAACCTCCGTGCTCTTGAAGGTCGGTGATGTCACTTCAGAAGGAAACAAATAAATAAATGCACGACCGTGGACTTTCCGTAAACGAGTAAACGATTCGGTTAACGGGACGTTGCGTCATACTGGAGTTTTTAACATAAGCTACGCGAATGCCGTGAGTGATGGCATGGCAGAATGCAAAGCTGCATTTTCTTTTACTACTTAACATGTGGATATGCTCTCAAGGTGAGCTGAATAATGTTTTATTCTCGAATATGGACTGTATACTTTAAAGGAATAAAGTAATATAGTATTTATTTCTAAATACTTGTATATTTATGTACGTAATTAATAGAAAGCACAACCACACCTTTCACAGAAATACGTTTTTAAGTGTTTTTAAACCAGTTTCAGAATAAAACTATGCTATTAGTTGAAAAATGTACTTAAAATAAAGTTCTAGCAGCATTTGTGGCACGTGCCACTTAGTATTTGGTTTTATATTCGCACATTGTGGCACGGTCCAGGGGCGTAGCAGACATTTTAAAAGTGGCGGGGACAGCTGAACGAGATCCAAAAGTTTACGTATATAATTATTAATCACCTGTTTCTAAATAGTCTGGATCTAAAAGTGAGGGGGACGTATCCCCCGCGTCCCCCCTGGTTGCTACGCCCCTGGCACGGTCCATATAGCTTACCACGCTACTTTGAATATTCGGTCTGTAAGTATGACTTACATGTAAGTAAACAACATTAGCTCTATTTAATAGTCATTGGCAGCTAATATGATTTCTCCATTTAGAATTAGCAAAAAAATTTTTCTGAAATTATAATATTAAGGAGAATGTCTGAATCTGCGAATATAAAACCAACTTTACCACAATCCACTCTGTTGGCATCTGTTCCAGTACATAATACAATAATTCATTATCTAACCGAGCTTTTAACAAATACTCTATTGTTATACAAGTTAGTCATTTAGTCCAACAGCTTTAATAGTGCAATAATATTCACATTATATATATGATTGTATTTCCGTATGTTTTTATGTAACAGAGTCCATAACGTGTTCTTGCCTCAACCTGTTTCCATCATCCTGTGTTTGTATTTGTTCAGGCTTGCTCGCACTTGAAGTGGATGTAAACTGCTGGTGGAATCAAGCCCTACCTGTGCATCGCAATGTGTCTGTTTTGTGCCATACAAGTGTACAGGGAACAGCGTACAAGTGTGGTCTCTGCCAACTTCATGTTATCACGTCGGGACACAGACACCAGTTACCTAGCACATGTGCCAACTCCACTGAAACCTTCAACTTTTCTATTCCAGTAGAGCATAGAGAGCATATTAAGTGCTCATGCAGTGGAAGTACCTGCAATGTGAAAGTACAAGGAGGCTGTGAGTTCAACAGAAATTTATCATTTACCTTTAAATGACCTCATTATTTGGTTCTGTGAATGTTTTGGGGTATTGCCAAAGTCATACGCTCACCTGATGCATACAATTCTTTTTTGGAAAGAACGTTTTTTTTTTTACAAATTTTGCTTAATCTTTGGAACTTTCAGCTCAATTAAGTAATATTTATGAATGAAAGAATTACTATTAAAAAAATTCTTGGATGCCTTGTGCTGTAGGCTTTTAGGCTGTAGGCATTAATGAAAGTTTTGAGCAACATGGATGTGATTGACAGGAAATGCAGAAACTGATAAAGTGTATGGCTTCTAGCATGATTCATTTGGGGAAAAAACATCTGCTGAATGTTTATCTGTAAATTATTAACGTTTAAAATATGGCTGCACAATATATCGTTTCAGCATCGATACCGCAATGTGTGTGTGCACAATAGTCACATTGCAGTATATGCAATGTTGCTTTTGGATTATAGTTGATCAGCACCACAGTTGAGAATGCATGAGATTTGTGGAGTAACTCCAAAGTTTAACCAAAGCAGAGTGAAAGTTTATCATGTGCATGTGTTTTAAAGACATTTCAAGAGAGATTGAAGCATTCGGGCACAAAGAAGTACACCATTTGTAACGTTAATAAGCAATAATTCCACTTAATTATTAATACAATGTCTATACATTGTTATTTTACATTACATTTAAATATTCGATTTCTGTACCTGAATACTGTTTGACACTCCAGAAAACAAAACACTGTTTGTTTTACTTTTTGCTTTATTGTATTTATTTTTGCTTGCAATTTGTTTTGTTATTTGTTTATCCATGACTCATTCCCCTACAAAATCACTATAACCAGCCTTAATTTAAGATTTCTTTCCAAAATAGTGCTAATAAACTAGAGCTGCACGATATTTGAAAAAACTGACATTGCAATATTTGGTTTTTACGCAATATATATTGCGATAATATTGTGAATATCATTTCAGCAGCATTTGTAAAGAATTCATAATGTTACACTGATTGGGATGATTTTTTTAGGCGAGTGAATCTGCATAAAACGTGCAAAATTATGTGTATATATAAAAAATTAATTTAATTAAATGACAAATGAAAACAATAGAAAGAAGGTAAAACATTAAATAAACAGCACTTTATGCTTTTCGGTGAAACACGGTATTGAGAAATTCAATAATCAAATGTAAAATAACACCATAGAGTCTTCATTGTATAAGTAAACACATTTAATTTTTGTTAGAATGGCAAACTTTGTAATTTCTTGTGTCCAAATGATTTAAATAATTTTTAAAAATTGCTTGACATTCTGCGATGTGACTATTGCAGGTTCTCACATTGAGATATAGATGCTGAAACGATATATTTTGCAGCCCTATAATAAACCATGTAGTGAAATTGCATTCATATCGCAATACATATCGCAGAAAAACAAAATATCGCAATGTCTGATTTTTTTTCAATATCGTGCAGCCCTAACTATTAAATAAGTTTGACTTAATATTTCTAGTCACTTTGATTGATGTAAGTTCAGATGACTTGAAAAGTTAAGTTGATTCAACAAAAAAAAATATTAGGCAGCAAAAAAAATGTTTTACAGTGTTGATTCGATTCAGCCAGAGAATCAATGCATGAAATAATGCAGGTCATTTTGATGTTTTTGTTTCATTTGAGAAGAGAGCTTGATTGTTTTTTTTTTCAATGGGAAACTTTCTTTGATAAATGCATGTGCTTTGAGATTCTGTCCAAAATTAGCCAAGAAGGGGAAGTGTGCAACATCCCTGGTGGCTTGCTTTTGCAGATTTCTCCACATGACTTCCTGTTTTTTTTTTTTTCAGTGTTAAAAGTAATGAGGCTCTTGCAGCGCATTGTGTTGGTTTGATGTTTATTTCATTTGTTTTAATTCCTTTTTTTGTTGGCTTCCCATTAGAACATTCTTTAATCTTTTGCAGATCCACCGTCTCCCCCATCCCGCCCTAATTGTGTTATCGAAGGCCTGGGGAAAGAAGATATTTATTGCTCCTGGACTATATCGGATGAGCCGATGATTGCAACTGTTTACACTCTTCATTGGCAAGATTATGAAGGGTGAGAGTTTTTTTTTTACTAATGCTTCCTTTTTATTATATAAAGACATTTATTTGAGCATTGTTTTGTGTGTAGGAATGTAAATTCTGCAGAGAGTGATTGTGAAAGTGCCATCATTAACCGTGACAAGTACACAAAAAGCACTCAGACCACAGTATGGGTCACTGCTAGAAACGTGCTGGGTTATGCACGGTCTGAAGAATCTGTCTTCAACACAGGCCGTATCAGTAAGTCATGTTTACTCTACTGTAAACCATTGTTAGATTTTTTTTCTCTTTGGTTCTGATTATTCTATTCAATAAATGTTTAAAAAAAAAACATAACCTCCTTACTCTTCTTTCATGTATTATTCAGCATTTAGGGCTAATAAGAAATGATATTAACATATTTAATAATTATTCAGAAAATTATTGAATGAATGAATTATCACAGTTAGTCATTTAAATATTACATATTATAAGTATTTAACACAGGTAAAACAGTATTTAACACATTTAAAATACTAAAAAGTGCAAGTGTTTTCAGTAAGTTATTGTGTTGATTATGTATGACTACAGTAGTCAAAATTTGAAGTGGTTCAAAATTTTGTTTCAAAATTACCGTAATACACAAATGGGTTTTGTTCAATAGTTTTAGGACAACTTTGATAAAAGGTTTTGATCCTCCTCAAATGTTGACTACTGTATGTAACAAGATGTCTTGAGAATCAAATCATCATATTAGATTGATTTCTGTAGGGTCATTTGACATCTAAAGGCATAGTTTACTTAAAAATTAAAGTAGTCATCATTTAATGGCACTTTCTAAAACTGTTTTTTAAATGATGAAAGAATTGTCATGTTTGGGTGAACTGCCACCTTAAGACTGGAGTAATGTGGCTGAAAGTTCAGCTATCATCACAGGAATAAATTACTATTTATATAATATACTAATATTAAACCAAATAAAAATATATACTGTTAATTCAATCTTTTAAATAATTTCATAGCTTGTAAAAATGTGTTATTGGTTTTTTTTTTTTATATCATTCAGCATCATTCCTTCCAACGCTCTCACGGCAATTCGGAACTTTTCTAATTAGTGGCTAATTTGTATGAAATCGTACGATCTCTTTCGTACAATTTAGTATGATTTGCTTATCCCCTAATGATGTTGGGCTTAGGGGTGGGATTGGGTGCCACGCCTCCTTTTTAAAATCATACATTTTCGTACGACTGAACTTGTACGAATTATCCATTAAACTGACAAAACGTAAAATAGTTACATTTCCTCGTGAGATCAGCCTGTTCAGTCACAACCTTTTGAATGCAAGTCTTGGATACAGGCAAAACTTTGTTAACTTTGCTTTTATTCTCTCTCTCTCTTTTTTGTTTTAAGGACGGCCAGACCCCCCATACAATATGACCCACATATTTACACCACTGGAATTGGAAATCTTCTGGGACATGGACTGTGACATTATGGGCCCTTTAGATGAGTGCCATGTGCAATACCATGTGCAAAATCACATGCTGGACTGGACCGAGGTAAAAGCAATTGACAAAAGCAAAATGATTTGCAAAATCTGTGTGTAAATTTCCACATTTTCATCCAAGTCCAATGTCACTGTCTTTATGCGTGCAACTCTTCATTCTCCTGAGTTTCAGTATTGAGCCACGTTTGTAGGATTGCGAGATTTTCAATTAAAAATGATTAATCTTGTCATGTTTATATTATATGTTTTTATTATATATTATGATCTATTAATAAAAAAATATTTTATTGTTAATTTGTTCTGTTCATACCATCTTTAAGGTAAGTGCTTGCAAGCAATTTATATGAGCTGAATATAAACAAACAAATTAAGTTCAATATTACTAAATGTAATTTGTTTGTTTAAATTCAGCCCATATAAATAGTTTGTAACCACTTACCTTAAAAATAATTTAGTAAATCCAGTGATGAATTTTAGTGTAACTAGGACAGTGGTAAAAAACACTCGTAGTGCGTTTGATTGCGAATGTGACAAATACATTTTTAATTTCATAAAGATACAATCTGAGATAATTTCACGTCAGAGATTTGTCAGTTGTGGTTAAAGCGATAGTTCAGGAAAAACCATCATTAACCATGTTGTTAAAGATAAATGTAAATAACAGAATTAAACCAATCGTCACACTGTTGAATCATTATTGTGCAGGTGGATGATTGCCAGGCCGTGTTTCGGGTGGAGGATCCACAGCCGTTCACGCAGTACAGTTTTCGCATTCGCTGCCACTGTGGACATGAAGAGAAAGTCATGAGTAACTGGAGCTCAGTGTATTCAGTGCGCACGCCTCCTGCAGGTCAGAAAAACACACACACCTCACTGCAATCTTTGTCCATTTACTCATTGGATGATCTTGATTCTCATTATCAACCTTGTTTTAACCCTTCTGTATACACCATTCACCGTTTGGATAAAAAATGAGCCGCCTCCACTGAACCTCTAAAATAAAGCAGCATTTAATTTAATTTAACATTTTAATTTCAATCCTCAATTCTATGTATCCCTCTAAAAGCTCTGTGAATGTCTAGGTTTTTCCTCATCAGTGTGCAGTATTTCATCAGTGTTTAATCGGTGGACATCACTCGTTTTTCAATAAAGTAAAGTCTATATTTTCTAATGCTAAATGTACCTGCAAACAGTTGAAGTCCTCTGAATTATTAGCCCCCCCGTATATTTTTTTCCCCCACTTTCTGTTTAACGGAGATGTTTTTAAGATTAAGATTTTTTTTCATCACATTTCTAAACATAACTAATTTCTAGTAACTGATTTCTTTTATCTTTGCCATGATGACAGTAAATAATATTTTACTAGATATTTTTCAAGAGTATTCATCTAGTATTCAGCTTTAAAGTGACATTTAAAGACTTAACTAGGGTAATTAGGTTTACTAGGCAAATTAACAGTATCAAACAATAGCATTTCTGATAAATGAAACAAATGACAAATTATTTAATGTTTTATTTTATTTTATTAGACTAATGTTGTGTTTAAAAAGCCCAAAAATCTGCATTTGTTGTACCAAGAAGAGTTAAAGCGCAGTCACATCGCACTTTTTGCCCCATTCACTTTCGTTCGCATGCGTGCGAATACATCAGACAGGAAAACACAAGCTCTTGTGACGTAGTATGTTGCCGTTTGGTGAACTCTGACCTACAAATCTGCATCATCTGAGTGCATGAGACCAACAGTAAATCAAAACAGAAATCTAAAAAAGGGTTTGTTTTATATGTTTACTCCTGATCATATCTTAATTTTGGTAACACTTTAGGTTAGGTCACAATTCATGCAATTAAATACTGGCTTATTACCTGCCTATTATTAAGATATTAAGATAGAACTGTTCATAAGTAGTTATAAAGTATGATCTTATTATGCATTCCTAATCCTACACTGAAATAAATGACTCATTGGAATTACTACCTTTTTTAAGGTAAGTGCTTGCAAACAATTTATATGGGCTGAATTTAAGCAAAGAAATTAAGTTGAACATTGCTAAATTTAATTTGTTTGTTTAAATTCAGCCCATATAAATTGTTTTCAACAATAAACAGTAATAATAAACAGCTAATTAGTCGTTTATTAAGCTAGTAATGTTAGCTAATGGTTAGCTTTGGATTTATTAGCATCATCTTGTTTTATCCTAGCATGACCATGGCTTTAGACATGCGTCCAAATCATCTTGTGTGACTACTGTAGTTTATACTGGTGTTTTGATTGAAGATTTCAATTGTTGCTGTTAAAAAACTGTATATTACACACTGAACAGTATGCAATAAGCAGTAGGGCTGCACAATATATCGTTTCAGCATCGATATTGCAATGTGTGTGTCCGCAATAGTCACATCGCGGGATATGCAATTGTGATGTCATTGCAAAGTAACCATAACAGAGTGAAAATTTGCATCATTTGCATGTGTTTTAAAGGCATTTACATTTGTAACTTTAATGAAGAAAAATTTTACTGAATTAACACAATAAAGACTGTACAGCGTTATTTTATTTACATTTTACATTTCATTATTCGTTTTCAGCACCTGAATACTGTTTGACTCTCCGGAAAACCATAAAGCACTGTTTAAACAGTGCCATAAATCACTGTTTAGCTTTTTTTGTTGCTCTGTTGTAATTATTCTTGCTTGCAGTTTGTTTATTATTTTTTTTATACATGATTCACACCCTTACAAAATCACCCCAATCAATCTAAATGAGTGATTTCTTTCCAAATAGACATATTCAAGCCATGTGGTGAAATTGTATTCATATCGCAAAATATATATCGCAGAAAAACAAAATAACGCAATGTCAGATTTTTCCAATATCATGCAGCCCTAATAAGCAGTACATTAGTTTTCTATTCTATTTATTCCAACTAGGGCTGCACAGTATATCGCTTCAGCATCGATATCGCAATGTGTACATCTGCAATACTCACATCGTAGGATATGCAATGTAAAGTCTTGATTATGGAGCCACAGTTCAGAACATGAGATTTGTGAGGTCATTGGTGGATTTTTATTTAATTTGCAGTTCAATGAATGCAGTTCATTCCACTGTGGCAACTAAAGACTGACAAAGACTTTTTCTTTTCTCATATGTTTTCAATAGCTCCAGTTGGACAGCTGGATGTTTGGAGTGACTGCGCCCCTAATTCTGACAAGTCTTCCTGTAATGTCTATTGGAAGGTAGATTATGCTCCCATAACTTACAATTACTTTAATTTGCTACCGTTCAAAGGGTTCAGTAGATCACGAACGTGCTGTTGAAATTTGACTGTCTATTATTTCCTGTCTCAGGAAATGCCCCTGTCTCAGGCTCGAGGGGAAGTTACGAGCTATATTGTAACGCTGAAGCTTAAAAATGGCACTGAAATCAAACAGGTTGCTAGGCAGAAGAGAGACACTGGAAACCAGCATCGCACTGAACACAGCTGCCCACAGCTCAGACACTTCCCTCTCAAGCCCAGCGTTGTGGGGGTTTTTGTGTCTGCCAGCACCTCAATGGGCACATCCGACCCCACAGTCATGCCATTTCCCCAGAGGGGTAGGTCAATTTATCTTTTATTTTTAATCTTTACATTATTATTATTATTATTACTACTACTAAATATTGAATCATTAGTCATTTTTGATTCTTCTTTTGTTGTTGTTGTTGTTGTCTTGAGAGTCTTATTTCTTTTAGTTTAACTGGAAAATACAAAAAAGTTAAAAAAAATAAAATTATTAAACTGCTAAGGTCAATATTATTAGCCCCTTTAAGATTTTGGTAATACTTTACAATAAGGTTATATTAATGTTAATTAATGCATTAACTAACATGAACAAACAATGAAAAATGCATTTATTACAGTATTTGTTCATGTTAGTTAATGAAAATACAGTTGTTTGTTCATGGTAACTGTGATTTAATAAATGCTGTACCAATATTATTCATTAGTTAATGTTAGTAAATACATTAACTAAAGAAAACCTTATTGTAAAGTGTGACCAAGATTTTTTATAATTTTTTCAGATTTTTATTATTATTTGGCTAGAAAACAAATCACTGGGGTCCAATGAGTTGCCTAATTAACTGAATGTGCTTAGTTAATCTAATTAACCTACTTAAGCCTTTAAATTGCACTTTTTGCTTAATACTAGTATTTTGCAAAATTACAAAATAATTACAGATGTTACAACTGCCATCATTTCCAAAGACAAAAAAATAGATATTGTAAATTATTTATTTAAACTATTATATAAAAAAAAAAAAAAACATTTCTCTCCATTAAACAGCAAAAAAATTCAAATTTCACAGGAAGACTAATAATTTTCAACTGGATATATAATATAGCTGAAGTCAAAATTATTAGCCCTCCTGTGATATTTATTTTAGTTTGGCTGGAATAAAAGCAGCTTTAATAAAAGTCTTTAAATGAACACTCTAGTATCTTGTGAAATAACTAGTAAAATATTATCCACTGTTATCATAGCAAAGATCAAATAAATTTGTTATTAAAACTAATATGTTTAAAGTTCGCGTAACCCGTTAGCTGCGGCCGTTTTTTTTTCCATATTGTGACCCAGTTCCTAGAGAAACGGAATATTAAAATAGTAAACAGTGGGCGTGGCTTGTTTTTTTCTTTTTCGTTTTTTTATAGTTTCCAGGAGAGTTATTACAACCTAACAGACACCTCCTCCTCGCCATTTCTGTTTGTTTTCATAGTGCTGTCAAAACTGACCGTTGGAGGGGCATGATTAAGTATGTTTACCATGCCCAATACCTCAGACAGACCTAATCTGAGAATTTAACTGAAAACAAACAGGAAGTGCATTTTTTTAAATTTCCATTAAAGATTACAAGGCAATTTTTCTTAATGACATGCACAGATAAATTGTTCACCACTAAACTCAATTATTTAATATGTACAATGATTTAATGTGTACTTTAAGCAAAAGTTGGGGAAATATTTTTTAAATAATTTTAGATTTCACAGGAGGGATAATAATTTTTTTCTTCAACTGTATTATATATATATATATGTATTATATATATATATATATATATATATATATATATATATATATATATAT
>CAIGQV010016547.1:4113786-4144125 GCA_903798115.1 Danio jaintianensis
TATATATATATATATATATATATATATATATATATATATATATATATATATATATATATATATAAATAAAATTCTTATTCAGCTAGGATGCATTCAATTGATCAGGAATTAAGGTATTTGTAATGTTACAGAGGACTATAAACAAAAAAAACATTTAACGTTGATGATAATAAATGGTAGAATGACCTGTGAAGGATCATGTGACACTAAAAATAAATTCCCATCATATAAATACATTGCATTGTTTTCTTCAATTGAAATAATATTTGATATGACAATTTTTGCTGTATTTTTACCCAAACAAACACATCCTTAATGAGCATAAGTGATTTCTTTATAAATATAAAACAGTGCTAAATGTTTTGAGTGTGAGTATATAATTAAATAGTATTATAATTGTATCATATTTTTTCCCTGTAGGACAGTCTATACCTGAGGTGCATCTGAATGTAAGGAGTGAGAAGCAGGCGCTGTTGGCCTCATGGTATGTTCAGCCACAATTCTCTGAGCGCGTCCTGCAGTATGTAGTGCAGCACGTGTCTGTCTTACCTGACCGTCCGTGCCTGAACTGGCTGAGGGTAAACAAAACACAGAGCTCTGTCACACTCATGGGTAGGTTTATGTATGTCAAAGAGAGATAAGCAGTTGTTTGCTCTGATGCTCGCAGTAGTTTTGACTTTGTCTCCATCCACAGGTGACTTTAAGGACTACATGGCGTATAATGTGTCGCTCTTCGCCATCTTTAACAACCACAGCACTTTCCTCAACTCATCGATTGCATACACACGTCAAAAAGGTAGGACATGCTTTACATGTATTTTTAATCACTTTAAAAATACATTAATCTATTACCATGAGTTACAATCACTGACTGCACTTTTACAGTACTTTGCTGAAAATGTTTTATGTGCAAATTGTATAATCAGAATCGGTTTTATTGCCAAGTGTGCTTACACACACAAGGAATTTGTTTTGGCTACAGAAGCTTCCAGTGTACGTAAAGGGACAAGTGACAACACAAAATAAATAAGAGAAAAAAAATAATAATACAGCAAAACCAGAAATAAAAAAACCTGAACATGTGATATAACGATCAATTAACATTATGTATGTTTAAAGGTACACTTCTTACACAGTTATATTCAACATTTAGATACCCTTTAGTTGTTCCAAAGCTTTATGAGTTTCTTTCTTCTGCTGAACACAAAAAAGATAATTTGAAGAAAGCTGGAAACCGGTAACCATTGACTTGCATAGTGTTTGTTTTTCCTACTATGGATGTTAATGGTTACTGGATTTCAGCTTTCTTCAAAATATCTTCTTTTGTGTTCAGCAGAAGAAATTAGGCATGGGACGATAACCGTTTGGAACCGTTTGTACTTTTTTTTTTTTTTTTTCTTTTTTTTTTTTTTTTTGTTTTTTAGGACAACAGTATCTCCAGCAGAAAAGATATCCAAAGATGTCGTTTTAGATTGTAAAAAAAATCGGTGTTTTAGAAACTAATGAAGACAGCAGAAGTCAATGATTCATTTTCATTATTTAGCCTGACATGTTTACTGCTCCAAAATATTTTAAATGTTTCTCAAAATAAAATATTTTGTGTTCAAAAGGGAAAAAGGTTTTTGTTTTTTACTCAGAAAAAGAATATATTTTAGAGCGGTTATCACAATACCGTGAAACCGTGATATTTTTATCCAAGGTTATCATACCGTCAGAATCTTATACCGGCCCATGCCTAGAAGAAATAGATTCGTAAAGCTTTGGAACCACTTGAGGGTAAATTGTGAGTAAAAAATTTATTTTGGGGTGAGCTGTCCCTTTAAGTTGTTTTGTTAAAAAAGATGCATTGTAGAAGTATTTTGTATTATTGATAATTGGCTCATTAATGCAAATTTTTCCACATTTACAAGGTCCTCAGAGGTGGAAGTTTTCATGTTTGGGTTAACTTCTATAGTCGTGACGTTATGCTGCACCAAACCTGTAGAAATTAAAAATAAATCAATAAATATAATACAATAAAAAAAAAAAGATTATTTATATGATTTGATCAATCAAGTTATATTTAATAATTACTTCCCTTTTTAATAGTCATTTTTATTTTTCCATTTTTAAAATTAACTTAGACTGTAATAATGGCACCTTAAAATAAAGTTTAACTATTAATTTAACTACTCTATAATATGAATTAATTAATTACATTTACTTACTACATGGTTTGAGAGTTTGAATGCAGGTTTGGTTTATTTGTATGTAACTATGCAAAATGAATTGTTATAACCTTAGTAAGTAAATGGTGCATGTGTAAGAAGGACACTTTGAATAAAGTGTTAAGTTGAATTTTATATTTCTTTTAGTTTTTTTATTTTCATTTATTCACACATTTATTTGTGTTTTTGAGATTAACATAAACTATTTTCTGTCACTTTCCATCAGATTTGTCAAAAGCAATCCACAAGACATGCTAACAATTAATAGGGAAGTCGGAAAACCTCAAAATAGCTTTTTTTTGCTCACATTTAAATGGTTAGTTCACCCCAAAATTAAAATGTACACACTATTATTGGCAGTTCATTCCACTGTAGCGACCATGTTAAAGCAGTGATAATAAGCCAAAGGAAGTAGAGTAAGCGAGTGAGTTCCTTTAGTTTTTTTAACACAAAAGAGAACATTTTGAAGTATGTGGAAAAATGGTAATCATTGGCATCCATAGTAGGAATAAAAACATACTATGAAACTCAATGGTTACCGGTTTTCAGCCTTTTTCAGAAAACCTTCTTTTGTGTTCAACAGAAAAAAGAAACTCTGAAAAAAAGTGAAGGGAGAGTAAATGATAACAACTATCTCTTTAAATGATGTTTTAGATCAATAATAGTGACATATTAAAAATACAGTATCTATAACTTTACAAAATGCTGAAAAAAGTGACCAATTTATTATTTTTGTATGAAGAGAAAAATATATTCATTTCACCATCTTTTTCTTTGCTGACATAGCAAAGTTATTGTTTTTTTTGCTGTTGTTTGTTTCTTTTTTGTGTGGGATAATAAAGTATAGTGTTACAAATGTATATGAATTAAAGAGCCCCTATTTTGCATTATAAATGGTCATATTTTGGTTTTGGGGGTCTCCAACAACAGGCTGATATGCATGCAAGGTCAATAAACACTTTCATTGTCTTATAATATGCATTTATTGTTACCTAATAATCCCAACGACTCCCATATGATTCGTTCAGCGACTAATTTGTTCCCAAACCCCTCCTTAGCGCGAAGCTAATCTGCGCTGATTGGTCCGATGACCCAGTCTGTTGTGATTGGTCGACTGGGTTCAGCGCGAGACAGAGAAATACCCACCACGGCTATGAAGTAGCAGCCAGAGAGTATGTGAGAGCCCAATGCAGGAATGCAATAAAGCAATGCAGTTAAACACCAGCATATTACTCTACTCTTAACCCTAACCCCAAGTAATAACAACGACACACATTCAGTATTAATCCACATAGTGGCTAAAGTTGAACTATTTTGAAAACTGACCGCGCATGTGAGGAACAGCTGATGGTGGCCATAGCAACAAACAGCAGAGGATCAGGAGCACAAAATGCATTTAAAGGAAGAAGCACGCGGCGCGTTTTCAACGTGGTTTTGGACACAATTTGTGAATAGCTTTAACTTCTAGTGAATAGATTTAACCTGAGAGAAACAGTACAAGCACTGATCTATAATAGATAAGTGATTACAAGCCGCGCAGGGCGATTACAACTTCTAAAACACAATTAAACACACATTTTGCAAACTACACAAAACGAGGCTACAAATTTAATTACACTTACATGTTATGATCCGGAGGAAGAAGGAAACTGGTCCATATGAACTGCAACAGTTACTGAAAAAGTCCCTGTCAAAGCCTGACAAAGTCCCATACATAATAGTGTCTGCTGCTCCTTCCTTTAATAGCAAATGGCTGACGAATCCCGCACTGCAGCATAGGTTATTGTATCAAAAATCTGAAATATGACAGGAACAAACACAGCACAAGATTGGCTTTACTGTGGTGTCGTTGTGAAAATGAACTTTAACCCTTTATTCCCTGCAGCCAAATCTCCATCAGTCAGTGATTGTTATCTTCGCGTCATGATCAGTCCCGTGATCCTCAGCGCTCCGCTAGTGTCTGAAGTCAAATGCGCGTTCACATTTTACCTGATATGGAAATACATATTTGGTGATGTACTGTTTCAAACAAAAGATCCGAACCCAACTTGATTCATTCATTCGACTCTGAGTCAACTATTTCGCTAAAGAATCAGTAGTTTTAAACACGGTGCACTTTCAGATTTAAACCTTAGCTGGATATTTTCATTCACTTAGAGCTGTGCTACACACTACGTGGAAACTCATTTTCAAAAACCCATAATAGGACCAATTTAAGAAAATATAAAAACTAGATTTGTGTTAACTGTAAAAGCATCATCACATTCTGTAAAAGTGTCTATTAATAATATTCACTTAGATCTATCAAAAAAAAGTGTAATTCATAATGTTTTTTTCACTTTTAGCTTTTTTAGCTAGATTTGGGCCATAAAGCATTGGTTTATAAATGCAAGATCATATAATTAGATTTGTTAACCATCTAAAGTCAATGTTTATATCATCTCTTCATCTCCTTCACCTCGCAGTTCCTCCTAAAGTTTCAGTTATCCAAGTAACGAACATTTCTCACTCATCTGTGACTCTGACATGGGGCCCCATCCCTGTGCATGAGAGCAATGGTGTCATCCTGCATTACTCAGTGGGCATCGAGACAGGTAAGCCATGATACCACCTGTAAAGTCATTTCACACATGTAGATCATTTGCTTTGTTCTGAAATAGGGATTAAAACTGTTAAACCGTGTTTTAACAACATGTGACATATAAATGGTATCTTTTCCACACTCTAAAACCTAACAGTGAAAATCACTAAATTAAATAAGTTAGTTTAACTTATAATTTTAAAAAAAATTACTTTGACTTAATGAAAAAGAGTTATGGTAACTCATAAACTGATTATATTAAGCAGAACTCAAATGTAATGAGTTACGAATTAATTAATTATATTTTTTGTGCTAACTTAACTCTAATGCAAGAAGTAATACCAAACAATTTGAGTAGCTATATAGTTGTTTGTACTTAATTTCTTCTATTAATTGAATTCATACTGATTGTATAACTGAACTTAAAATGTTTAAGTTACTAATACTCTAAATCTTGTACTCTAATATGTGTAATATATATAAGTTTACAGTACTCAAGGCATTTTGTTTCAGAACTTAAATGGTTTGCCGCAATCGGTTTCCTCAAACAGTTTGAGTTAACTTATCGGGTTTTACAGTGTATATTAAAGGAAAACTCTTTTCCTGAACTTTTTCAGAACTTTTTTGGGGAAATACATTGTAAAAAATATACAATGTTTCCAAATTTTGTGATTCACAAGTGTTTTCCATTTATTTACGCTTGTGAATTGCATTATGGGACCTTGATCTCTGCTCTGTCAACTTTTGATGTTGAAAATTCAACAAGGTGACTTTTAGTGACATTTTAGTGGTTTGAAATTATAATGTGTAAGAAATAATATATAGAAAAATAAGTCCGTAAAACAACAGAAAATGTACGGGCAGTTTATTTTTGTACCGTAATATACAACACCAGCACAGACAATATATCACTTTAAACTATTAAAAATGTTAATAAAAGTAAATTTTTCTAACTTTTCAAGGTTAAAAGTTGTTGGATGAAAAATGAAAGTTAAATTAGTGCAGTTCAAAAGCATAAATAAATGGGGAAAATTAAAAACATGAATCACAGAATACGGAAAACTGCTAATTTACAGATATTATTTACAGTGTAGGTTCATTTTACAACTCCCTTAGAGTTAATCTATTCAGCCAATCTACGGGCCTGGCGGGAAAACTTTTAGCTTAGCTTAGCATAGGTCATTGAATCGGATTAGACCATTAGCATCTCGCCATGTATGAATCTACAGTAGTCAACATTTGAAGTTGATCAAAAAAAGTTCCTCATAGTTGTCTTAAAGGGATAGTTCACCCAAAATTAAAAATTCTGTCATCATTTACTCATCATTCACTTGTTACAAATCAGTTTGAGTTTCTTTTCTCTGTTGAACACAAAAGAAGATATTTTGAAAAATCCTGAAAACCTGTAACTAATGAATTCCATGCTATATGTTTTTCATACAATGTAAGTCAACGGTTACAGGTTTGTAACATTTTTCAAAATAACTCATTTTGTGTTCAGCAGAAGAAAGAAACACACAAAGGTTTGGAACCAAATGAGGGTGAATAAATATTCAGTACATTTTCATTTCTGAGTGAACTATCCCTTTAAGACAACAATGGGTACACATTTTTAGGACAACATTGATAAAAGCTTTGGTCCACTTCAAATGTTGACTGCTATACCTATTACAGGAGACAAAAATAAAACATGACCAGAACAGACTGTAGAATACACAAGATGGGTCACTCGTATAGTTTTGATTGGGGAAAAGTGTAACGGTCAATTTGGCGAATGAAGCTCCGCCTACAAGTACAGGAGCCAGTCATCAATCTCTATAAACTGACGATTCTCCAGGGGAGAAGCTCGGACCAGATGTGTGCTTTTACGACAGTTTTTGTGGTCAACAAACACACTGGAATCTCAGCGAATACTTGCTTCACAGACATAAGAAATATATCCAAATAAACTTGAAATATGTAGTTTTAAATGAACCAACTACACTTAAAAACAAAAGTTTTCTGGTTTTATAATCATAAAATGTATGAAACAAAAGCGAGGTACAGTTCGTCCTGTCAAACTCACATCACATGACAGCAGCAACTACTCAAACGCCCACAAACTTGTAAACAAAGAGTCACTTTCATTTCTGGAGGAGATTTGCCATCAAGACCAAGTTGTTGATTACTTCAGTAGGCGATCATTATTCAGAGGATGATAATGTGTAGAACGGCCATAAATGAGGTTGGTGTCGTGATCTTGTTCTTTTCGAGTGCACATGCGCATTAGCTCAGGCAACCTGAAAAAATGTAGATTTTGTTTGATTCGAACGTTTAGAAACGAAACTTATGAGACAGTTGTGTTTTGATTTTATTGGTGATTCCAAAAATGTAATGTAATCGTAAGCTTGGCAAACAGTTTTGAAGAATTTAATGTTTCCCCATTCAGACAGAATGCCCCAGCATACTGCCCGAGAGGTGTTTCAATGATGGCCGCCAAGTGAAATGGCTTGCCTTAATGGGACTTTGACCAGAACTACTATGAAATTTACAAATGCTGTTCACATACAGATTTTTTTTTTCTCCCACAGTATTGTAGGAATGATGCGTATTCGAATGCATGATGTAAATAAATATCTTTGTCTTTTTGGACTGTCTAGCTTTAATATTTAACGTGAGCAGTACCAGGACAAGTGTCCTTCTGTCAGATCTCCAGCCGTCCCGGCAGTATCAGGCCTGGGTGAGCGCTGTGAGCGAGGCCGGTGAAGGCCCCAGGAGATTTACCACCTTCTCTACCAGTGACAAAACCAGTAAGAATGAGCAAGTCAAGCTATTTCTTTCATCATTTGGGATTTACATTGCATGCATCCTCTATAACCATAGCATGCAGTATGTAGTTCAAAAATTCAGCTTCATGATGTAAACTATCACGATGTAATCATCTCATCTCATCTCATCTCCTAGATGTTGTTATATATGTGGTGCCCACACTGACAGCCATGCTGGTGATTGGCCTGATAGTGTTTAAGTTGTAAGTATCACCCTACATAATAATTTCATTGTACACTATTGACCTTATTCTTTACCTACGAACGAACGCAGCCATTGAAATATTCAAGTCCCATTATGCGACTGAATCGGAAGTTCTTAAACAATCCCAAAATCGAGTGCACTTTTCCGCGCTGTAGAATAAGGTCAATATGGCGAAAAGTATATGGATTCCACTTTACAAATAGTGAGCTTGGCAATTTCTCTGTTTTTAAAGCTTAATTCTACAACAGTGGTTCCTAAACTTTTATGCTTTTATGGTAAATGTATATATAAAAACTAGTGTTTGGCTAGTTTCTATAAATTCTTCAAATGAACAGCTCACTGTAAAAAAATAAAGTTGACTCAACTTAAAATTGTAAGGCAACTTGCTTCACAGCTTTTTTGTCAATTTTTTTGGTCAACTACAAATACCTGACCTTTTATGTCAAAAACTTTTAACCCAAGTACAGCACTTTGACTCTAAAACTATTTTAAAAACCTCTGCAGCCTTACAATTTTAAGTTAAGTTATTTTTTTATTTTTTTATTTTTTTTTACAGTGCTGGAGTGTTATTGCCAATAGCACATAAAAGGGTTGCCAGGTTTTGCTAAAAATGAACCTGGTTTGTATAACAATGTACAGATGTAGAGTTATATTCTTATAGTTTTGAATTGGCTGTTTTCCATTTTAATTATTATTTTTTTTACCTTGTTATTTTATTTTTATTTGTGTTTAAAGAATATGTATATACCATTTTTTATTTTAGTTATTGTAGTGAAAACAAGAAATGTTGAATAATAATAATAAACCTTATTTTTATATAGCACCTTTAAAAGTGGCATCTCAAGGCACTTTACAGACATAAAATGTGCAGCAGTAAAAGACACGAGGATGAATGCAAAAAAATGTAATAATAAAAATAATTAAAAACATTAAATAATAGTAATAGATCTAAAAATCATATAAAAGTCAAATAAAATTAAATAAAAGCTACCCTAAAAAAGTAAGTTTTAGGAGATTTAAAAATACTCCGGGAACTAGCTGTATAAATAAGTTGCAATAAAATCATATTTTTCATAACTTATGACTTGATGTTTATATTTAACTTATATTTATTCTCAAAACAAACCTCTTAAAAGCAATATAATAAGCAGAAAACCTGTTAAAAAAAAACACTGTACACTGTAAATGTACTGGAAAAACAAATAAAATATTTATTTAATAATGTTTTTATTAATTTAAAGGGAAAGTTCTTCCAAAAATGAAATTTCCTCTATTAATTACTCACACTTGACCTGTTCTATACAAATTTAAGTCTTTTTGTTCTGTTGAACACAAAAGAAGATATTTTGAAGAACGTTGGAAATTTACATCCATAGTATTTGTTATTCCTACTATGGAAGTCAGTGGTTGCAAGTTTCCAACATTCTTCAAAGTATCTTTTTTTTTCAACAGAAGAAAGAACTGGACAAGTCAAGGGTAAGCAAATGGTAAACTATCTCTCATATTATAACCAATCAAAAAAAAGTAAATTGTATTATTTAAAATTGAATAATGCCTTGTTTAATTGCGTTCAAGAAAAAGTGTTCTAATCACTGTTCAAAACCATACAGCAGCATAAATGATACATTAAAAATCATAAATCATATATGATTTCTTTACATTTCTCTGCTATTCAGCATTTCACATCACTGGCATTGTATGCACAAATGTTAATATTAATAAGAGCTGAGGGCGACATGGTGGCTCAGTGGTTAGCACTTTCGCCTCACAGCAAGAAGGTCGCTGGTTTGAGTCCTGGCTGGGCCAGTTGGCATTTCTGTGTAGAGTTTGAATATTCTCCCGTGTTCGTGTGGGTTGTAGTCCGGCTGCTCCGGTTTCCTCCACAGTCCAAAGACATGCGCTATAGGTGAATTGAATAAGCTAAATTGGCCGTAGTGTATGAGTGTGAATGCGAGAGTGTATGGGTGTTTCCCAGTGCTGGGTTGTGGCTGGAAGGTCATCCACTGTGTAAAACATATGCTCGAATAGTTGCCGGTTCATTTCGTTGTGGTGACCCCTGATAAATAAAGGGACTAAGCTAAAGGAAATTGAATGAATGAATGAATGAATGAATGAATAATAAGAACTTCATGCAAACCATGATTTTAGCTAGTAAATAAGACACATTATGGTAAATGTATTTCTGCTGTTTACCTGCAGGTCATCGTACTGTCACTGTTTTGAGAAGATTCCAGATCCAATAAACAGCAAATCTTTTAAACACATGAACTTGCAGGTGAGAATCTACTTTTTTGTGTTATAAATGAAAGATATTAGCTGTGTTTCCATCCAAAGATGCGAATTAGACTTGAATATATAAAACTGGAATATTTCTCTTCAAACAAAGTCACATGACTTTTGGTTTGATGCTCTTGCTGGAACTTCATGTTTGCATGCTTGTTTAGTCACATTTTTTTCCTATTAGATATAAAATTATCCTACTCAATTGTGCGCATAGGTTTTTGTTTTATGCACATGTTTAATATTTATGGATATATGCATATTGGCATTTCCATTAGCCTTTTTTTTCGATTATTACTAAATGTGCATAAAAATAGGTGAATGGAAACATAGATACTGTCACATAAAATATTTGAATGGTAACATATTTAAATGGTGACATATTTAAGCACATTAAATGGTAACATATTTATTTGTATCATGTTCCAGTATGTGTGGCCACTGCTCCGTTCTCCGTCAGAAATCAATTTAAAGATCTCAGAGCTGGAGATCATGGAGAACCTGCATCTCAACACCCCGACACCTCCTTTGGAGACTGAACCGGAGAATGATAATCAACTGGACAAAACAATTGAAGGTGGAGAAAAGTGGTTGAAAGACCCTGAGGAATCAAACAAGGGAAACACGAACCCTGACTACAGTGAGATGGTGGATACTGACGGAGAGGAGGAGGCTGGTGTGTCTGATGAAGAGTGGGGGAATTCTGTCTCGGACTATGAAAGACATTTTATGCCGTCTATTGAGGCCATTTAACTCTGACATCTCATACCTCAGGATATCTGCTCTGTAATGTGGTGTCTTAAAGGGATAGTTCACACAAAACAGAAAATTCTGTCATCATATACTCACCCTTCACTTTTTCCCTTCACTGTTTGAGCTTATTAAACACAATAAAAGATATTTTTTTTAAATCCTGGAAACCAATAACCATTGACGTCCATAGTATTTCGTTTCATAGTATCTTATAAACAAAACAAAGCCTTAAAAATACACTGTGGACCACCTCTTTAAGCCTTTTTTATGTTGGACAAAATGTAGGGTGTATAAATGATGGCAGAAATTTTAAAACATTTTTGGGTGAACTATCCCTTTAAGTGGTGCATTATTTATAATTTGCCAAATGTGTTTTTGAGAGAGGTTTTGGAGAACTTTGCACAGATTTTTACCTTTACAGTCTTTCAGACAAGCAGTAACATTTAAAGCTGACGTGTCATTTTTGTTTTTTTGTGCAATAAGGACTGTTTTCTAACAGGTTTCCAGCATACTCTCCACTTTTGCCATTGGTTGCCTAAAAACATGGCTGAAAGTCACGCCGGTGGCATGGTGGCTCAGTGGTTAGCACTGTTGCCTCACAGCAAGTAGGTTGCTGGTTTGAGTGCCGGCTGGGCCAGTTGGCATTTCTGTGTGGAGTTTGCATGTTCGCCCGTGTTTGCGTGGGTTTCCTCCAGGTGCTCCGGTTTCCCCACAGTCCTGCAATGCAAGAGTGTATGGGTGTTTCCAAGTACTTTGTTGCAGCTGGAGGGGCATTCGCTGGGTAAACTATATGCCGGAATAGTTGGCGGTTCATTCCGCTGTGAAAATAATCCGAAGGAAAATGAACGAATGAATGAAACTCATGCCATTGGTCAAACCAGTATTGGGCAAGCCAGAGATTGTTACACACTTTTGAGGGATTTTAAAAACATTGCACATACAAATGTCATTTTTACCACTGGTAGATACAGAATTTAATGTAAAGAATAAAAGTTTTGTACATAATAAATATTTTTTATATATGTAAATATGTTTCTTTTTTGTGGCCATCATACCTGTACATTTATTCAGAAGTGAATTTTTCATTGGTTTTGCAATGATTATAAAATAGTCACAAGTAGTAATAGAGTGTAGTCTGCTTTTTTTCATGCTTCGAAGTAAAAAATAACAAGACAAATTACTTTTATTTCTCATCGTTTTTGATTTAGTTATCATTTTTATTCTAAAGCAAAACAGGCTTCCATTTTGACAGGCTGACAGGCTTATATGCTTACATTTTTAAAACACCAATGTCATCTCAGTTGTGTATGCCTCGACTCCTAAAATAAAACAATTATATAATAGTGACGCTACAATATCAGAATCTGAGACAATAAATTAAAAACATTTAAGACATGTTTATATTCATTTTTAGACAATGCAATCCCAATGTTTTCATTTGGGAAATAGTTTAATTCAAGATCTTGTCTTAGTAAATGCACCATTTTATTTACAACACTGAGCTTCACGTCAACTTTCACAATCAGCTGCTTGTTCAGAAGCAAATTTATCATTGTACAAATCAGTAAAACTGGTCCGATGAATTATTATAAAATAATACATGACCAAATGTGTAACGGCCAATTCACTTTGAGCCATGGCCGCATCACCACCTCTGGTGTGCATAATCGCCAACCCGATTTTTACCAAGTAGGACATGTTCCTGGATTAATATCTATGATGACCCTGGAACAACATTCCAATCAGAATTAAGGGATACGTTTACTGTTTATGTTGTTTAGGCTTACGGTTAGGTTTATGCACTTCTACATGACTATTATTCCCCTCTGATTTTGGGAATAATTTACAGTTATGGTTGGGTTTAGGGGTAGGGAATGGACCATTTTGAGGAATGTAAACAATAACAATGGTCCTAATGTATTTCCTGTATTACATTTTGAATTTCCATAGCTTCCAAGTATCCAACAATGTCCACGTATTGATAAATAATGTTATGGCAGCCGTTTTAACATTAAGATATGATTAAATTGCCTCTTGTTACAGTTATGAAATAGTTTGGTAACAATGTTCATGGGCCAAAGACATCGCCACATTGAAATGGTCTATAGGTATGGATTACATTTTCGAACAAAAATTATGTTCCAGGATCAACATAGATGTTAATACAGGATCGCATCGTACTTGGCAAAATCATAACATGTGTGCATAATTTTCTATTATAATTCATGGCTGTTAAATGCTTGATACAGATTAGCTGATGAACACTCTAAGGTGTGCAATTATTTTCATATAAATGCACTATTGTAGTTCCATATGAGTATGCTAAATGATATTCTTTATTTCACAACCTACAGCAATCAAAAATCAAACAATACAAAAAGACTTCAGTAAGAAACTAGCTCTACACTCACAGTGTGTTTGAGGACAACAAAATAATTAACATAGGTCTGTTGTATTATTAGAAAATAATGTGCCAAATGCTGGAAGGGCAGCCGCTGCATAAAACATATGCCAGAGTAGTTGGTGGTTCATTCCGCTGTGGCAACCCCTGATAAATCAAGGACTAAGCAGAAGGAAAATGAATGAATGCACCCAAAGTGTAATAGCCACTTCACTATACGACATGGCTGCATCACCACTTCTGGTGTGCATTATTTTCTATTATACAATGGGGCTGTTAAACTCTTGATTCTGATTAGCTGATGAACATTGTGTGCCGTTATTTTCATATATACACACAGCTCAGACATGTCTTGACCGCATTACAGTTCCATACCACTACACACTACACTATTTGCCACAGCCATATCACCCTGCAGCCCAAGACCGGTTACTCACTGAAGCTAAGCAAGGCTGAGTGTGGTCAGTACCTGGATGGGAGGCCACATGGTAAAACCATAGACTGTAAAAGATATGGACGTAGTATCCGTGACGTCACCCATAGGTTTCTGAAGAACGCAAAAGAAGCTACAAATAGGCGTGGCCAACTGTCGCCATTTTGTTCGCGCGTCATCACACCGACCGGGGGATACCAAACAAGGGCAAAGAGGCGGAGCGTGAGCGGAGCTACAGACGCCTGCTAGCATTTTGCTTAGACAGGCTTTTCTTTGGGAGAAACGCTTAATACGTCATTACCTGCGACTCGTTTGTGTTCTGACCACATGTGCTTGCTTGTATACTATATCAATAAAATGTTTAGTCTAAAAACACTGTTGTAATACATTGAGCCACTAAGCATAGTTCTTATGAAGTTTTTCTAGGGGAGGAAAGCGTGAATTACTTCCAAACACTTCAAATATAGTCTGTGTTAGTAAATGCAAGGCTATTTATGAAATCCAGGCATAACACTGTACGACAATGTTTCAGATGACTGTTCTATAGCCTACAGCTAATCAATCTGTCAGATTCTGGAGTGCTTTACAGGTCTAAAGAAAATTATAAATGATAAATTATCTTAAATAAAACAAATACATTTATAGATATGGTATACAAGTATACAGTCCCAAAAGGCAATTGACTGTGTAAAGCCACATAAAACAAAACAAAAATACGATGTATATGCAGAGTTCAGCGGTTAATCAGCCGGAATCAGCTGAGGTGACGTGACGGCGAGCAGCGAGACCTAGCTGTCACTCAAGTGGCCATGCCCTTAATTATGCAGACTTAATATAACTTAATATAAACGAAACGGATGAGTTATAAAAAAAAATTCACCCCCCTCACAGTTGTCATGAAGGGTAATATTAGCTATATGAACCAAAACCATATTTTGTACCAGGCTGTAAACATGTTTTTATCAGCTGTAAAATTGGCCAATTTACCATTGCAGTCAGAGAACATCTGGACTTCCTGGAGCCAGCCCCCAAAGGCGAGTCGATGAAATGCAGTTTCAGTTACCTCCGTATTGGGTTCACGAGGGAGAGTGGGAGGTTGCCGCTTGGGTAAAACTAGGTTGCTGTTGGAAGTGGTGTTAGTGAGGCCAGCAGGGGGCGCTTAACCTGTGGTCTGTGTGAGTCCTAATGCCCCAGTATAGTGAAGAGGACACTATACTGTCAGTGAGCGCCGTCTTCGGGTGAGACGTTAAACCGAGGTCCTGACTCTCTGTGGTCATTAAAAATCCCATGGCACTTCTCGTAAAGAGTAGGGGTGTAACCCCGGTGTCCTGGCCAAATTTCCACCATCTGCCCTTACCATCCTGGCCTCCCAAACATCCCCATCCACCAAATTGGCTCTATCACTGTCTCTCCACTCCACCTATAGCTGGTATGTGGTAAGCACATTGGTGCCATTGTCCTGTGGCTGCCGTCACATCATCCAAGTGGATGCTGCACACTGGTGGAGAGGACCCCACCCACCCCGAATGTTGGGGAAGCGCTTTGGGTGTATTGCCATACACGATAAAAACGCTATATAAATACACATTACATTACACTAAATGGTTTCAGTTGTTTCATAGCTTATGAAATTCCAAAATCAAGTGGCTTTGGATGAGGAGTTTTATGATCTAGCTCTACATTCACAAGCTGTTTGAGGATGAAAAATGTAACCGGTCCATTGAATTATCCAAAAATAATGCACCTGAAGTGATTTCTTTTCTAAAAAATTCTTACAAAACATTAAAACATCTAGGTTTTCAGTAAGTAACCAAGTGCCACCACCTCAGGTTGGGCTGTTAAATGCTTGATTCTGATTGGCTGATGAACATTCTTTGGTTACGGCTATGAACATTATTCCAGTGTTGCCAACTTAGCGACTTTGTCACTATATTTAGCAACTTTTCAGACCCCCTAGTGACAAATTTTCAAAAAAGCGACTAGCGACAAATCTGGTGAATTGTTTGGTGTCACTGGAGATTTTTATAGAATCTCATGTGTCTGTCCGACCGACGGGAAATTATTTAGCACCGCGAGTGTGAGGTATTTCCCTTGTACAGTTAAACCGATCTGCTTCTCCTTTGTTTTAAATTTAACAATTTAATTTGACCATTTAATCTTTTCTTGTTCACAATCGCAGATGTTTTAGTGACAGTTTCGGAACTTGTCTGAGAGATTACTGCAAATTCACTACACATCTGTACTGACACACTGTATTCAAACAGCAATACATTTAGTTAAATTGACATGCATACATATAGCGTGGTGCAAATATAAATATCCCTTTATTAACCATAGGCTGTTAAACAAACAGAAACGGTTGGACATGATTATGTAAGTAATATGCAAATTGACGTATGACGTAATTTAGCGACTTTTCGGGCAGAGCTTAGCGCCTTTTCATCGAAAATACTTGGCAACACTGCATTATTTTCATATATGCTATGGTAGGTCCAGACAGGTATTGACTGCATTACAGTTCAATATCACAATGCTAAATATCTATTTATTTCAGAGCCTACAACAATCAAGCCAAAACAAAACAAACCAAACAAAAAGGCTTTGGATATGCGTATCATTGGATATGTGTAAGCGTCTCACTGCGTATCATAATGTGCATGACTGTGTATGTGACATAAAATTGGAATTTGATGTAAGAAACTAGCTCTGCACACAGGTACTGTTTGAAGACGAAAAAAAATTACTCCTGTCTGTTTAATTATTGGGAAAATAGTTCACCTGGCTGAGGTGGTGATGCGAAACGAATTATTTTCTAATCATTTTTACAAAAAAAATATCTAGGTTTTTGCAGCACCCATCCCCCATTGAGGTCGCTGGTGTAGGGGGCGCTCGCGAGCCGCAGACCGAGGCGAACAGGCGGCTCTACAGATACAATCAGAGCAGACGGGAGGGGGAAGTGAGACGGAAAAGGAACTCGCTGAAGCTGCCCTTTGTTTCTAGATTTGCCGAAGAGAACGGGGAAGAGACCGGCGCCGATATACACTGTAAGTCACGCTCTAAACACGGCACAATGTTTGTAAATCACATGACGTCACTGCGGACTTTTAAACGGACACCGTCCGTAACATTTTCCGGACGCGAACAAGTTGTTTATTTCGCCGGTTCGCGGTGCTCGAGTCGGTCCGACATTACAGAGCCATCGCAGAGGCTGAATGAATGAAGAAGTTTTGGGATGCAACTCGAGCGGGGTCAAGCGTACGGAAGGCGGGTTGGATCAATCATTTAAAAAAAGATGCTCGCCGTATATACACCTCTGTACTCGTGATTTTTAAACTCGAATTATTTCGGTTTGAAAGCACACACGGATATGGGGCAGCACAGCATGGCCGACTGTAATCACACATACACACAACCCAGCTCCTTTGCTTTTCTTTGTCTTTCCTATTCGGGTTCATTTATAGTTTTAAAGTCGTTTTTTGATTCGCTTAAATGATGGGTAAACTGTCTGGCAACCATACACTGTTTCATAAAAACATATCCGAGATGTTTTCCGTCTACAAGTCGTTTTGTTTCAACGTTATGTCTTTGGTTTTAATGGAGCTGAGCTGTAATATTCTTCCCTAACGGTAGTTGGGTCACGTCTTTAAAAAGCACAAAATAATTCTCGCCTCACCCCATTTACGTTTACATTTCACAACTTGCTTCTGTTATATGTCTTGATAATGCAGAGAAGAAACGCTAATGAAGTTAATGGGTTATTGATGGCTAATGTTTAGCTGTTCGGTATTAGCTTGCTGCTAATTCACGTTAGCCTTGGGGAAGAATTAAAATGTGTCGTTTTCGCTTTTTACTGCACATTTGAACCTTTTTTTTTGGTTTTACAATTTTTCATACTTACAATTGTTTTTTGAATGTTATTTTTTGTATATATGGTGTTTTTTTGTAAAATCACATTAACTCGAATTAGACTCACGAAAAAGGTCAACCGGCTTTTGAGTTTTTAGGTTGTAATTACCTCATTTACTTGATTTTGTATCATTTAGAAGTCAGAGTTTACTTCAGATTTGGAGTGACTTAAATATCGCTTATGTTTGTGACACTTGGTTAGAAAACAGCTGTCAGATAATTTGGCATTGTCTTATATGTATGTAGCTCACTTGTCACATCCTTTGGTCTAGTGAGCATTTCTCACAGTCAATTTATTTGTCAGTGTTTATATACTTTTTTTCATGGCTAACGTTACAAACCATCTGAATATTGCCAGTGTTATTGGGTAGATATAAAAATGCAGTTTATTGAGCTTTTGTGACAACCTGACCTTATTGGATTCACAATAAAAACTGTTATTCAGCATTATTAAAGACTTTCTGCTGCTTCTTTCCTAATTTTGATTCTTTGATATCAAACAAACAGGTTTTCATGCTGTAATTGTGTTTGTTTTGTTTGTTTTAAGATATAAAAATGTAACATTTTGTGTGTGCATGCTTTTGTTTTAATGTTAAGACAAGGTAATTTCAAGTGACACTAATGTTGACATCCAATAAGCAAAGAAAACAGGATACCAAGCTTCATGTTAGAAATGCCCAGTGCATTTTTAAAAGCTTTTGAGTGATTTCTTGCTTTATGAGTGCTACTAAATGTATGCTTGCTTTTAAATGTATTATTTAAATGATTGTTACTTTATATCCAATAAGCTACCTGGATACAATTTTTGGAAGAAAGTCCCTTGTGGTCTTCATTAAACCGTTTAATGTATTCATTGACACACATTAAGGCAGAAATTAATTAACCCAGACTCGTGCCCCATTTCAAGTTCTTTGCTATTGTAGTTATAACTGGCTTCATTCAGATGCTGCTATGATATTATCATTTTTTACAGATGAACAGAAAATGAGCTTTCAGGGCATTAGGATGAGATCAGATCCCCAGATGTTAAATTAGTGCTGTATGTTCATGGTGGTGGTCGCTATATGGGTTAAAGACAAAATGTTTTTAAGCATCAAAGTATAATACATATTTATTACTGTATATTAGCATATGTCCTGTTTAATTTGTATTATCTGAGGTTAATTAGAAAATCAATCAAACAGGCTCAAATTATTCAGATCAAAATTTCTGGTAGCCTTTCGGGCAGGCACTCTTCAGTTTTTTTGTAGCCCGAATTAAATTCAAGTAGCCTGAATAGAAAATACATTATTTACTAAATAAAAAGAAATACATAAGTTTCCTAAATAGTAAAGTTATAGGCTATATTTATTAGAGGCTGTTTTTATGTATACTTGAAAATTACCAAATTTTATTGAATTATTTTTATGTATTTTAATTTTGTAATTGTCCATGAAAAAAAACATCATGTGAAAATCTGGTATGTTTATCTTTATTTAAAAAAATTAATGAACTTTGTACCAAAGTACCGGTTATTTTGACAAAAACAGTTAGTTTTAATAAAAAAAATGTGATAGTTCTCTGCATGAATATTACGTACAGCATAATTACCCAATTTGTAAAAGAATGCAAAAATATTGAAATAGGCTATGTTTTTTTCTCCTGTTAAGACAGGCAGGGTGGATTCATTTTTAGTAGCTTGACTGGAAAACATAATAACCCTGGGACGTCAGACTACCAGTTTTGCGAGCCCTCCTACAGGCTCTCTAGGTTTTACCCATTTGTCAGCAGAAAAGTGTTAATGAGTTAAAATGAAAGGATTTAGCCACTTTAATTGTATTAATATACTTTCTATGCATGTTTAATAACTGATTAAATAAATTTTATCCAGACACTAAATTGCCATATACATGAAAAGCATGAGCTTATGGGATTTTTTCTTTCTTTCATGTCATTCCCAAATTTAAATAATTGTATTTGTGTTGAGCACGTAATTCATTAATGTATTTTAAGAAATGTTCATCATGGCTAAGTTCTGGAATAAAATTAATGTGTTTTTCCAGGCTTTCTGTGAATCCAGAACACTGTGTTTCTGCCTCTCACTTCTGGCTCTGCTGAGAGATGTCCACTCCTGACCCACCTATGGGCGGGACCCCTCGGCCGGGACCTTCCCCAGGCCCTGGGCCGTCTCCTGGGGCCATGTTAGGGCCTAGTCCTGGACCCTCACCTGGCTCTGCCCATGGCATGATGGGCCCCAGCCCTGGGCCCCCCTCTTCGGGACACCCTCTACCTCCACAGGGCCCCTCAGGTTATCCGCAGGACAACATGCACCAGATGCACAAGGTATTGATGGCTTTTATGAATATACACTTGTATAGAATGCTTGGTTTTTAATATATTTTAAAAAATTAAAAGAAAACTATTCTGCTCATCGAGGCTAGATATGTTGTATCACAAATTTTGTAAAAAGGAAGCTTGTAAAATATTATTAGGATTTAAAATAATTGAATGTAATTTCAAAATGTAATTTATTTCTCTGATTCAAAGCTGAATTTCCATAATAATTTCTTCCAGTGTCACGTGATCCTTCAGAAATCATTATAATAATATGACAATGTGCTGTTCTATTATGATCAATTATTATTGCTACTTATTATTGCTATTTATTATTGTCTTTAATGATTCTTATAATTATCAATGTTGAAAACGTATTGCATCACATAAGAAATCTGTGATACATTTAGCTTTTTAGGATTCTTTGAAGTTCAAAATAACAGCATTTTTTTCTTTTTACATTGTTCAAGAGTCAAAGTAAAATGTATAATTTAATATGTCCTTGATAAATAAAATAATTTACAAATACTTTTGAATGGTTCTGTTTTGAATATTGATAATAATAATAATAATAAATGTTTTCTGAGCAGCAGATCTAATTCTAATATGATGAGGGATCATGTGATACTGAAGAGTGTATTAATGATTCTGAAAATTCAGAAAACCACAGGAATAAATACATTTAAAGTTATATTCAATAAGAAAATAGTCACATTAAATTGTAATAATATTTCACAATTACTACTATATTTTCTATCAAACGAATATAGCCTTGTTGAGCAGAATAGGCTTCTTTTAGTAGTGTACATCTGTTAGTTTAGTGTTGTTTTATCATTCCTGCTGGTTATGTCTTTGAGTCATTTCTGTTTGGTTATGTCTTTGAGTCATTATGTATTTTGTGTTATTCTGAAGCCTATGGAAGGCATGCATGAGAAAGGCATTCCTGAAGACCAGCGCTATGCTCAGATGAAAGGAATGGGCATGAGGCAGGGTGGGCACAGCGGTATGGGACCCCCACCCAGCCCTATGGACCAACATTCTCAAGGTATTTAGGTCTATAATGTATATCTGTCATTCTATCTTTTGCTCCGTATATCATTCCATTTGTTATTCAGTCTATCTCTGTTTGTCTGTCAACCAGTTTGTTTTTCTTTGATTCTGTCTGTCTTTCTATCTGTTGTTCTGTATATTTTTCTTTTTTCTGTTGTTGTTTTGCATCTTTGACCTCATCTTATTGAATCTCTGTTGTTCTTTGCTACTTTATACCTACTGTCTTTGCATCTTTCTATTGTTTTTATTTCTTTCTATCTGTCGTGCTTTGTACCTTCGTATCTGTCATATCTTTGTGACTTTGTCTGTTGTTCTTTTTTTGTTGTTCATTCTTTTACATCTTTCTGTCTGTATTTCTTTGTATTTTTTTAAAATAACCTCCTATCTACCAGTTTTCTTTGTCCCTTTGTCATTCTTTCTGTCATAAAAACCCCCCCCATTTTTTTCATTGAGCATGTCTGTTTTTTGCATTCTTTTGTCTGTATCGTTCTTTTGCATTTTTCTATCCAGCCATCATTCTTTCTTTGTATCTTGCAATGTGTTTTATTTTTGCCTTTTCTGTATGTAGTTCTTTCTGTGTATCTTTCTGTTCTTCATTTGTACCTTTCTATCTGTCAGGTTTTCTTTGTATAATTGTATCACTTTTAATTGGTTGTTTTATCCATCTGTTGTTTTTTTAAATTCTTTATTTAGTGTGGCAGCATAACCAATACAATATTTCAGCTTAAAAGGAGATACATTTTTCACTGCCAATCATTTCACTTTTTTTTATACAATATAAAGTAGCAAACCACAATGTAAAAAAAAAATAAAGTAAATAATAACAATAACGATAAAATAATAATAATGTAATCAATATTAATAACAAAAATTACACAATTCGGGGAAGGTCAAATATACACCTAATAGTCAAACTCTGTACTAAATAATATTAAATCTTTGTTCTTAGTCTGAAGAGGAGACTGTGAGAGAAAGCTTACTAGATTTTAAATTAGAAAACGCGTACCTTGCAGATTAAAGCCAAGCTGTTGTTTTTTTCTGTAGTTTTTCTCCATCCATTTGTCAATATGTAATCATTCTTTCTATCCTTTATAGGATCAATGAGTAGTTTTGTGCTGTCATATCCGTATGTTGTTCTTTTTATCTGCTGTTCTATCCATTTGGTGTTTTTTCCAGTCTATATATGTTTAGAATCTGTTCTTTCTATCATTATTTTAAATGCCATTATTATTATTATTTCCTTCATTTCTAGAATTGTTGTTCCCCTTTAAATAGTTTTTTCATATCCGTCTGTCATTCATTCATTCTATCTTCTATCATTCCTGTACAATTCATTCTATTCTTTATCCTTCTTGTATTATTCTGTCATTTCTCTGTCTTTCCATCTCGAATCGTCGTTCTTTGTCATCTGTCATACGTTTAATCATTCTCTGTCCATCTGTTATTTAAGCATTCTTGCTATTCCTTTTATGAATGTTTGTTGTTCTATACATGAGGTCATTTCATACACATGATCATGGGAAATATGAGGTGTGCGTGTGTGCGTGTGTGCGTGTGTGTGTGTGTGTGTGAGAGAGAGAGATCTATCCGTGTCTGTTATGTGGTGAACAGATGGCGCTCTTCTGTTTAGACTGGGCATAGAAAAGTCATCCAACCTGTTTGCTCACATTTCCCTTTGATGTGCACTGCTGTGTTCCTCCTCGGGGGCAGCTTAAACACTTGTTTTCCAGACAGAGATCAATGTAGGGTGAACAGGGTTACCCTTTTGAAACGGAAAGTCTGACAGCTGTCGGTAACCACAGCAAAAACTAAACAAAATAAAAAAAAAAGTATGTGTTCAAACACTTACAGACAATATAAATTATACAAGCTACTAAAAACAAGATCCGGGTGTATTCTGGAAAGCAAGGTTAACTTACCATCTGCTAAACCCTGAAATCAACCCTGATTATCTCTAAACCTGCTTTCTCGAGGTGTGTTGGTTTCAAAAACAATTCTAGGAGTAAGTTCAGTCAACTCAAGAGTATGTCAAACCTGAACACAAAAGGCATTCTCAATGCAGAAGCCAAGAATCACCATGGAAACAGACACCAAAAGCAGTGTGCCACACCTCTTCTGTTTAATGGCAAGATACATTGTCAAAGCCTGTTGCTTTATTATTAAGTCTTTAGTAATTTATTTGTAAACAAGAATTCTTATGTTTTTAGTTGCTAATTATACATGAAATGGACAATTATTAGAAGGAAGTTTATTATAGGTTTATGTATTTTAAATGATGGTTTTGCTTCCACATTTGTTACAAAGAGAAATATATTTTTATAATAAATTGCATAAGAGATTCATTTTATTGAAAGCGTTGTTACAAAAAAAATATCATAATGCAGTTCCACCCCGCAAGATAAGAATAATTTAAATAACAATACAAATAAACATTTATTATTATTATAATTTTTATTATTATTATATAATAGAATTTTGGAACTGAACACTGAAGTTATCCACTTACATATCCTTAAACTTATCTGGATATATTACATAACCTGCTTTCTGAAATACCCTCCTGCATGTTTGTAGCTTCTGCAGCTCTGTAACCAGATTGTTTATACTTGTTGCTGAATATACCATTGCTGAATGACACATTTTTAATATTGGTAAGAAAATCCACCAATATGCTCGTTCTGTATATAGATAGTAAAAAACTAATAGATAAGAGAGAAAAAAAATAATTATTTAGGCTTATTGCATTTAAAAACAACAAACAAATGAGTCTGCAGCTCTGTGATTGTACAATTGCGTAATTGTAAAAGTTCTATTTCTAAATGCAAGGCTTGGTATTCTATAAATTCATTTGTTATACATTTTTTCTTTTCTTTTTTATTTTTCAGAAAACATTGCAATGAATGACTATTATTGTTAATCACATTTTAAATCCCTTTGCAAGTGTCCCATAATCCATCCTACACTGCTACAGGCACAAACACCTCCTCAAATGTCAAGAAGCACTAAAAAGCAGCTTAATAGTTATATTAACAATGCACTGGAAGACAAGCAAGAATCAAATTATCAAATGGTGTCTTTAATATTTTCTAGGTTACCCATCTCCTCTGGGTGGTTCTGATCACGCCCCCAGCCCGGTACCTGCTAATGGCCCACCATCTGGCCCCATGATGCCCTCTGGTCCTGGTGCTATGCCCATGGAGGGTGGAGACCCGCAGGCAATGGCTCAGCAGAACCGGAGCGGAGGTGCAGGTGGCGTTGCAGGGCCAGGACCCAGTGGAGGGCCTCCGAACGCAGGTGGCCCTGGCGGACCCACTCCTTTCAACCAAAACCAACTTCATCAGCTGCGGGCACAGATCATGGCCTATAAAATGCTGGCACGCGGGCAGCCTTTACCAGATCACCTACAGATGGCAGTGCAGGGAAAGCGGCCCATGCCCGGCATGCAGCAGGGGATGCCCAACATGCCCCCTGCTTCAGGACAAGGAGCAGGACCTCCTGGACCTGGGGGTCCCGGTCCTGGTGGACCCAACTACAATAGACCACATGGTGAGATGATACTTTCGAATAATTGCTATTCAAAATTCTGTAATAATAACTGCTAATACAGGCGAAACACTAGTACATTTCAATTGTTTTAATCTTTTCTGTTACAGTAATGGTCGGACCAAACATGCCTCCTCCAGGACCCTCCGGTGTACCTCCAGGGCTTCAAGGACAACCCACCAATGGACCACCTAAACCTTGGCCTGAAGGTCAGTAAATTGCGAAAATGATCTTCAGTTATTACTTATAAGTAAGTTAAGTTCACTAGGTGTTTTAAGCTACAGAGCCACATACCCACATACATACATGACTTTGTAATCCCAGGACCCATGGTGAACGCTGCTGCCCCCGCAAGTGCCCCACAGAAGCTGATGCCCCCTCAGCCCACGGGCCGTCCTTCTCCAGCACCACCTTCAGTTCCTCCCGCCGCCTCGCCCGTCATGCCCCCTCAGACCCAGTCTCCAGGTCAGCCGGCCCAGCCGCCAATGGTGTTGCATCAGAAACAGAACCGCATCACACCCATCCAGAAGCCCCGGGGTCTGGACCCGGTGGAGATCCTCCAGGAGAGAGAGTACAGGTGAGATGAGTCTGACCTAATGCATTCAGGAAATCATTCATTCATGTTAGCTGGATTCACCAAAGTTTACTTCTGTTGTTTCCACCTGTCAGGTTACAGGCACGTATTGCGCATCGTATTCAGGAACTGGAGAGTCTTCCAGGCTCTCTGGCTGGAGACTTGAGGACCAAAGCCAATATTGAGCTCAAGGCACTTAGACTTCTGAACTTTCAGAGACAGGTAAAACTTGCATCATTATCGCAATAGCAATAATGTTTGTCATTATTATTATTTATAGATTTATAGATGTAATTTATGTATTTGTTATTTTTTTCCATATCTATTTATATGTATGCTTTTGAAATTCTTAATATATATAATTCATTTTATATATTTTTTACTTGCCTCCTGTTGTTGACATGAACACAGCTCCGTCAGGAAGTGGTAGTGTGCATGCGGCGTGATACGGCCCTGGAGACTGCGCTGAACGCCAAGGCCTACAAGCGCAGCAAGAGACAGTCCCTGCGTGAGGCTCGTATCACTGAGAAACTGGAGAAGCAGCAGAAGATCGAGCAGGAACGCAAACGCAGACAGAAACACCAGGTAGAGCACTGGTTTTTTGACTTCAGTCTAATTTGCAGAAGATGCATTCAGATTCATGCTAAATGTGTGCTACACTCTCTAAATGAAAGACATGATTAATGACAGAACGACTATTCTCTAACTGTGTTTGTAGGAGTATCTCAACAGTATTCTGCAGCATGCAAAGGACTTCAAGGAATATCATCGCTCCATCACCGCAAAGATGCAGAAGTTGACCAAAGCCGTAGGCACGTACCATGCCAACACTGAGAGAGAGCAGAAGAAGGAGAATGAGCGTATTGAGAAGGAGAGAATGAGAAGGCTGATGGTGAGAAGATGCACAGATTTTCTATAACTTGTTTTTATGGTATTAACGTGTTTTAATTGAACTGAAATTCATGTATGCTTTTTTGCATGCTCAAGTTATTTTTTTCCAGTGGAGATGTCTGGCAAGCTTGTTGCAAATAGAGTTATGCGCTTCCCTACAGAGCAGATAGTTTAAAACATCTAAAATTTTCAGAATGCCGCATGCGTCATGTGACCAGTACCAACCGACCAATCAACTTTACGCATTGTGTGGATTATACACATTTATACACAGTATGGCTATATTTTACAATCAAGGACTTTGACACAGCAACGTGAAGCAGATGCTTTACAAATGTTGAGTGTAAGGGGGGAAACACATCAAACACAATGAAACATTTGAGGGCACTTAAAGGCAGAGGAATACACTGTCTTAGACAGCTTGCGACATCATCTGGCACTTTCACTCAGGACGTTTACATGGACACCAATACTCCGATTTTAATATGATTAAGACAATACTCCGATTAAGAGTCTACCGTGTAAACAGTGGTTTTTTTGATTACCTTAAAGAACCACAGATGCACGCATCCCGAAATGCGGAGGTTTTTTCTTTCCCTTCGGCGTGCGGTATCAAATTCTTTTAAAACTACACTCTCCCACCAGTCGTTAGCCTAATACTCGCATCAAATACCTCAGTTTGTCACAGGGCATGAACAATAAGTTCCTGAATGGAAGTGAAACTGCCGAACTGCAGTTAAAGTCGAAAAATTAAAAATGAAACACCTGAAATTACATGATACTCCGGAGGAACCGTTGGAGAGCGTGGTGATGTAAAGATGTTAATCGATCTATGTGATATACAACATGTAAAACGGGATCATGAAAGGAACATTCAAAAAACAACTCATTTAAACACCTGAGTCATATTATTGTCTTATTCAGATTTAGGCAAATCATTAGATTACTGATGTCCATGTAAACGTAGTCACAAGTCCCAACCCTAGAAAAAAGTGTTCCCTGATTTTGATGACAGCCTTCCTACAGGTTAATACTAGTAAGCTAATGTAATGTTAATTGCGTAATGCAAATCTTGCATTCATGCCAACAATCAAATGATCAAAAGAAATATATTAATGCAATTCAAATATAAAAAAATATGAATTTATGTATACTTTTAAACTTTAATTATACTATTCAATTAAAATATATAATAATTGATTGTAATAATTTTGTGGCTCAAAAATATCGGTTCAGGCACTGTTTTGGCACCGGTACCATTTTAAAAGTATCAATTTAGCACCGGTATTGAAATAACCCCAAACGAAACCCAACCCTACAAAATAATACTACTACTAAATAAAGTAAAACGTATAATAATAAAAAAATTATTAAAAAGTGCACATTAAGGGTTTAGGTATTTCAAGTTATACACGTTTCAATTTAGTGATTAAATAGCGATTAGAAAGTAATATAAAACTTTTATTAGAGCTACAGCAAGGGTTTGTTAGTGGTGGTTGCTAATCGTTGCTTAGCAACAACAGACTCTACAGGAGGACGAGGTCAAAAGCACATTGAAATAGCAAAGGACGATGTGCACCTTGCATTTTCCACTTGTATATATGCGTATAGATGTGTGTATATATATATATATATATATATATATATATATATATATATGTATGTGTATATATATATCCACTTTTATAGATGCGACATATGAACGGCCTCTTACACCTTTTATTTAGCATCCTTCACTTGTGATCAAATTGACAAAAATACTTCATAACACGAATTAAACAGGGCCTGTATTTTATTCAAATGTATAATTTGACTTGACAACTGCTAACCAGTAAAGCAGAATAAAAACTGGTGGATGATTCAAAGGTCTGAAGAAATCATCTGTTTGTGTTTCTCCCAGGCTGAAGATGAAGAGGGTTACAGGAAGCTGATCGATCAGAAGAAGGACAAACGTCTGGCATACCTGCTGCAGCAGACTGATGAGTATGTGGCCAATCTCACAGAGCTTGTCAGAGCTCACAAAGCAGCCCAGGCCCTCAAAGACAAGAAGAAGAAGAAGAAAAAGAAGGTGATGAGATTACACTGAATGGGAAAGGCTGCGTAATAGACTCTAAATCTAAATGTATTTAATTGTTTGTTCAGTAGTGTGTGAGATCATTCTGTCTGTTTTTTTCCCTGTCAGAAGCCAGAGAACGCTGAAGGTGGAGCTCCTGCTCTTGGTCCAGATGGAGAGGTAAGATCTTGAGTTGTGTTGGCTGATCATTTTAGCTTATGTGTCTTTAGTGACAGTTTGACCTTTAAAGCCAGGTTAGGACTATTTTGATTTGATGATGGGTGTAGTGAATAAATAAATGAATAAAAAAAAATCCTGAATGATTCTTTGAATTTGCCAAAATAAAAATGGGGAAAGACGGGTTATAGATTCCACCCCCCGTCCTGCCAATCTGAATCAAATGAAATATCAAGGAGGAAAAAATAAAAAAACAATGTCTCTCAATATCTCTAATTAAAAAATTTCTAAAGAATTTAATGTAAAGAAAAATTAAATTGGCACCAGTCTAGCACATACATAGTAACAAGAAACGGCAATATTCATTGAATGTTTGCTTTTTTGTTTACTTGTTTTTTAATTATTATTTGGAAAAGGAATTGTTTTTTAAAGATGTATTTATCAGAAATGGACTAAAATTAGTAATAGTGAGAAACATTATAATTTAGAAATTACTTGGTTATATTTTAAATAATTTATTCCTGTGATTTAAAGCTGAATTTTCAGCATTACTCCAGTTTTCAGTGTCACATGATGCTGCAGAAATGGCCGATATTTAACCATTAGAATAATTTATATTCTTTAGCCTATAAATTGTATATACAGTATATGTTACTCTTTAAATGAGTATATCTGGAAATGTTTGAGTCAAAAACAGGGGTAACCCTGTGTCCTAATTTATTATTATGGTTTTGTCTTGTATCGTAGCCTCTGGATGAGACTAGTCAAATGAGTGACCTGCCGGTGAAGGTGATTCATGTGGACAGTGGGAAGATCCTCACTGGCATGGATGCTCCTAAAGCTGGACAACTGGATGCTTGGCTGGAGATGAATCCAGGGTGAGCGAGAGACTCTTTGGCAATTTTGTCTAAATGTGTTATTTCTTGAGTATCTGCTATAAAAATGGCCATGAAGAGATCAACAGGCCCTTCAAGTAGAAACCAGTAATTTTCCAGAATGATAAGTTTATTGCTGGAATTCTGCTGTGTTTAAATGCAGAAGGATTATTGCTGTAGCATGTACAAGTTCAGTATGTGCTAATCCGAGACGTCTGCTCCAGTCATTCAGAGCTTTTTGATGCTGATGATGCATTGATATTGTCACATGATTCTTCAGAAGTCATTTTAATATGCAGATCAATTGTTATGTTTTCCACCAATAATTATCAATATGAAATAATTATCAATGTTGAATATAGCATATTCCTGCTTTATTGTTTTGTGGAAACTGATACATTTTAACCTTTTAGCATACTTTGATAAGAAGAAAGTTTAAAATAACAGCATTTATTTGAAACATCTTTTTTTTTTTTTTACATTTAAAATGTTTTTGGTGAATTTGAATTTATAAATTGTCCTTGATAAATACCTAAGTACATTTGTACAAAGTAAATACATTATAATTGTACTTTTATATGGTACTTTTTATGAAGTGGCAGTTTTAAACACTGATAGTAACAAATGTTCACAGTCATGCAACACTGAAGGCTGTAATAATTGACCTTTCTGTCAATTTACAGTTTTTGATCCAATAAATGCAGCCTTTGTGAACAGGCTTTTTATAAAACCTTTAACATCTTTCTGTTTCCAGGCTTTTGAGCAGTAGTGTACAAGAATGGTTTGGAGTCATGCTGTTTTGTTTGTTTTCTGTAGGTACGAGGTGGCCCCACGCTCTGACAGTGAAGATAGTGGCTCAGATGAGGAAGAGGTGCTTCAGATCTCATATCTGTGTTTCTGTTCAGAGTCTCTTGAGCAGCATGCTGCTTTCTGCAAGGGCTTTAAATGCACTTGAAAAGAAAACCGTTTGTGTGTTGAACTGTGTTTGCTGCCTTGAGCTGTCAGGAAATAGGCCATCAGCAGGATAAGATTAATAGCTAGTTTATCGTTAAGATAGTAGTGCCATGATTGGATAAATATAATAAATGGCTTTCCTGATACACATTTTGACCTTTTGATATTGGTGGCCAGTTTTAAATATCAAGACTTTAATTTATCCCCAAAAATAGATGTATATTTGTTGAACCAAGTAATAGCGTTCAGTAAACTAGATGTGCAATAGATTTATTTTTTATTTATTGTTAACCTCCATTAATTTTAATTGTAATCACAATGTTATATATATATATA
>CAIGQV010016547.1:4144225-4169425 GCA_903798115.1 Danio jaintianensis
TTTTTTTTTTTTTTAGTTATTCATCTCATGGCCTCTAATAAAATAATTCTATTCATAATCCCCAATGAATTATATTGATGATTTCTTTTTTTTCTTTTTTTTACAATATTAAATTAAAATATAAAAAATCTATTAATATTTGTCTAGTTTGGTTTAAATTTCTTTATTAATTCTGATTGTAATTAATTTGCAAAATTGTTTAGATTTAATTTCATTAGTTAATTCAATTCGACTTGTCATATTTACGTGAATGTAAAATTAACAATAACAGAATTAACAATGTCTCAAGATCTGTCCATCTTACTGTTTACCCATGTGTTTTGATGCTCTAAAGGATGAGGAGGATGAGCCTCATCCCTCTCAGGCCCCGACAGAGGAGAAGAAGGTGATTCCTGATCCAGACAGCGAGGATGTTTCTGAGGTTGATGCTCGTCACATCATTGAGTGAGTCACTGGATTCAGCCTGTGCCACATGAGCTCATGCTCCTTTAATCATTCTGTTGTTGTAATGGTGTTTATAAGTGAATAAGATCCATAATGTGTCTCACAGACACGCCAAGCAAGATGTAGACGATGAATACGGAAACTCTGCATTCATTCGGGGCTTGCAGTCATATTATGCCGTGGCCCACGCTGTCACAGAGAAGGTGGACAAACAGTCGAGTCTGCTAGTGAACGGACAGCTCAAACAATATCAGGTATATAAAGATATATTACTCTACAGTCTTTACTTTATTACAGCCATGCTCCGTTTTAAAAATGTTTTCAACTTCTAAAACTAATTATTGAGGTGCAGCTTATCACAGAGAGTTTGAACAGATCTTTTAATCCCAGTTTTTTTGCAAATCCTGTTCTGTGGACATGTTTATACACATTATACGCTGCACCCTCTAGAATCCAGTATAAATGAAACTGTACCTTTTTTGACCTAATACTTTTCACTGAACACACATGACTTTTTCAAAAACAAAAAATACTGAAACCGAAAACTACATCGCTCATCCCTAATACACTTAGAGTTTCTTGTTAAGCTGGTGAGATTTATTAAGTGGCTTGTGCTTATTGCTTTCGTCCCGTTCACAGATCAAAGGTCTGGAGTGGCTGGTTTCTCTGTATAACAATAACTTGAATGGCATTCTGGCTGATGAAATGGGTTTGGGGAAAACCATTCAGACCATCGCACTCATCACCTACCTCATGGAGTTGAAACGCCTCAACGGACCCTTTCTTATCATCGTCCCCCTCTCGTGAGTCACTGAAGTTGCATGATACCTGAGAAAAAAAATTCAATGTTTAGGTTTTTTGAGAAACAAAAAAATAAATAAATATTAACTAGGTAACGTAATTACATTTGGAAAGAATTAATCATTTGTGAATGATTGGGGTGATTTGTGAGTGCATCTAGATCAGAGATGCCCAAACTAGGACCCACGGGCCGAAGTCGGCTCATGATAACCTTTGATTTGGCCCGCCATCCCATCTGAAAAGAGAGGGAAAATTAAGGGGAGGGTTAGGGGGGTGCCTTTAATAGAGATTGTCGTTTCTAATTTAACGTAATCTTTTGTTTGTTTATTGTTGAGCTACAAAAAAAGCAAGCTTGAATAAATGTTGTTAATGAATCAGATTTATTTAAATGTGCATTGAACTCCACTGTGCTTTAAATAGAATTTTATTAGTTTGTTTTCATTGTATGTGTTTCATTTCAAGTTGATTCTAAAATGTAAAAAAATTATAATGTATTAGTTCGCCTAATACAATAAAAATAATGCTTTCTATTTATTTTTAAATATGATTTAAAAAATTAGGAAATTACCCATGCCAACTTTGTAATACAGTCTTATATAGTCTTATTTACCATCGGCCCTCATCTCTCAATTGTTTGTTTTTTGGTCCTTCATAAGAAAATGTTTGTGCAACTTAAAAAAATAAAATAAATAAATAAAGTAGAATAAATCCAAAGACATTTTTATGTGAATCAGGCATTTTAGAATCAAACTGTTTTGGGTGTAATAAGGACTTTTTGGTATGTATTTGATTGAAATATTAAAATAGGGCATGTATAGTAACACTTGTACTATATTATGTTATTACATATAGTGGGTATATATACATTTTTATGGCATTTTAACAGCATATTATATTCTGTTTACATTTTAAACTCAAGCATTCATCCATAAAGCATTGATTCTGGACAATAAAATATGCTGTGTAGAAATAATACACTTTTTCATCATCTCTAGTGAGATTTGTTCATTTACTGTGAACTGTTTCAGTTTTTCACAATCACATGATACATCTGAGTGTCCACTGTGGTTTGGGTTTAATAGTAGGACTTATGGGGCAGTGCTCACCAAATATGTATAAACTCATATTGGGTTATACTGGGTCTGCGATATCTTTATCTTTACCAGATAATCATGCCTCTCTCTCCAAAAATATTCAACCCATGGGCTTTGCCATGATACATGAGTAATTAGGGATTTTTACGTTCTCTTACAGGACTCTGTCGAACTGGGTGTACGAGTTTGATAAGTGGGCTCCATCTGTGGTGAAAGTTTCTTACAAGGTGATTTATAACTAATGCAAAGTTATACAAAATAAAGCATAACTGAAGAACCCTGTGGGATATTTAACAGCTCTTTTCTTTCGCTCATTTTCATCTCAGGGCTCCCCTGCTGCTCGCCGTGCGTTCCTTCCCATTTTGCGCAGTGGCAAATTCAACGTGTTGGTCACTACCTATGAGTACATCATCAAAGACAAGCAAGTGCTGGCCAAGGTATAAACCTGACCACTAATCGTTGTCAGACCAGTGATGCATTTATTTAGTGTCTGATGATGCCTTCTCTTCCAGCTCCGTTGGAAGTACATGATCGTAGATGAAGGTCACCGCATGAAAAACCACCACTGTAAACTGACTCAGGTATTGAACACGCACTACCTGGCGCCCCGGCGTGTGCTGCTGACTGGCACGCCACTGCAAAACAAGCTGCCCGAGCTCTGGGCACTGCTCAACTTCCTGCTGCCCACCATCTTCAAGAGCTGCAGCACCTTCGAGCAGTGGTTCAACGCGCCCTTCGCCATGACCGGAGAAAAGGTAAAATGATTTTCACGCCAAGAATAGTATCTATAAGGATAAATATATTAACTGATGCTTATTATAAGTCCACACTGCAGTTTTATCATCTGCTGCTTTAAACTACTGCACTCTCAAAATGGTCAGGCTCAGGGTTGCCAGGTTTTGCAACAAAACTAGCTCAATTGTCAGTCAAAGTTAGCCCAGCAATATCACAACTAAAAATATGCCACTTCCTATTTGTAAATTTACACATTTGACTTTAATTTCTGAATGATATATGGTTTATTCCTTGAAAATCACTGCGTATTAGCATTTATAAAGATTCCGTTATCAGAATTTTTAAATTGACAGCTTTCCTTAAACATTTTCAACTGGAAAAAACTACTGAAAGTGATTGTTCTTGTTTCTGTGTAGTTGTCAATTTAGAACATATTTTTAGAACTACAGCGATGGTTGTCCTTGTTTTAAATGGGCCTTAAGGAGAAATGTTTGTAGTTGGTTCATTAGCACATATGAACGAGTGAGAATAAAATTAAATTGTGTTTGTTTTTGTGTCATTTGGATTTTTAAACTTTTGATCTTGTACTAAAGGTGGACCTGAACGAAGAAGAAACCATCCTGATCATCCGTCGTCTGCACAAAGTGCTTCGCCCCTTCCTGCTCAGGAGACTCAAGAAGGAAGTGGAGGCGCAGCTGCCAGAGAAGGTTTGTTCTATGCAAAACACATTATTTGTATGCGTCTTAACTTGATTCTTCCCCCCCCCCCCTCCCCCCACTCCCTTTTCCTCCGTCCTCAAAGAAAGTTTACAGCATTTATCCCATTCTCTTGTGTATGCACTAATGTAACAATACCACAGTAAAATGTGAAATTCGATTCTACAAGTAAATCAGTTATGAAAAGGATTGAATGCTATTTTTGCTAAATCATTGCCACACTTATATATGTCTGCTTTTTTGCATGCAGGTGGAATATGTGATTAAGTGCGACATGTCGGCTCTTCAGAGAGTGCTGTACAGACACATGCAGGCTAAAGGAGTGCTGCTCACTGACGGCTCTGAGAAAGACAAGAAGGTGACAAAGAGATGCTTCACATCCAGAATGTGCCTAGATGGTTCAACATCCATTTCTAACATCTCTTCTTTCTGTGCGTTACAGGGCAAAGGGGGCACTAAGACTCTGATGAACACTATTATGCAGCTGAGGAAGATCTGCAACCACCCGTACATGTTCCAACACATTGAGGTGATCATTTAGTTTTGCACATTCTCCATTATGAATTAATTTATATCCCGTTTGTTTATCTGTTAGTAATGTATGCATGTGTGTTATCTCTTTTGCAGGAATCTTTCTCTGAGCACCTGGGCTTCACTGGAGGCATCGTTCAGGGGTGAGCAGAACTTCTTCCCTTATGAAAAAAACAGCTTTGTTTCATTTGTATCTCATCATGTCTTCTGGTGTTGTTTCACAGGTTTGATTTGTACCGTGCCTCTGGTAAATTTGAGCTGCTGGACCGCATTCTGCCAAAGCTCTGTGCCACCAACCACAAAGTGCTGCTCTTCTGTCAGATGACCACGCTCATGACCATCATGGAGGACTACTTTGCTTACCGCAACTTCAAATACCTCCGCTTGGACGGTAAGTCTTGTTCTTGTTATTTGAAGGCTTATTAATAGTTTATTCAAAAGCATCACAGGGTCACCATAGGTCCTTAAAGTCTTAAATTAAGTTTTCTTTACAAAGGACGTTAGAGTCTGCATGAACCGGAAGCGGAGGCTGTTTTTTTTTTTGTTTTTTTCGTGTTGTGATGCCATTCCTAGAGAAACGGAATATTGAATGAGTAAACAGTGGGCGTGGCTTGTTTTTTTTGTTTTTTTTTCTACTCCGAGCTGATTGGATGTAGTAAAGTAGGGATTTCATTCAGAAAAATCTGGAAAAGGGTTTTTGGAGAGTTATTACAACCTAACAGACACCTCCTCCTCACCATTTCTGTTTGTTGTAATAGCGCTTTCAAAAGTGACAGCTGGAGGGGCGAGGTTAAGTATGTTAGCCACGCCCAATGCCTCAGACAGATGTAAGCTGAGAATTTAACTGAAAACAAACAGGAAGTGCATTTTCAGATTTCAATTAAAGATTAGAAGAGCAAACTTTTTTTTTCTTAATGACATTGTTCACCACAAAACTGGCAATGTGAGCTGACAAAATCAATATGATTAGTTTTGATTTCATGAGTACTTTAAAAGTCCTTGAATTCACATTCGATAGGTCTTGAATATTTTATTCACATTACCGCAAAAAAAAAAAATCGATACAATGATATTTATGATCATTGGACAGACTGACCCTTTTTTTCCACGGTAGTTGTGTTTTCAGAAAGAACTAAAGTAGCCAATCAAACCATGCTTAGCTATGAGCCCTGATATAAATATAATATATCTATCTACATGTATATATTTTTATAGCAGGTTTGGTGGTCTTAAATTTAATATAATTTGCTATTAAAAAGTCTTTAATTTACCTTGATAAACTCTGTATCAAGTTACAGTCCGTTTAATCACCCTAACTTCTTTCTTTTTTCATTGTAGGAACCACTAAGGCTGAGGATCGTGGCATGTTGCTGAAGAACTTTAACGATCCTTCCCATCAGTACTTCATCTTCCTGCTGAGCACCAGAGCAGGAGGTTTGGGGCTGAACCTGCAGTCTGCCGACACTGTCATCATCTTTGACAGCGACTGGAACCCTCACCAGGTACAATACTGATCTTTTTGAAGTTTTTAACAGAATTGAATGTTTAATATAGAATCACTGTAAAATTTTAATATTCAGATGATTCCGAATATTCCGTTTACTAGATTTAATTGAAAATTTGAATAAATGTATAGTAGCTGTTAATGTTTATTAATTCTAATATGGAATCCTGATAAAACAGTCTGCATTTTCTGTTTAATATGGAATGGTTTTATTAGTAGAGTAGGATCTGTGTTAGTTTTTTTTTCTCTCTAGAATAAAATGTTTACCTGAATAGTGCTTAAATTTGACTACATATTAGTCTGTCTCTGAACACCTCTTTCTTTCATCTCTCTGATAGGATCTACAGGCCCAGGATCGAGCCCATCGTATCGGGCAGCAGAACGAGGTGCGCGTGCTGCGTCTGTGCACCGTGAACAGTGTGGAGGAGAAGATTTTGGCCGCTGCCAAATACAAACTCAACGTGGACCAGAAGGTCATCCAGGCCGGCATGTTTGACCAGAAGTCCTCCAGCCACGAGCGCAGAGCTTTCTTGCAGGCCATCCTGGAGCACGAAGAGCAGGATGAGGTTCGGATTCTCATCTACAATGCACTGTTTTAATGTCCTGTCTGAAAACCGTCTGTTTTCTGTAGCTAACGTTCAATCTCTTTGCTTTTTTTCTATCACAGGAGGAAGATGAAGTACCTGATGATGAAACTGTTAATCAGATGATCGCCAGAAGCGAGGAAGAGTTCGACCACTTCATGGTCAGCAGTGCTGCTTTTCTTTCTTTCTTTCTCTTTTTCTTTCTTTCTCTCTTTTTTGGCCCGTTTCCACTGAGCGGTACAGTACGGGTCACCTTTATCAGGCTTGCATTTCCACTGCCAAAAAGGTACCAATGGTAAAAATGAGTAAATAAATGCAACATATATGAACACATACAGCCCCTTACAGTCTCCGATATGTTACCAATTACAGTAAAACTACACACAGCATACATTTAGTCCTTATTTGGGTTCAAAAACAACACGAAATATAGCCCAGTCAGTGCAAACTTCTCATCTGTATCTTTAATCTTTGCCAGCACATGTAACGTCTTGTTAGAAAGTAATTCTGTCATTCCCGAGTTCATAATAGTCCAAAAGGCAATGATAATAGTTGAACATGGCAGTTTGTTCATGTTTCAGGTTGCTGAAACAATCATTTGCTCCTTTGTTTTTCCGGCTTCTCCTTTGTTTTTTCACGCTTCACTCTCGCGTTTGTCCGTTTTTGACAGGGTTGGATGTCAGAAGCACTTCAATAATCATGCGCACATTATTATCATCAGCTCAAGAAGTTCGTTATTTCAAATATAGACGCGTGGCGAGTTCTCTGGAGAAAGTGAAACCGCTTGCCCTTTTAGATGGGCTTGTAAAACAACAGGACACAGTAGATTTTGTTCTTCTTGGCTTTGTGGCTGTTCATCAAGACGACAACAAGGTTTGTTTGAGCTCCGGTCGACCATGGCTTGTTATTATATGTATATATTATAACGGTGTAATGTCTCTGCTGTGTTTTTAAAAATGGTGCTTCCTTTGTTTTCATTCTTCTGCTTGTCCACGAGCAAGTGACGTATCTCTGTAAACCAATAGCATTCAGCTATTCACCTTTTGGTACCCTTTTGTCGTGCTAGGTACCTTTGCAAAGGGTACCCAAAAAGTGGTACGGTACGGTTCACTTTTTGGTACCCTTCGACAGTGGAAACGGCCATAAAAGTGTACCGAACCGTACCACTCAGTGGAAACGGGTAATTTCTTTCTTTCTTTCCCTTTTTCTTTCTCTCTTTCTAATTTCACCTAATTTTCCTCGTCCTCTCCATCCAGCGCATGGATCTGGACCGGCGCCGTGAAGAGGCTCGTAACCCGAAGCGCAGGCCGAGGCTGATGGAGGAGGACGAGCTGCCCACCTGGATCATGAAAGATGACGCTGAGGTGGAGAGGCTCACCTGTGAAGAGGAAGAGGAGAAGATGTTCGGCCGCGGCTCCCGCCAGAGAAAGGAGGTGGATTACAGCGACTCTCTGACGGAGAAACAGTGGCTGAAGGTGAATGAGGAATCACCACTGCATTCTAGTGGTTCTTTAAAAGTCCAGTGAAATTAAAATAAAGTTGTTGTTTGTTTGTTTTTTTTAAGATGTTAGCATCAGTATGTTAGTCTTCAAGGATATCTATAAGCTAGTGTGGTAGCTTTTCATTTGATGCGCTTGAGCTCAACCACTCTCACTGACAGAACTGTGATGAAACAAAACACTATTGGCTGCTTTTTTTTAAAAGGGGAAGAGCTACTCTTTGTCCTGCCCTCTCTTCGTTTTTTTAGTTGAGATTTCGTCAAACATTGAATAAAAATGCACATTTCAAAGCACTTCACGGGACCTTTAAGAAATAAAATGTCAAACGTATTGATGTGTACTTCTACAGGCCATCGAGGAAGGCACCCTGGATGAGATTGAGGAGGAGGTGCGTCACAAGAAAACCACCCGGAAGAGGAAACGCGACCGAGACCTTGACCTTCCCGGTCCAGCCACACCCAGCTCCAGTGGGCGGAGCAGAGATAAAGACGACGACAGTAAGAAGCAAAAGAAACGCGGCCGCCCTCCTGCTGAAAAACTTTCACCCAACCCTCCAACACTCACCAAGAAGATGAAGAAGACTGTGGACGCAGTGATCAAATACAAGGATGGGTTAGTTTCTTTGCTTTGTTTTGCTCTCCATCACTTTTTTTGTTTAGTTTGTTTGTTTAGTCAGAGATTCTGGTTAACCTATTTTTTTGCTGCTACTTGCATACACATTTGCGACAAATATGTGTTGTGAAATGTGTGTACAAAATTTCTGTTGCAATTATGAATGTCAAATGAATATTTCATGGTTACAGACAGGTGCATAGTTTAAAATTTGTGTATTTATTTAGCCGGCACTGTAGCCTAGTTGTCAGTGTGCCTAGTTAACGTATAGTGCAGCTGCTTACCAACTCTTTCCGATCTCATCCGTCCCTCTCTCCAACTTCCCTTCCTGTCAGTATTTGCTCCTATTATAATAATGGCAAAAATGACAAAAATAAATCTTTAATAAAATGAAAAGGAAAAAAAAAAATATTACTTTCTCGGGATGTTTACTTTAAATACTATAACCTTTAAGTATTTAATAATATAAATACTATAAACTAAAAGTCCTTTATAGTACATTTACTTTAAAAATACTGTATGTCTGTTAAGTTTTTTAAATTATTTTTTATTCATGATTACTACACTTTATAACATTTAGTTTATGTAAAAAGAAAAAACATGCAAAATGACACATGAAATTGACCTTCATTTTGCTGAACCTTCCTATAAATCTGAATCAACCTATAAGCTATGTATCACCTTGATATTGTCATTTAGCCATTTTTTTTTTTTTCATACTGTTGTTGATGCGTAATGTTATCATCTATTGGTGTACCACTAGATTGTAACTGGATTTTTAACACTGTACAAAGGCTGGACAAACACAGTCCTACCAAAACAATCCAATAGCAAATAAAAGCAGAATTTGCAGGTTTCTTGAGATAAATCTAATCTACATTAATGTTTAAATTAAGCTCTTTCTTTTTTTGTCACTGTATTTCTCCATAGCAACGGGAGGCAGCTGAGTGAAGTGTTTATTCAACTACCGTCTCGTAAAGAGCTGCCGGAATATTATGAACTCATTCGCAAACCTGTGGACTTCAGGAAGATCAAGGTTTGTCAACTTATCATTTGTGATAACTAACAGATTAGATTTTACTTGGATTTTTTATGGTCTTGAATACTTTGACTGGTTCACAAACACCGTTGAGAACTCTGGATATTTTATTATGAATGTAGTGTTTTCAGATTTTTGTTTAGATTTTAAACATGAAAGGACAGTACTGACAATGGTTTAGGGTGTAAATCAACTCTGATTTATTCGATAATTTCATTATTAGAGTTATAATATGAACACTTTTCATGAATTGTTCAGTTTAATGGTTACAAATATATTGTTGCCGTTTTTAATCTGTGAGTAAACATTGCAGTGTTAATTCGTGCTCTTTGCTGTGCACAGGAGCGTATCAGGAGTCATAAGTACCGCAGTCTGAATGACCTGGAGAAGGACGTCATGCTGCTCTGTCAGAACGCTCAGACCTTCAACCTGGAGGGATCATTGGTAATGTTCATCATCCTCTTTAAGCCACAATTATATTAAATGAGCTACACTTATCAAACATGCAATATCAACCAAGTTCGTTGTCTTTGTGCAAAAAACAAAGATGTATTATGTGTAAAAGATAAAAAAACAAATTTGTAAATGTGTAACTGCGTTCACACTGAAAAAGTTTGCTCTGGCTGCCCTGGCGACAATGCTGTCTGCCTTTACTGCTCCGCCAGCGAGAGCATCAAAATTTGCTACATTGATCTCGTATTTAAAGGGGCCATTGCAGCATATCAAGAAATCAATTTTTTTTAATCAAATTAATTTAACAATGGAAGATAGTTGTTGTGTGGTGTGGCTTTGCTCCACTTATCCAACATGTCCATATGTCTGAAATATTCTAAAGCAGCATTACTGTTTTGTCTTGTCATTATAGTTGTATAGAGTGAGATTCCTGTTTTTTTTTTTTTTTTTTTTTGTGGAAACAAACATATAACATTTTTTTATTTTAATGGTTGTCATTGTAAGAAAACATTGGCAGCAACCACAATAATCAAATCCTTGGGAACAACTGGTCAGAACCAAAGTTCACAGGACTGTGTTCTCTGGAATCCTCTTAAGTGGTGGACTTCTACATTCTGATTGCTTGCCACCGAACCGCGTCATAGCTCATTACCATAAAGTTGACTTGATTTAAACTCTCCTTGACGCCCACACTTTTCCGCGGCGATTATCGCTGCCGGCTCCCATTGAGAATGAATTTCAATTCATTTATTTTTAGGTTTTCCACATATTAAAATATTTGTAACTAAATTCCTTCATCAGAATACACTGTAAAAAATGCTGGGTTCCACACAGTTACATGATGTTGTGCCAACAAAAATTGATTAAGTTAACTTAATAGTTTTTACAAACTTAAGTGGATTGAATATAAAACAATTAATTCGATTCAACTAATTTTAAATAAGCAGTTTAAGTCATTTTTTGAGTGTATAAAACTTTAATTTAGATTTATTTTCAACTTTAGTTATTGTAGTATTTAAGCTAAACTTAATTGAATATGGCACAAGTTATAATATAATGTTTTATATATGTTTTTATTTTTTTCATGTACCGTATTAGTGTCTTTAATGATTTTAGGTTAGTTGTACTGATTTAAATGAGTTGATGATTTGACATTTCAGATCTACGAGGACTCTATCGTGCTGCAGTCTGTGTTCACCAGCGTGCGGCAGAAGATCGAGAAAGAGGAGGAAGAGAGTGAGGGAGAAGACAGCGAGGAAGAAGAGGACGAAGTAGATGAAGGATCTGAGTCTGAATGTAAGTTGGTAATAATGGACCCTATTCACAAAATTGTTATGACTCATTTAACAGTCATCAGCATCTTAAGCCCTTGAAAGTTTTTAATATTTAAAAAAAATGTATGAACATTTATATGTATTTATGTATTTATTATATCATCAAAAAACGAATTACTGCTTGTGCAAGGCATTTGTAATGCAGAGCGTATGGGCAGGACAGTAAATTTGACGTTGTTCTCTCTTCTGGTTGCCGTTATCACACTATTTGTTTCCTTTTTCTGAAAGTCTTGATAACACCATAGTGGAGTTTTTCTTTCATTTTTTTCAGCAAGTAGGATTGTAAAAAATTATTTGTTGTACTCTCCCATTCAATTCGCTTTAAGTTTACCCAACTATGTAGACTTCCGCTACTGAGAAACCCAGACATGTGAAAAGGGTCCATACTGCTACATAAATGAATCCAAATATTATCTGATTACAGTATAATGCACTTACAACTCTATTTTAAATTAAGTCCATTGTTAAAATATTTCTGTGTATATTTTACAGCTCGTTCAGTGAAGGTGAAGATAAAGTTGAGTCGAAAGGACAAGGCGGAGAGAGGAAAAGGACGACGCCGCACCGGACGCAGCTCGCGACCTAAACCTGTTGTTAGCGATGACGACAGTGAAGAAGACCAGGAAGAGGTACTTAAGAATAATCAATGTTTTTTTAATTAATATTAAAGGAAAAGATACTTTACATACAATACAACAATAAACATTACAGTTTTCTTCGTTCTATTTTTGTTTTAACCCAAACCCCACCCCCCAGACCTGAACAAGAATAATCAATGTTGAACTTAAAGGATATTACTGCTTTACCAAAAAAAAAAAAACGTCACTTAAATATCATTACTAGCTTAAGGTTTATTCACATAAAAAATAACTTCATTTGCATTCACATCAGTGAATAAGATGTTGATTATTAACATGCTACAATGCTACAACCCCTTAAATGTTACTCCACTTTTTGGGTTCACACTTGAAAATATATGTTTGCAAATTATGTATAGTTTGTTATAAGTTTAGGTTTTGACAATTTTTTTAAGGTGCTGTATGTAAGTTTTTGACTCTTCTAAAGCATAAAAATACCATAATATGTTTGCAGATATTTAAGAAACATGCCAAGCGAACATTCTTGTTTATCTGAAAAACAATGCTGAAGTCAGATATTCTGCTTTGAAAATGTGCGTTACGTGCCAGAATACTGTCTTTGTTTTGGTTCTTTTAACCTGCCCACTGCCACTTTAGCCAATTATATTTCAGCAGTCCGGGTTGCCTTGTTGGAAAACCACGTATTTCATTCAGAAAGGGTTCTCAAAGCATGCCTCCGTGCCCGAAACGTGACCTCCAGTGGACAGTAGCAGATTCAGAGCTCCACATTAGGTTATTAATTAGCAAATATTATAAATATTACGAGCGTAAACATTAGGTGAGCAGGTTACATTGTAACTGCGTGTCCTAACAACATGCTACGTGATGAGATTTGCAGTGATAAGCAATTGGGCTGTTTGCACCAGACGAACCACGACAGAAATTTAAATGCATCCATTCAGAAGCACAGAATATGCACTCACTCACGAAATGGTAAGGTTTATAATCTAATTAATAAATATTAAACCTCTTTAACATTATTAAATGTAGATGCTGAATCACTGATGTGTTGGTTTACTTTATTTCACAATTCTAAAGTTCAGTTTCAAATGGTTTATTTTATTTTCAAGATCTGAGATAAACTATCTGCTGCTGCTATCAGTAGTATGGCAATAAATGTCAGGTAAAATGGCATTCAAACTCACATTGTTAGCATTTAACACTGAATAAAGCACATGAGGTGTACCTGAGCTGATCATTAGTTTTCTGTTGTTCAGCTGCAAGAAATAGAAGCCGTTTCTAAAATATAAATTTCAGGTGTTGGTTAGAACAAAAACTCCTTTTAATATGGAGAATATTCCCTCTATCGAGTGCCGTTGCTTTTATTTAAAACACGATTTAAATCAACCTTTAGGCTCGATCGTTAGACTCGCTCCTGTTGGTCCTCAATCTGGCAACCTGCGCTTGTTTGTTTTGATCCAGAAATGCAATACCAAGTTTAACCACTGGGTGTCAAATTTACATACTGCACACCTTTAAAAAAAAAAAAAAAGAAGTGTAGTGAAAAACACCCCACCTGTGGGACGGTGACAATTAAAGGGGTCAAGGCGGGATGGATTCTGATAGGGCTGGGACAATAAACCAGTGCATTGCGAATGGAGAAGTGATTCTCTCTTGGATCGATTCTGAGAGAGATCGTGACTAATAGGCGTGGCTTTCTCCCCGATGACATTTACAAAGGGAGAATGTCAATCAAAGGGTTTCTGCAGACTTTTCATTAAGTGTGATTATAAAAAAAATTTTATTAATACATTTCGACGATTAGAGGCTGGCTATATACACACTGTTGCCACACAAATATGTTTAAACATTTAATTAAACATTTAATTTTTGCCTTAAAAAGAAGAATGATTTAGTGTTTTGGTAATCTGTGGCGTGAACAGGCCTTTATGCTACGTCTTTCGTCTGATTTTTATCTTACAGGAGCATTCGGCTAGTGGCAGCGAGGAAGATTAAAACTCCTTTGAGATGCTTCAGGACCAATCCCATCTCTCTGCTGCAGAAACGTCATTTTACATCAGATTCAACACGCCCGCATTTCAGGGGCCTAGTTTTATTCTAGAACAGCACATTTTTAGAGACCGGACAAGTATACGAAACGATTAAATGAGAAAATGACACTATATAAAATGCAGAGAAAAAAAAGGCCCCTTTCCATTTGCATATTTAAGCAGACGACCTCCATTTATGTATAGCAAGACAGTTTAAGCGTTGAGCTTTTGGTGTTTCTTTCCACATTTGTTTTTATGATTTTTGTTTTTCTCAAGGATGTGACATAAGATGGACAGATATCTGACAGACCAGACTCAGTGGACCAGTAAGAATGGATCATGTTTCATTGTCCTCTTATTGTTTTTAACTGTGTGAACGTCACCCCCTTTATCCACCCCACACACCCCAGAATGCATGCTATTTGTGGTAAACGCAGCCAGTTATTTCTCTTTCCGTTTTTTCCTCTGTTTAAATTAAGATTGCAAACAGGATTAAGGTACTTCTAGTTAGGAGAAATGGGGGGAAATAGGGTGTAGGATTCTGTACTGTGTCAGTGTCACTGGATTTACAAAATGCACAATAAAGGCATCTCAGAAATATTTCTGGCTTCAGAGTTTCTGTTTTGACCATGTTTTTGGAGTATTAAAGGGATAGTTCAGCAAAAAAAAAAAAAGAAAATTCTGTCGTTTATTTATTCTTCATTTGTTACAAACCTGTCTGAGTTTTTTCTTCTGTTGAACACTAAACGAGACTTACTGAAAAGATGCTGGAAAAAAAACAGCCATTGACTTGCATTTTGTTCTTTTAATTCCTACTCTGGATGTCAATGGGTGTTTTTTTTTTCAACGTTCTTCAGAACGTGTTCAACAGAAGAAACAAATAATGTCATAACCGTTTACAACCACTTGAGTGTGAAATAAATTGTCGTTTTCAGCTATGTTTCCATCCAAAAATGCGAATTAACTTTATGCGCAAAACTGAAATATCGCATAAAAGATGTGCGAATAAAGCAGCGTTTCCATCCAACGAGTCAAAGAGAACAAAATCGTCACTTCCTGATTAAATGGCGCCAAATATCAACAGTTAAAACGGAATTTGCTGCGGTAGGAGAAGCTGCGTGAATCTTTTCTTCATTTAATAAATGACTTGCGCCTCAGAAGGCAATCCTGACACGCAGTGAACGCGTGGTGGCGTTTGAAGGCGTGAGACGCGGAGCACAGACGCTCTTAACAGTTCTGGAGGTCATTAATAATATAATAACACTAATACTGAAATGGTTAAGGCATTTTAGAATGACCAAAACAACATTTCAGATGTTTTACAATGTGCTCAGCCTGCTGGTTTGTCCATTTACACACATTTTTATCATCACATGATCTCTTATAACCAAATCACATGACCTTTTTTTAACGCGCATACAGGAATTTGTTCGGTAAAAGTGTTTCCATCGTAGTTTATGCGCATCTTTTCTTATCCAATAAAAAGTTTATCCTACTCAGTTATGCGCATACATTTTTTATGCGCATTTCCTAAATTTATGCGCATCTTAGCGTTTCCATCAACCGTTTTTTTCTGCGCATATCCAAAATGCGCATAATAATAGGTGGATGGAAACGTAGCTATTTGGTTTAACGATCCCTTCACAGAAACGAGTACAATCGTAGTAAACGGCACACTTTAAACAAAACGGCCCCGATTATAGAATAAAATGATCTTCTAATCTAAGAAAAACACATGGTTAGAATCTTGCCTTTGTCATAAAGGTTAAACCCATTTCCAAATATGTTTGCCTCGGTGAGGGGTTTTTCTATAACTGGATTTTTTGTGCATCGTGTACGTGTGAACACCAGGCGGTGCTGTTAGCCACAACTAACTAGCCTCACCTCACATTTGACCTTCTTTGTGAAATGTGTATTCTTTTTCAAATATTTCCCAAGTGCTGTTTAACAGACCAAGGACATTTTTACAGCATTTCCTAATATATCTTGTCCTTCTGACTGGGGAAAATCTTATTTCTTTTAGTTTGGCTGGAATAAAAGCAGTGTTTTGACCACTGGGTCAACATTATCAGCTCCCTTAAGATTTTTTTTTTCCTTTTCCCGATTGGCTACAGAACAAATCACTGCTGTCCAATGACTTGCTTAATTAACAGAGTTAAGCCTTTAAACTAAATACTAGTATCTTGCAAAACAAGTAAAAATACATATTATGCACTGTCACCACAGAAAAGAAATTAGTTGTTCACAATTCAGTTGTTTAGAGTATATTTCATTTTGTTTGACCTGCAAAATCATCTGAAAACAACAATCTGAAAGAAGATAAACTTATGTAGAAAGAAAGCAAAAAAGCCATAATAATGTGCACGCTCATGATAAATCGCGGTAAGTTAGTCTTGACCGTGTTGTTCTGAATCGCGGCTGGCTTGACCGCAGTGCAAAACGCTGTTAAAATAAGTCATTGTTCAATACCCTGCTAAAAAAAACAACATTACAACAAACAGGCATACAGTTACCATATTTTCTATTTTAAACCACAGTAAACTAAAGTTTAAGACTATAGACTATATATAGTTTAAAACAGAAGGTGAGTGGGCCACGTTGCTCCCGCCCACCATAGCCATGGCAGCAGGTCCCGGCCTCCCGTGTTTCCCTGAGCCTCCTCAGAGCCCTGTGTAGCACCCTGCCAAAGCGTGCATGGACCGCCTCACCTCAGGGAGTGCACGAGCTAACCGGGCGCCAGTCCATGCCGAGTGCAGAATGTTGCTTGGCGGCATATTTCGAGCAACAAACACGCAATATTCTTAGCGATATTGCGTTTAGGTATGCAAACCTCGAAGAACTACACACAGACGGCAGAGTGAAGCTGAAATTGGCATGGCTCCACTTGTACCTTCGGTATTGAACTCAAACAGCAACATGGAGATGACAAAACTGAGAGAACTGTTGAGCTTTAAGAGAATGCAGATCGAATGTTTAGAACGCGACGTCACTGCCTGAGAATGAGTCAATCTCGTTATAAGTGCTGAAGAATTTAAGATAGATTGACACAAGCCTACTATATAAATATATATATATAATTTGTTTTCCCTCAATAACCTACATTGGAATGAAATGTATTTGCTCAATCCCAGCTGAAAACAACAGCAAACAACAACAATAGAAAGCACCAAAGGAACCCATATGAACACAGCCAAAATGACTAATTTGAGCATGCACGTTTGTCATTCCAATGGTTTTCAAAAATATGTACATACCGCCTTTTCTTCCGTTTTTCAGCCAGTTTCTTTAACTTTCCCCCCTTTATGACGAAAAATCTTTGGAATTCTATAAAAGCTGTTAGGCATTTCTTATTTTGGCCGATTTAAACAATTATAAACAACAAATCATGAACATTTTATGTTCTGATAGCGATTCCCATAGATATGATATCTATGAGCGATTCCTATGTAGAAGAGTCACTTCCTGCCCTCCATCTGAATTTCGCCCGACATCAATGACGTCATGTGAAAACAACAAATAGTCAAAAATACATTGCATTGGTCTTTTTTTTTCATGCTAAAATCATTCAATATTAACTAAATATTTCTTAAATATCCTACAGTGATATAAAAACTTTTCCAAATGTCCATTGGTTAGAACTTAACGTGCTTTAACTTTAAAGGCGATTCCTACTCTCAATATTCATTCATTCATTTTCTTTTCGGCTTAGTCCCTTTATTAATCTGGGGTTGCCACAGCAGAATGAACCGCCAACTTATCCAGCATATGTTTTATGCAGCGGATGCCCTTCCAGCTGCAACCCATCACTGGGAAACACCCATACACTCATTCACACACATACACTACGGACAATTTAGCTTACCCAATTCACCTGTACCACGTTTTTGGACTTGTGGGGGAAACCGGAGCACCCGGAGGAAACCCACGCGGACACGGGGAGAACATGCAAACTCCACACAGAAACGCCAACTGACCCAGCCGAGGCTCGAACCAGCAACCTTCTTGCTGTGAGGCGAATGTGCTACCCACTGCGCCACCGTGACGCCCTACTCTCAATATATATATATATAAATAAACACTTTTTTTTTTAAGAACACTCGTATTCCAGACCTCCCACATTCAGATGCTATCCATTTCAAATAGTTTTGTGGTCCAGGGTCACTTTTTAATTTTGTGTGTGTTTATGTGAAATGTCTTTTAATAACATTTTGTTTATCGTATACATTGTCATTTAAATGATATTTACACATCATTACTGTATGCTTTGACACACCTTTCAACTTCTCTGAACATCTCAGAGACAAAAACATTTCATGTAAAATTGCGATATTAGTTGTGAAATATACCAGTCAGGACAAGAGAACAGAAACAGAGCCAAATACGCCTTTCAGTGAAATTCAATTCAGTCCAAAATTCACATAATAAGAAAACATGTACAGTACAGAAAAAACACTGTAACTCTACCCAGAATTGGCTGAACTCCAAAAATAAGTAGCCAGACAGGAAAATCCGTAATGGAAGAAGTTGAGAGGTGAAAAATTACTAACAACAATAATAAACATTTTCTACAGTTATCTATCTCTTTCTCCGTTTTTCTGTATGTTGGGGAACTTCAACCTGAAACACACAGGTTAAATTGAAATAATAAGGTTGCGCTACAAATAATCCATATACACAGACACAACCCATTTTCCTTTGTGCTTTATTTTTATCTCGCATAAAAATAATGCTACCCTTATTTTACATGCATTTCAATGTGACACCAGTATGACAAGCAGCATATCTGTGGTGTTTTTATTGTATTTCAGAAAAAATTATCCTCGTCATCATGATGGTATGTGACCGTTCGCGCTCATACCCATATTTCAAAATGCTTGAAGATGCTGGAGTAGTGTGGACGCCATAGCGTAACCCTAAAAAAACGTGTTTTAAAGAGCCCCTATTTTGCATTATAAATGGTCATATTTTGGTTTTGGGGGTCTCCAACAACAGGCTGATATGCATGCAAGGTCAATAAACACTTTCATTGTCTTATAATATGCATTTATTGTTACCTAATAATACCAACAACTCCCATATGATTCGTTCAGCGATTCATTTGTTCCCAAACCCCTCCTTAGCGCGAAGCTAATCTGCGCTGATTGGTCCGAGGACCCAGTCTGTTGTGATTGGTCGACTGGGTTCAGCGCGAGACAGAGAGAAATACCCACCACGGCTATGAAGTAGCAGCCAGAGAGTATGTGAGAGCCCAATGCAGGAATGCAATAAAGCAATGCAGTTAAACACCAGCATATTACTCTACTCTTAACCCTAACCCCAAGTAATAACAACGACACACATTCAGTATTAATCCACACAGTGGCTAAAGTTGAACTATTTTGAAAACTGACCGCGCATGTGAGGAACAGCTGATGGTGGCCATAGCAACAAACAGCAGAGGATCAGGAGCACAAAATGCATTTAAAGGAAGAAGCACGCGGCGCGTTTTCAACGTGGTTTTGGACACAATATGTGAATAGCTTTAACTTCTAGTGAATAGATTTAACTTTTGTTGATTACAAGCCGCGCAGGGCGATTACAACTTCTAAAACACAATTAAACACACATTTTGCAAACTACACAAAACGAGGCTACAAATTTAATTACACTTACATGTTATGATCCGTAGGAAGAAGAAACTGGTCCATATGAACTGCAACAGTTACTGAAAAAGTCCCTGTCAAAGCCTGACAAAGTCCCATACATAATAGTGTCTGCTGCTCCTTCCTTTAATAGCAAACGGCTGACGAATCCCGCACTGCAGCATAGGTTATTGTATCAAAAATCTGAAAAATGACAGGAACAAACACAGCACAAGGTTGGCTATACTGGGGTGTCATTGTGAAAATGAACTTATTCCCCGCAGCCGAGTCTCCATCAGTCAGTGATCGCCATCTTCGCGTCATGATCAGTCCGGTGATCCTCAGCGCTCCGCTAGTGTCTGAAGTCAAATGCTCATATATCTGGAACTACATATTTGGTGATGTACCGTATCGACGTAGACACGTTCAAACAAAAGATCAGATGGAGGGCAGGAAGTGATACATAGGAATCGCTATCAGAACATCAAAATATTTATTTTTTATGTTGTTTATAATTGTTTAAATCGGCCAAAATAAGAAATGCTGATCAGCTTTTATAGAATTCCAAAAGTTTTTGCTCATAAAGGGGGAAAAGTTGGAAAAGGCGGCATGTAATAAAAATTTTTTCAATACATCCATGTTTACAAACTTTTTTGAACGTGATAATTCGTTTGACAGCACCAATAAAGATTATATACAGGCCTTGAATAGGGGGCGGGGCTTTCTTTTCGCATATCATTTCCTCATAGCAAACTAATGGTAAGAGGGGCGTGGTTAAGAATATTGTGGCTGAAGCCGTCAAACTGAAGTCAACAGAGAAGGACTGACACCAAACGCAATTTTTTTTTTCAGTGGCACAGATAAACTTTCACAGATTAATTGTTTTCCTAAAGAATAGCAATGTGCGCTGGCGAAAAAAAAACATAGGCTACATTTTGATTTCACAAAAACTTTAAGTATTTGAGGTTATTTGTGTTCTGCGGAAAGTATGTTGGCAATTCTAATAGGTTTGCTTTTAATATTCGATGGCTGTCCCCAGTTGATTAAAGTCCCCATGAAACGGAAGCTGCGATTGTTTTTTTTTGTTTTTTTTATTGTGAGGCAGTTCCTAGAGAAGCGGAATATTAAATGAGTAAACAGTGGGCGTGGCTTGTTTTTTCTGCTGCGAGCTGAATGGATGTAGTAAAGTAGGCATTTCATTCAGAAAGATCAGGAAATGGGGTTTAGAAGAGTTATTACAACCTAACAGACCTCCTCCTCACCATTTCTGCTTGTTGTCAAAACTTACAGTTGGAGCAGCATGGTTAAATATGTTAGCCACACCCAATTCCTAAGATATACATAATCTGACAATTTAACTGAAAAAACAAACAAACAGGAAGTGCATTTTCAGATTTCAATTTAAGTATAGAAGGGCAAACTATTTTTTTTCTTAATGACATGCACAGATGAATTGTTCACCACAAAACCAGCAATGTGAGCTAACAAAATCATATGGTTAGTTTTGATTTCTTGGGGACTTTAAAGCACTTCACTGATCGTTTACAGTTTGATGGAAGTTTCTCCCATAATACACACACCAAGAGTGATGAGGCGTAGCAGAGAGGTGGAGACTGTAGTTGGGTTTGCCCTTGAAACAGTCATCACAAAGACACATTATGTGCTCAATGAAACAGTTATTGTGCAATTGATTTTTGTAATATCAGTATCTAATTGTTTTACATTAATAGAGTACTTTGTGTCCAGGAATGCAAACCATTGTCAGTCAAACGCATGATGCTTTTTGTGACACAATAGTGCTGAGTGCAGTTTATGTGCGGTGTATGTGTGAGCGGCTGATGTTTGCACATGCTGACTAAATGGCCTGATTTGCTCAAAGGCCAACTGTTACTCGCAGAGTGAGTCTGGTGATAAATGAAGGTGTGGCAAACTTGCTTATCAGTACTACACTTCCCTCGCAGCACCTATGACACAAAAACATGTCCAGGTCACATTTCATCCCCAAGTTAAATGCTAGAATGACTAAAACGTTGTGAGAGAAAATGTGCTTTTTTAAAAATTTAAATAATGCAAAAAATAAATCTGAGGCACATTATGTAAAAATATTTTCATTGAATTATCCAAAAACCACTAGAACGGTGTTATATATTTTACGTACAAGATCCCAAATGTTTCGAAGAATGTACAAATCCAGAGAGATAAGCAGTTTTAACTAGAGACACGGACCATGTCCTGTGGCCATGGTAATGACTTCACACATCCTCAATTTGTGGTTTGGTTTTATAGAAAGCAGGGAAACACTTAAGATGATTTAATATGTTGTGTGTTTTATTCGACTGCACAGAGCAGCATTAGAAAAGAATCTTAAAATGTACTTAGTCTGATAAAATAGTGTCTTCTCCATACGATTACAAGCTGAATAACTGGAAGTTGTGGATTGTGACATAATAAAAGCTCCGCTACTAATATGGAAGCAAAGTTTCTTGATTATTACATCGGAATGGAGAGCAACGATTCCACACTCAGTCTAAGCCTTTGTTTGTTGTGAATACATGACCTCTAGTGGCCAAATTGACAAATTGTGACTTTAATTCAAAATATAACTTCCTAATTATAATTTTGAGGTTTTTATGAGCCCCAGTTATAGATCAGACATAATTTCATGCGGTTAAATTCGATAATCTGACATCTGACTACAAAAACAAAGCATTCCTAGACTGTGTTTGATGATCCTCTGCATGTATCCATGGATGAGTTGTGGGAGGTCTGAGCACACTGGGACTCAGTGAACACAGAGAGCTTATTGTTAACCTCCCAGCTCCTTTTCTGCTCCGGAATGTCATAACCAGCATTCGGGGCAAGAGATTTTGACCAGCATACTGTGGGAGTTTCCTAATAGAATCTTGTTTGTTCAGTTATCAAAGAGTTGTGCTCAAACCTGCTCATTTTAACCTCCTTCTAATGTGCGCTCTACATTATAAAATGTTGATTTAAAAAAATAACTATCATGCGGTGAGATCTATTTGAACTTTTCTCTAAACTCAACAATTTAATTTCATGAGACGGTTTTTTGATGGTTCGATCTTCTGCATTGTTAATTTTTAAAGTTAATTCTATTTAAATATTTGATCCCAGATTTAGAGGCCTTATACTACTACATACATACATCCAATATAAATTCAGTACTTATTGTGTTCATATACCTATTGTGTTCATATTGTATTGCAGAACACATACTGTGCTACCAAGGTGGGATATGGTTAAGGTTAGGGACAAGTTTTGTGGTATATTAGTAGTTTTAAGTGTGGGCTGAAGTGTCAGGAATGGGTCAGCAGTGTAATTAAATGCAATTACAGAAATGAATTACAGATCTAATTACAAACAGGTACTTTTAAAGTTAAAGTACACTGTAAAAATATGCATGACTAGTGCATTAAACCAAATATATAAGTACATAGTTAAGGCGGTATAAGTAAGCGCCATCTTGTTGTACAATCACAGTGAGGCTATAAGTAGGCCCACACTGAATCTGCACGTGCAGAAATCCGCAGATTTTTAGCCCATCATTGAGTATATTTATTTGCTTGTGTAAATGTGTGTAAATTATATTTATTCCGTTTTTAAATTAATTTCAATAATATTATTGACTAATATGAAAATGTTCATATGATTTATTTACAATACAGTTTGTAAAGTAATATTTTCTGTCTTTTAGTAGATATGTTATATGTGAGACTGGCTTTGCTTACCAAATAAGTGGATCTAATTGGATTTGCATTGTGAACATTAAATAAAAGTTAAAAAGGTATTATTTTTAATTTAATATATTAAGTTTTTAGTAATGATACTCCCAAAAATCATTCCACATAAAGCCGCAGATTTAAAAAAAAAAAATATCTGGAGTTTCTGTCTGGCCCTAGCTATAAGTCACTTTCCAAAACCTTTTCATTCAACGTTCCTCATTGGTGGAATGATCTTTTCATTCCCACACAGACTGCAGATTCACTTATATCATTCAAACGACACCTAAATACCTAAAACTCTCTTCCAGAATAACCTGTGAACAAAATCAGGATCCCCTCTTCTCTACTCTCCCCTCACCACACCACACAACACCCCCAAAACATTATGCAATTCGGAGGGTGCCTCACACAGGTGAGTGGGCTTGACAAACCACCTGTAGAAAACACATTGTTTCATCTCTCTGACACTTTATCTGACACCATTTTTGCACATTTGCACCAGACACTTTCTTACTATCACTACATATCTCTAAAAAAAACTAACTAAAAAACATTGTGCATTTATGAAGTGTGCTTCACACAAGTGAGTGGGCTTGACAAACCACCAGTAGAAACAATCTTCTCTCTAAAAAAAAAAACACTCTCCCTCCTAACTCTAGCACTAAATTCTCTGAGCATAATCAGTTTCTTTGTATCTATAGAACTTTTTGTGTGTATTGCCTTTTCTTATTGAACCACTGAATGCCACCTTAACTGTAAGTCGCTTCAAAAAAATTTTTTTGCTAAATTACTAAATGTGAATGAAAAGCGCTTAATTCAGTTTTTTCTTTCACTATGTGTTACAGTGAAAACCAAGAATATCACTCTGAAACCATGTACCAAATGGTTGACCATATTTTGTCTGATTTAAATAATAGTTTACACTACACAGCATTGTTGGTTTACAAAAGAACAAACAAACATAGTTCTGTTGCACTACTGCACTTGATTTTGGCTTTATTGTAAAAAACAACAACAAAACGTGTTAAATGAGAATCTGAAATATTTAATGGCATACTTCAAAAAATAAAGATGATTTAGTATTCAAACTAGTATTTGTTATTTATTTATTATTTATTTTGATTATATTTTTAAATAAATTGGTCTTAAATTTAATATTTGCAGATTTTCATAGTATATCTATTAATTCCGGTACTTTTACCATAAACCGACATATCAACTATTTGGTAGAGGTTGATATTTTAGAAATTATGGGATGTTGAGAAAAATGCATTGAGTGTGTTAACTAGTGACATTAGGAGTTAAGAAATGCAATCCAAACATTTTTTCCTTGGTGGGGCAGTTAAAGGGTTAAAATCTTTTAGAAATCCAGTGCTGTTACTGCCAACAAACGAATGCACTATTCAGAATGTACAGTATAGTCACAGACACATTAAAATCTCAAACAAGCATGAAAAGACAGTTCTTGCTTTCTATTTGCAGAGATTTATTATTGATATAAGATATTGCTTCTGATGCTGAGTTGTTTTCTTTTTCGTTTTCTCGCTTTCACATTGATTTTTTTTTTTTTTGTAGCTTTTGGACCTGCAAACATGTAAAGAACCAACACACCAAACTATGTACATAATGACTTATTTTGATTTGTCTGTCTTTCACTGTTTAGACAAGTCGGGGAGCTTCCTGGTAGATGATGAGCGGGGAGCGGTGGGTGCATGGCAGAGTCACAGATCCGGTTTCTGATCAGGGTGAGACACAGGCTTTTGTTGTTTTGGTTTTAGATGGAAAAGAGAAACAGATAAGAACATTTACCTCACCTAAGTCTGCCAACCCCCCCCCCCCCCCCCCCCCCCCCCCCCCCCCC
>CAIGQV010016547.1:4169525-4189875 GCA_903798115.1 Danio jaintianensis
CCCAAACCCCCCCAAAAATAGTTATGATGTCAATAAATTAGGTGACAATTTTTTTTTTTTTGGACTAATTCATGTGACCCATACTGTTCAAAAGTCTTTTTTTTTTCATTTTGACATCTGTTTGACAATCCTTCATATCCAAAAAAAATAAATGCTTGTGATTGTGCTGTGGGCAAACTCTCTCTCTCTCATACAGTATATGCTTCCAAGCTTGATTGCGTGTTTGACAGCTTTGCAAAGATTTCTGTTTTATTACCATTTTCCACTTTAGCTGACGTTACAAACATTCCATGTCACACACAAAAGTGTCCATACATGCACGCCTGACCCATTTTGATAACTAAATGGATCATTTTGCATGTGAAAGAATGAAGGAAATGTTTGGAGGTTGCAAAGAATTGGACAGTTTTACTGAGAATCAAGAGATCAGTTTTGATCAACAAGCCATGTGCATTTAGATTTGTGCAAACTGCAGACTTATACATTATTATTATAACCTTTATTTTACCAGGAAGGACACATTGAGATTAAAAATCTCTTTTACAAGAGCGTCCTGGCCAAGATTAGGCAGTACACGTCACATGGGTCTAACAGACAACAAACAAAAAACAATTGACAGTTAACATGAATCACACATTGACTAACAAACTATTCAAAACATCTACAAGCCTGTGTTTCAACTTCTAAATCATTTATACTCTTTTTAAAAGCATTTAGTGAAATCAATTCTTTAAACCGCAACTTTGTAGATTATTCCATGCAAAAGGTTCTGCATATTTAGCCTTTTTTCCCATCTCAGTCTGCACTTTAGGAAAGAGAGTAAATAAATATCCTGTTACCGAAGGTCATAGCTAAGGACAGGTATTTTACAAATGTAATTCTGTAGATATGATGGGAGTAAACCCAGTATAGATTTGTAAACAAAGATATGCCAATGCTTGAGCCTACGAATGGACAAAGCAGACCAACCTACCCTAGTATACAACAAACAATGATGAGTAAGGGATTTAAAATTAGTTATAAATCGTAGTGCACCATGGTAAACAGTATCCAATGCATGCAGACTCTGAGACGAAGCAGATAACAACACTGTAGTCCAACATCGACATAAATGTTGCATCAACCAGCTTCTTTTTAGCATCAAAAGAAAGGCAGTTCTTAATTCTAAAATAAAAGCCTAAAATCACTTTTATTTTTTCACCAGTTGCTGAATGTGAAAACTAAAAGAAAGTGTATCATCAATTAAAATTCTAAAATATTTGTACTGGGACACCAATTCAATCTCTGCGCCATGAGTAGTAATAATAGAACCTAGCTTTTGTGTACAAGAGTGTGCATCTTTGCAAGTGTGTGCCAAAACACACTGCAATGTTTTTTTTTGTTTTTTTTTTATCGATAAGACATTAAAATATGTTGAGAACAAGAAATAGCAATAGTTTAGAAATCTGAGAGGAAAAACTATAGATAAACACAACCTTTACTTTTTTTCTTTCTTGTACACTTGTTCTGACATTTGTGGACTCTTTATATACTCTTTGTATTCCATTGATTTGAACGAATCACTCACTGTGCGATTCCCAAGTAAAACAAACACAGAATTCAAGGGGCCTTGCAAATATTTTTCCCATTACAGCACAGTCAAAAAAAGTCTGTTTATAATATATGAGGAAATTTCAGTTACTTAAAGGGATAGTTCACAAGATATATTAAATAATTTATGAAACCTGTAATCAATAGTAGGAAAAACAAATACTATGTAAGTCAGTGGTTACAGGTTTCCAACATTCTTCAAAATATCTTATTTTGTGTTCAACAGAACAAAAAGTAGGGTTAGTAGCCTACATGATGACAGTTCACCCAAAAATGAAAAGTCTATCCCTTTAACATTATTTCTGGGAAGCAAAACATGCGTACTCTGGTGGAAATCTTAACCTCAGTTCCTATAAAAGATAAACATTAAGCTACAACATCACCAAATTCCCAAAACTACACTCAAAATAGGACAGGGAAAAATGACAGTACAACACTGAATTGTTTTGGTAAGCGTCCCAGTTCTGGTTTTAAGAAGACTGTGTTCTGATGACGTCTGCACCAGTAGTTCAAGGCTAGACAACGAGTGTTTTTTGTGTTTTTACACTGCTGCTAATTTGACCAGTTAAACATAAGTTAACGTGTTTCAATATTTAGAAACCACTTAATTACTGCTTGTAATTACATTTATTAAGTGTAGCCTATGTTGTTGTTTTTTATTTCACATTTCTTTAATGTCTGCTGTGAATGTAGCCTACTCTTTTATGACCATATAGCCTATTACATATATCAAGGTCACAAAAACACGGATGTAGCCTTATTTAGATGAATGATAGGCTATATTATTTAGTTTTATGACAGCCTTGAGAGATGGTGTGAGAGGATTGGCCAGATGTACGTGTTTATATATCGTCCTGATAAATTAGCTTTATGCTTATTATCAGATCACGTTTTACGCACTGTTATTGTGCCCCCGCCATAAATGATAAGCTGCGAGTAGCTGAAAGCCTCTCTATACCTGGAAACTCGTATGAGAGGAATTGTTTGGGATGGACGCCCTTTAGCCACGCCCCCTGATTGCGAAACTCTTAAATCACACCACCGAATCCCGCCGCCACGTCACGAGGCCCCGCCCACTCGCGCACCCCCGTTCAAATTCGAATAGTTCAAGTTCAAGTGCAACACAAATACCTGCGTTCACCGCCTGTGAAGTACACATTTCCCCACAGCTTCAGATGAGCGAGAGTCCTTCCTTTTCATCACAACTATTTATTTACCACACATATACCCAGTAAACACCGAACTAACAGAGAAACGAGGGCTTTAAACAGCTCGTTTAGAGACTATGGAGATCTCATTCATGCTTTTATTGGCGGTTACGTTATTCTGTCCCGTTCAGTCAGGTGAGTAAACAAGTTTACCTTCTAGTTTGGATTATTTACTTATTTTAATGCGTTTCTTTGATTATTATAACCGCTCATACTTATTTTTTTTCACTCTGTATACATTTTAATTCATGCATTAAACGATTTTAATATCCCATTTTCTCCCACAAATGTATTTGTATAATATCCAAATTAATAGAGTTAACATAAGTATTTATTTATCTTTATTTAATATGTTCATCTTTATATATTCTGATTTACTATTTGGTGTAAACATTTGATGCTACTTTTAATTAGGAATATTTTGCAATGTATACCAAAGTCAACATGCTCAACATGAATTAATTTTCACTAAAACTCACTATAAGCAGGGCAAAACAATATTGGCTTAGAGTAAGCGACATGTGCATATAGGCTACTCTGTCCTCATGTCTCAGCTATAGGGGCCTCATTCCATAGTATTTTCCCACATGAATTTCCCAGAAGTTTTGCAGTGTGTGATGTCAGAAGGACAGGAGTACCGTAAATCCAATGCATTAACCAAAAACTGGCTTCCTATATCCAAACCTTTATTTCCCAGAATCATGCATTACTCATTTGGTCAGTTATGAAAACTGGTTTAAAGCAAATATATAATTGAAATATATATTGAAGTTCTTTTGTTACGTGTTTCTGGATTCTGGACTGTTGTTGTGGAGAAAGATTTGAATTGCTTTGCCATGTTTAGCAATCTGTGTTCTAGGAACAAAAATTGAAACAATAAAAATATATGCATGTTGATTATTAGTGGGCTAGCAGTCTGTTTAGGTGTAGCTACGTAGATATGTATTATCTCTAGAATATTCTTAGATGTAATTAGTTTATTTGAGCTGTTTATCTGTTTCAAGTGCATCTCTTGAAAATATGCACAAATCACACCTAAATCTTTCTTTTAGTTGATTTATTTTTGAGAACATTTATATATATTGGCAGAGGGTACTTGACACTATGGTATTGCAAATGTTGTTAATGTTGTGTGGTCAAAGCTGATCATAAACCATAATTGTATTGATATTAAATGAATCTAATGTATTTTAATTTCAGTTATGTTTTATATTTATTATAAATATATTTAATATAAACTCAATTAAATATTAATTAGTGCAACCTGATGAAAAACAATAGCCAATGGATGTATAGCCATTGTATAGTGTATAAGATTGTGTATTCCCTTTTTAATGAACAGTGTTTTTAGACATATTCTTTTCCACTTTCATGTTATGTTTTTTCTTCTTGAGAAGGTCTTATTTCTTGTAGTTTGCCTGCAATAGAAGCAGTTTTTAAATGCATATTTTATTATATAATATTAAGTTTAATATTATTAGCCTCCTTTTTCGATTGGCTACAGAACAAACCACTGTTGTCCAGTGACTTGCCTAATTAACCTAACATGCCTAGTTAACTTAATTAACCTAATGCAATGTAATATGCAATGTGCGCCTTTTGTAAAGCTGCTTTCGAACATAATTACTGCGAAAAGTGCTATACAAATAAACTTGAACGGAACATTTGATTTGCTTGTGTATTTGCTAATGTATTATTCTCTTAGTTATGATTTTTAACCATGAACAACAAAAGTGTCATGGTTAATTAATAAGCACCGGAAGGTCAGAGCTTTAAATTAGTCTAGTTCATTGTTTTGTGTGCAACTTGTACATGTTTGTGACGGTTGTTGCTAGATCAGATATGGTTGTGGCCGGAAGTTGACGAAAATGATTTATATTATTTATTAAATTTCCCATTAGTTGTATTTTATTAACATCTACCCCCACCCCAACCCTAAACCCAACCATCACAGTAACGTAAAAACAGTAGTTGTACCGAGTATTATTTATGCTATCTATTAAATTACCCTATAAATTGTCATTTTTAATGTTTAACCCTACCCTAACCCTAAACCCAACTGTCACAGTACTGTAAAAATATGAATTATTGTTATACAGTGTCATAAAAAATGCTGCTATATTGATATGCATATCACACTTCCGGCCGGCTATGTATCCTATCTAGACTTTACCGTTTGTGACAGGTTTTGTAGGATTCACCCATGTGCACTACACATGTTGGCCTTTTGCATTTACAGATCACATATACATCTGTTGACAGATACTTTTACTTGCAGAAAGCACAGATAACTCCATGAAGAAATCACTCTACACGTGCATACAGTGTCACGCAGACTCTAGTGAAGCACAAGAACGATGCACCGCAAATAATCCCTTAAATGATAAGATAACCTTCTCAAAACCCACAAGTTTTCTTGAAGACATTTGAGCATTTATCATTCATAATGCACTGCAGATAATGCAAGGCAGTGTATGTGATCTAGATTAACTGGCCATAAAATCCTTGTCTCTGCTGTCAAGATGACTTGATAGTAGGCTGTCTAGATAATTAGACACAAAGCAAAAAAAGCCACGTTGCGTTCTGTGGCTCCATCTTTAACTGTGTCAGTAAACAATGAGTAATGCATGGTGCTTTGAAGAGATGACGTTTTAAATCAACAGAAGGGAAGCTTTGTCTTTCAATACAGATAAGACTGGTCTGAATGTTAACTTTGTGTAATCATTAATCACTTTGTGTTCGCATTTGAATTATAAAATGGACTGATCTGCCTCTGAATGCTGATTGGAGGAGCCCAGTTTGAAATGGTCAATATAAGTTAATCATTTTCTACGTCCTATGGCAATAATGAACTGTACTGCTTGAATTAGGAGCTGTTTTCTGAGGTTATTAACTCAATATATAGAACATATTTGTCTATTAAAGACAATCATGTATATATATATATTAGTTGTTTATCTACCATTTAAGATGTTGTGTACAGCCCCAAGAAAGTTTGTTGTTAAAGAAAATTCATGAAACGCTTTCCCCATGTCATTCATTCTAAAATAAAACCTACAGTTGAGTTGGTTTGTGACCTCCAGGTTTATTTCAGAAATGGTGACCCAGATGCACTGAGCCGTGGGGTAAAGCCATCAAAAAAGCATTTGCTATGCATCATTATTCCCTTGATAACTTTGAATACACACTAATGACATCACATGACTTCTTACAGGTCTGCTTGAGTAACACAACTGCATGTTTGGGGAGAATAGCGTTAGGTGTCTTGTGTTCGATTGAATTATCAAGGTTTACGATTACTTTGTTTAAATAGGTTTACAGTTGCTTTCATAAAATCTCAGCCATTTTTGCATTTAGCTGGTGACAAGTAGACCCAGCGCGGGCGCCTTGATGTCAAAATCTTGACGTCCATTTGACATCCACACCATGATGCCCTTTTGACCACCAAAATAATGACACTTAAAGTAGTATAATATAAGTAACGTTTTATTTATCTGAAAGTGTCAATTCCAAATTTGCATGTATTGCAATGCATGTAAACTACCTTGATGTCAAAATGACATCAAATTGACATCTAACATTGATGTCAAAAAAGTCCAGACAGTTCTGTATTCAATTTTTTTTATGTTTTTTTAATGGAAATATTATATGTCAGTTTGATGTTGTTTTGACAACAAGATTGTCAATTGGCATCAAATCGATTTGTATTTTTGACATCAAGGTGCCCAATGCCTGTGTTTGTGATATCACCATTTTACACACATTTAGTAGCAAACTTTCTGAGGACTTAAAGGTCCCTGATGCTAAAATTGAAAAGTTGCAATCCATGTCAAAAATAAACTTCCATATTTTACAGTAATAGTTGTATATTTATAATTCTTATCAGCACAGCATTTCATGTTGGTTTGAAAAAACAGGAAATACTTGACACCATCTTTGCCTAGACTTGTTGAAACTGATAATGTATTGTAGTCAGCAATAGACTGTGTATATTGAAATGCTTAGATGTTAGAAGATTTTATTGTGCACCATAAAAGTGATTTATTCAGCCCTTGTCATCTAATAATTTAGCTTGTCTTTGATGCAACCTCAATTAGGTATAATAGAAAGATTAAAGGTGCATTATATAGTAAGTATAGCAGGGATAGTTCACTCAAAACATAAAATTCTGCTATCATTTGTTTGCCATTGACTTATTTTCAGATTTTATTTACTGTTGAAGACAAAAGAAGAACGCTTTTTAAAGAATGTTGGAAACCTGTAACCATTGACATCCATAGTATTTGTTTTTTCTTGCAGGTTGCAGGTTTCCACCATTCTTCAAAATATCTTCTCTTGTGTTCAACAGAACAAAAAAAAAACTGGGTTGGAATAAGTCAAAGGGGAGAAAATGAGGAGAGAATTATCAGTTATGGATAAACTATCCCTTTTACAGTTATCTGAAAAACGATTTTGACCACAGTCTTAGGCTGAGTCCCAAAACACGTGGAGCCAATCAGCAGTTTGGGGCTGTGTCCATTATTAATAGTGCAGTTATCAAAACAGGGGCAAGGCATGTTTTTTTTTTTTTTTTTTTTTCAAATATCAGCATAGTTTGAAATAATTAGCTTACGGCACCTTTAAGATCTGGGATAATGTGTCACTTATGTCTCCTTCTGACAGGTGCCTTGACTTGTGATTCACGGCAGTATCAGTGTGGCAATGGAAAGTGCATCACGTCGAGATGGGTGTGTGATGAAACTGATGACTGTGGTGATGGCACTGATGAACTTCCTGCTGCTTGCTGTAAGTCTTCCCACAACTAAATATCAAAAGATAAAGTGTGCAGGTGCAAATGTAAGAGACTATTACATGAAGCGATAGAGTAGGGAGTAATTGTAAAAAGTATTTAAATGTGTTTACTTTACAATTAAAAATACTATACACTTTTTGGTGGCTGAAAAACATGTTCTATTAAGATGCATTTTCTATATAGTGATTTCCTTAAATTGCTTGATATTTAGAGTATGTTTCAACAAAAGCAATCTATACGCAAAACAAACGAACTTGCATTTTTTAAAACCTTTGCATCTGGATGACAACATTATCAAGACTATTCATCTTTACATGGTTATATGTATATTGAATATAATGACATGGTTATTATATTCACCCCCGCCCCCCCCCACACACAAAATGAAAGTTCTGTAATCATTTACTCATCCTGTGGGTGAACTATGTCTTTAAGTGTGAAAGGGTAAAAGCCTGAAAAGAAAAGATCATTTATCTAGTGTTAGATGGAATTGAAAAACCGATATGGTTATATTCTACATCCCTATATTGCACTACTCACCTTTTTCTCCAGAAAATTTAAACATTTTATTAATTTGTATTTTAAATCTGTTTTAGTGGCCAAGACCTGCAGACCCAGTCAGTTCAGTTGTGGTGGTCGACTAAACCAGTGTATTCCTAAGAGCTGGAAATGCGACGGAAAAGCAGATTGTGAGAATAATGCGGATGAGGAAGGCTGCGGTGAGTCATAAATATATTGACTCGCCTATGTATATGTGTATATTTATATATATATATATATAGGTAGGTAGGTATAAATAGGGATGGATAGATAGATCTATTAGTAATGCTTAAAATCAGTGTTGAGTGTAATTAGTTACAAAGTATTAAATAATATTAGTAATTAAATTACTTTTCCTTTTTACCTTTCATTTTTAGGTAATTTAATTACCATTACATATAATGTACTTGCCTTAAATACTGTAAATATATTGAACAGTTTTGTATACATCAGTTCAGAGAAGCAGAGGAATTGTATTTTTGTTTTACAAATATATTTTGCTGAATAGTTTTATTTCTCAACTAAAGAAGCTTACATTTATCAAGGCAATTGCACCTGCCTAAGAATAAAAATGAATTGAGTGTGAAATTAGTTGAAAATATGGTATAAATATGGCATAAATTCACAGAAGATATATATAATGTATTGTTGTTATTCAAATATTTTGCATGATAACAACATTTTTCAGTTAAAAAAGGCTATAATTGCACATGCTTAAGAAACAATAAAATAAGAAATGTGACAATATTGTGTGTATGAAATATAGTGTCATTAATTTGAAGTGTTTTGATTAATGTTTAACATCTTTAAGTGTCAATTTTAAAAGTAAGTAAAAGTGGAAGGTCATGAATGCACTCAATTTAAAAGAATTGAAAGAGTTTTTAAGTAGTTTTTAGTCAAGTAATTAAATTACTTATTGAGTAAATTAAGTTCTTTTTGAGACAAAGAAATTAGAAAAGTAATTTAAATACAATTTTAATGATGTAATTAGTAATTAATTACTTTAAGTTATCTTACTCAACATTGCTTTCAGTATATTCATGTGTGTTTAAATCTATACTTTTGTTTATAGATCCTCGACAGTGTCATGATGGAGAATTCCGTTGCGCCAGTGGCCAGTGTGTTACAGCTGCATTCGTGTGCGATGATGAGATAGACTGTGAAGATGGCAGTGATGAAGTCTCCTGTCCTGCAACCACGTGTGGCTCCAGCTCCTTCAGGTGCAACAATGCCCAGTGTGTCCCTCGACTCTGGGTCTGCGATGGAGATGCTGACTGTGCTGACAACTCAGATGAATTGCCTGAGAAATGTGGCCCTGGGATGTCTAAACCCACCAAAAATCCCTGCACGTCCATGGAGTTCCATTGCGGAAGTGGGGAATGCATACACGGTAGCTGGAAATGCGATGGGGGTGCAGATTGTTTGGATCACTCGGATGAGCAAAACTGCTGTAAGAAATGAAACTTGATCTTACGTTTGTCATCAAGGACTTCTTAAAGTAATGTTCCATACGAGTTGAGCTCAAACTGGCATGCTGATAATCACTGGATGGTGTGCATAAGGATACCAGGAAATATCTGTGTGAAATAATCTGCAGGAATTACCTTGAATAATGATGCAGAACTGGAATTTAATTCATCCTAGATGGTACTTTAATTATTAAAATGATGATAAACTCAACTATCTTAATTTCACAATCTGAATTTCAGGTTTTGAATTCTAGGATATTGAATTTGATGTTCCAAATTTTTTCATCTTAAAAACTTGTAACTGTATTTTTACAAACCCAATATCTGCAGTCTAGGAATTCAGAACAAAAAAAGTTTCAAAGTACGTCTATAAAAATCTGCCATAAGAAAATTTAGTTAAATTTCAGATGTTAAATATTCAAGTTAAGAAATTCAAATTCATAACCATTTTTAATGGCATATAATATTTAGTTTTATTAAATACAATTGTGAATAATTCAAATTAACACAATTCAAATTCATACTTTAAGGTCCATAAATTTCACAGAACATATTTTGGATAAACGCATAACTGATTAGATGCACATTTTGGCTCTGTTTACACCTGGTATTAAGATATTGGTGTAAACCGAGTTAAAATCTTTCAACCATTTCTAAAGGTAGTGGAAAAATGCATTTAGTTGGTGTAAATGCTGTGGTCAAATGCATTTAAACAGCCACAAAAGACTTTCCAGAAAAGAATTTCCATCTGCTTACCAAACTTGTTATCATTATGGGACGTCCTGTGAGAAAGCACATTAAAAACAAGGTATTCACACTTCATACGTTGCAATTTTTGCTCCTGTGTGAACAAAATGTGTACTCAAGCAGTCCCAAGAAATGCATTTGAATGCTTGTTAATAGCAGATGGAAACAGTACACGTTCTAAATGCATCATTTTAAGGCAATTTTTTATTACAATTATAATATCTGCCCATGCAGAATGCATATCTGATGTTTAATGTACAATAAGTGGGAGCAGGATTGTGGGCCAATGAGATTTCCCATTGGGTGGAGCTACACAGGCCAAGGAAATAACAATAAAATGATACATGATACATTGATACATTTAACTTCCCACATAACTTAAAAGCATCAGGCAAGTCAATTTTCATTAAGAGATAATAAACTATTTTGCTTTTTCAATATGAACAGCCTTGCCTACATGCCGCCCAGATGAGTTCCAGTGTGGTGATGGGTCTTGCATACACGGCAGCCGGCAGTGCAACCACGTATATGACTGCAAAGACATGAGCGATGAGCTGGGCTGCGTCAATGGTGAAACATACAGATATGATAGTCAAAACATATGCTTTATGTGGTTTCCTGTTATGCGTTATACTTATATTTCTCCTTTCCTAATTTTCAGCAACCCACTGTGAACCACCATACAGGTTTAAGTGCCGCAGCGGTGAATGCATAAGCATGGAAAAGGTTTGCAACAAGCAACGGGACTGTAGGGATTGGTCTGATGAGCCGCTACGAGAATGTGGTAAGTACCAGGGAAACCAAGTTGGCACACCCTTACAAAAATGAACCATGGTTTTACTATAGTAAAACTGTAGTAAATATGACGGTAATAACAATGTTTTTTTGGTGCGTACTGTGGTTTTGAGACCATGGTTTTTAATATTGTACTGTCAAATAATGTCAAATAATAATAATGTAATGATAGTAACTACAAATTGAAGCATTGTTTTACTATGGTGGATTTAACAGTGTGAATTAATTTTTGTTTATTACTTATTATTATTTATTGAACCATGGTTTTAAAATTACTATGGTTTTTCTTCATAGTAAAACCATGATTCAATTTGTAGTTACTAAGGTTTTACTTCAAACGCCATAGTATAAATCATGGTTTATTTTGTAGTTACTTTTTTGTTCTTCAAATGCCATAATAAAACGATGGTTCAATTTGTAGTTACTATGGTTTTACTTCAAATTCCCTTTTTGTGGTTACTATAGTTATTGTAACAAAACCATGGTTAATTGGTTTGTAAGTGCATTGCCTTTAAACCTGGATCCTACAATATGTTTTTTTTTTTTCCAATTCACAGACTCTAATGAGTGTCTTTACAACAACGGTGGCTGCTCTCATATCTGTAATGACCTGAAGATTGGTTATGAGTGCTTGTGTCCCACTGGCTTCCGGTTGGTGGACAAGAGACGCTGTGAAGGTAAGAAACTAAAATTGGTTCCCATACTGAAATGGTTCAAAGTACGTGCCATCTCTGATAACAGACTTTTGTAAAGATCCATTTCAAAGAACTATTGAATTTGGACTTCAAATTTGTTTGCTTTTTATGAGTTGGAAATAAGCTTTGAGTTTGGTTAGTGAGTGATGAAACAGAATGACCGTTTAACTTTATATGATTTCTTCAGACATCGATGAGTGCGCCAACCCAGACACCTGCAGCCAAATCTGTGTCAACCAGATGGGTAGTTATAAGTGTGAGTGCGAGGATGGCTACCAGATGGACCCAGCCAGCAAGGCCTGCAAAGCTATTGGTACAAGTTTTACACTTTCACATAGTCTTTTTATATAGCCTCAATCTTATAAGCTCAAGCTCACATATATATTTCTACAGGAACCATCGCCTACCTGTTTTTCACCAATCGCCATGAGGTAAGAAAGATGACTCTGGATCGCAGTGAATACATACGCGTCATCCCCCGCCTGAAGAACGTTGTTGCACTGGATATGAATATTGCTTCCAGAGATATCTACTGGTCGGATTTATCCCTGAAAAAAATATACAGGTAAACAGATCATTGAAGATCTTCATCAAACATAGACCTGTGGAAATCATTTGCTTGTTACCAAACAGACTGGTGCCTAGTGTAAGTGTTTCTGCTCTTCTTTCCCAGAGCCCCAATGGATACAGCGGACAACTCCTCCCAACACAGCATTGTGATTGGCAGTGACTTGGATGCACCAGAAGGTATCGCAGTGGACTGGATCCATGGAAACATCTACTGGACAGACAGCATCAGAGGCGCCATCTCTGTGGCAACAGCAGACGGAAGCAGACGCAAGACGCTCTTCAAAGAGAACCTGGCCAAGCCACGTGCCATAGTGGTTGACCCTATTAACAAGTATGTCACCTCTTAAAGTCCATGTGAAATCAAAATGTATAATGTATAATTGTTATTCATTAGGTGAACAATGAATCCATGCAAGTTAATCCTCTGGAAAAAAAAATATTTTGGTAATCTTCAATCAAAGTCTGACCATTGTCTTGCGCGTTTGGAGTGTTGATTGTTAGTTTGCTACAAGGGAATTATGTGCAAAAATAAAGCCACGCCACTACTCAATATTCCGTTTCAGTTGGAAGTACGTCAACATACTGAAAAGTCTCAGCAACTTTTATTTTATGCTGACTGATTTCCTTTCTAATATTTTGTAGCTTCATGTTCTGGACCGACTGGGGCACACCAGCCAAGATCGAAAAAAGTGGTCTTAATGGAGTGGACCGGAGCACTCTAGTTGCTGACGACATTGTGTGGCCCAATGGAATAACCCTCGGTATGAACTTGTCCACTGGCATAACTGTTGACGAAATGGTAACTTTAGTGTGATCGCTGTCCTCACCCTTTCTCATACCTAGACCTATTGACCGAGCGTCTGTACTGGGTTGACTCCAAACTCCATACTCTCTCCAGCATCAGTGTGCAGGGAGATGGTCGGCGTACTCTAATCATTGACCAAGGCAAACTCGCGCACCCTCTGAGTCTTACTGTTTTTGAGGTATTTATTTGGAAAGTTCTTGTTAAAAGACACCTTGTTTAGGGGTATCCCTCAATGCTCACCCAAGCATTCTTCATTCTCAGGAGAAAGTGTTTTGGACGGATGTAAGCAATAACGCAATTTTAAGTGCGAACCGTGTCACTGGAGAAGACATCACGAAAGTGGCCGAACACCTCTCGTCTCCAGAGGACATTGTTCTTTTCCACAACCTCAAACAACCTACTGGTATGTAGGCCAGAGAATAATCATGAATTTGCCTTTATAGTACTTTCTAAATCACTATTAACTGAGTTGGTTTCCATTAAATCTCAGTTTTTCTGCATTCTTCATGTCCTCCCAGGAATCAACTGGTGCAGGATCAACAACGGCGGCTGTGAGTTCTTGTGCCTCGCTGCCCCTCAGATTAACAGATTCTCACCCAAATACACATGTGCATGTCCAGATAATATGATGCTGGCCAGAGATATGCGGAAATGTGTACCAGGCAAGTTAAATTTGGTTATTGTTGTCGGGACTTAGGATTCCTACAGGATACTGATTCCAACATTTGTGTTTTCCTTTTAAACAGCTGTAGTCACACCAGCAACTCCTGTCAGGCCTGAAAGAGTCACAACCGTTCGTCCTCAAGTTCCTTCGAAAATGACACTAAAACCTGCTGGCCCTTCCACTACCAATTCACGACCTTTACCTACTCCTGCTTCCAAGATCCCCACTCAAGCTGCCCCTTTGGTGCCTTCACAAGCCACAACTAAACTTCCCTTTTCCACCCAGACAGGTATGTCTTGCTTTACCACTGGAGAAAACCAAACATAAACCTAAGACCGCAGAGATTCCTAAACCCATACAAGATATTACAGTTTATCTGTATTTTGTGAAAACAAGTTGTGATTTCTGCATTAGATGTCCACTTTGGTGATGTTAAGGCTGTCTCTGATACGTCATCTTCTACACCGTGGGCCTTGTACATTGTGGTTCCTCTTGGTGAGTACTTCAATCTAAATGCTTAAAGAGGCAATGTAGAGATTTGTTCTGAAACCTTGTGAGGTAACTAAAAAGGCTTAACTTTAAAGGCGTAATGTATGTGCCATTTACACTGATGTGTTTTTTTTTTTTTACAAATGCATGTTTTTTTTCTGACATCCACACTACTCTGGCATTCACAAACTCACAAAACGGAGCATTTTTTTAAACACTAAAGATCTAGTTTTATTTTTGAAATCCTGGTGGTCTATATCAGTATATATGAACTTAAACGTTAAGTTTTGGAAATGGATGACTGGTCTTTTGGACTGCAAATATGGATGCCAGTGTGAATGGTCATGGATTATGCACTTTAGGTTGTATAGTGTGGACAGAGATGATTTTTCTAAAACACAATAAAAACGCCAGTCTTGTCAAGGAGCGTTTTCATTAAAAATGCCATTTTAAAAGAAGTACACAATAGTGTAAACAGCACCAAAGTCTCTCCCTGAAGGTAGGCAACAAAGTTACAAGGATGTACTCACACTAGGCCAAACCATGCCTGGGCACATTTCCTGGTTCATTTGACAAGTGTGAGTGGTCCAAATTGGGTCCAGGCGCGGTTCAATTGGCTGGCCCTGGCCCGGTTGGAAGAGGTGTGCCAGAGCTTAGTTTAGTTGGGCTAGTGAGATCAACAGAAGTAGTGAGGTCATACTTCAGATTGAAATATTGATATTGACTGGAAGCTGATTACACTGCCAACTTGCAACTTACTATTAAAAGAGTGTGGGATCAAATGGACGACAATTTATATGAGTCACCAACAGTGCTGACAGAAAGATATCACACTGTCGGATGTTCAGTTTAGCAATCTAGTAGATGCGAATAAAATGATGAGAATAAAAATGGTTTCCCAATTTAAATGATGAATATAGACTACTTATAGCTATTGATATAAAGAGTTATTACATGGCTGTCTAAAATACTTAATTCTGATTGGTCAATCATTGGCGACATTCAAAATTTTAGTTTTTCTAAGATAACAATCGCTACATAACACAGCTAAATATCAGTCTTATACAACAGCCAATAAGCCTGTCTGGCTTTATCCCTAACTTTTCTCTTACACAGGCCCTGAATGCACATACTAGTTTGCACTCATCTTTAGTCCTTTTTATGTATTCAAGCGTTGCTTTTTGGGCGATGTGAGGAGATAACACAGTTTGCTTTTTTGTCGTCTGTTTAACATCAGCTTGGATTGTCATGACCTTAAGTCCTCCATAAAGCCCAAAGTATACTTTGTTACATTTATACAGCCTTTCAAAGTACTTTTGACTCGTATGCACACATAGATATTCAATGTATGCGCATTGCGACAACTTGCCTCTGACCTATTCTTTCATGCTATTGTTGTACAAATGAGGGTACTTTCAAACCTCTTCAAACAACCTCTCGCCTATTGTTGTTGAAGCTTAAAATCATATTGGTCTGTTCCTTTATGAAATTTTCCTTTGAATAACTTGTGAATCAATGCCCCCCAAGGCATGGTTGCCAAGTTGTGGATAAATTAATTACAGCAAAAAAGTTAAATGTGCATGTGTGGTGCATGTACAGTACAGTTTCTACATACTACGTTGACCCTCACATTCGGGTACTTCGTGAAGTATACTCTGGGCTGAAGTCACTATCATTTTCACTAGAGAATCAGTTTATGACAGTTAAATTCTAAAATATTAAAAAGCCCCTATTATGCGTTAAAAATAGTCATATTTTGGTTTTGGGGGTCTCCAACAACAGTCTGATATGCATGCAAGGTCAAAAAACACTTTCATTGTCATATAATATGCATTTATTTTTACCTAATTATCCCAACGACTCCCATATGATTTGCTCAGCGATTATTTTGTTTCCAAACCCCTCCTTAGAGCGATGCTAATCTGCGATGATTGGTATGATGACCCAGTCTGTTGTGATTGGTCGACTGTGTTCAGCGTGAGACAGAGAGAAATGCCCAGCATGGGTTATCAACAAGTAGTCAGAGTGCAGAGTGTATGTGTGAGCCCAATGCAGGAGTGCATTAAAGCAATGCAGTTCAACACCAGCATATTGCTCTATTCTTAACCATAAGTAATAACAATGACACACATTCAGTATTAATCCACACAGCGGCAAAAGCTGAACTATTTTGAAACTTGACCACCGCATGTGTGTAGGAACAGCTGATGGTGGCCATAGCAACGACAAACGGCAGTAGATCGCGCATTTAAATTAATAAACAAAGCGGCACGCATTGCCTTTTCAACGTGGTTTTAGATGCGATAAGAGAATATAAAGAGTTAACCAGATACAGTACAAGCGGTTACAAGTAACAAAACACAATTAAATACATAATTTGCAAGCTAGAGAAAACAAGGAGGCAACCATTTTAATCGCACTTACTTACACTTGTGAAATGGAAGAAGAAACTGATCCATGAACTGTGTACTGTAAAGTTCCTGTCAAGCTCAAAGTCCCATACATCAATAGTCTTTTCTGATCCTTCCTTTAACAAACGGCCGACGAATGCCCCATTGTAAGCATGTAGATCGCTGAAGCACTCATCAGAAAAATGACGGGAACACAGCACAAGGCTGGGGCTATAATGCTGAGGTATTTTTGCAAAAATAAACTTCAACCACTGACTCTTCACAGCCTCATCTTCGGGTAGGGAAAATAACACTAACTTTCCCTCACACTTCAGAGCACAGCGTCTTCGCGACATGATTCAACCGGGATCTGCTACAGTGTTTGTCTTCCTCTTTTTCTTTCTACAGTGTTTGTGGGCGAAGCCGGGGGTTTCAATTTTCCCGAGTCTGCGCGCGCAACAAATGGGTGGGGTCTTGAGTTCCGTATCGACGTCACGCCGGCGTAGCTAAAGACTCGTTACCGCGGCGATTCATTCAAACCACTATGAGTCGACTCTTTTGTAGATGAATCAATAGTTTTAAACACGGTGCACTTTCAAATTTAAGCCTTAGCTGGATATTTCACTTCACTGAGAGCTGTGTTACACACTGCATGGAAGGTCATTTTCAAAAACCCATAATAGGGCTTCTTTAAGCATACAAGTCTGATTCAAGCCTTGAATTTACATTTCATACATTCATTCATTCATTTTCCTTCAGCTTAGTCCCTTTATTCATCAGGGGTTGCCACAGCAGAATGAACCACCAACTTATCCAGCGTATGTTTTACACAGCGGATGCCCTTCCAGCTGCAACCCAGTACTGGGAAACACCCATACAGACTCACACACATACACTATGGCCAATTTAGTTTATTCAATTCTACTATAGCGCATGTCTTTGAACTGTGGGGGAAACCGGAGCACTCGGAGGAAATCCACACGAACACGGGGAGAACATGCAAACTCAGAAATGACAGAAATGGCAACTGACCCAGCCGGGACTCAACCAGTGACATTTTTTGCTGTGAGGCGACAGTGCTAACCACTAAGCCACAGTGCTGCCACATTTCATACATATTAGCCAATTTCTGAAGCAACACATGTAATCATTACAATAAGGGCAATCCCATTGCTTTACACTCAGGGGCAAGGTGTTTACAAGGCAAAATTTTCAGCCAAAAAGTGCATACGTTTTTTTAAATGGGTATTAAAGTGTATGCTTTTTAAAACACCGGCATGTTCATGTAAACACTTAAAAAGTCTTTGAAAATTATGACTTTATGCGTGCATAGTACATGTTTAGGGGAGTGTAGATTAAAGGCAAGTGCAAACAAACATATACAGCAATGGCGGAGAAGTGGTAGCATTGTTGTTGGTCAAGTGTTTCAGCAAAGTGTGGATTTAATTCAAGTTACAACAAAAAGTAGACACACATCTTACACACATGGCAAATTAGGGTCATTTTGAAAATGTACACAGTAAAAAAATGATGCATTATGGACTTTGATCTCTGCTCTGTTGACTTTTATTGTTGAAAATTCAACTCTACAGTTTAACAAGGTGACTTTTATTGACATTTTAGCAGTTTGAAATCATATAATGTATAAGAAGTAATATACAGAGAAATAAGTCTGTAAAATAACAGAAAATGTACTGGCAGTTTATTATAAGGTTTTCCAGCATAATATACAACGCCAACCCAGACATTTCACTTTAAACTATTAAAAACTATAAAAGTCACTTTTTTAAGGTTAAAAGTTGTTGGAAGAAATGTCAAGGTCCCATAATGCGATTCAAAAGCATAAATAAACAGGGAAAAATAAAAACATGAATCACAAAATACGGAAAACTGCTCATTTCCGGATATATTTGACAGTGTAGATGTGATACTTTTTATAAACACAAGGAAATTTTTTTTCCTGTTTTACGTTGTTGTGATGTAAATATAGCCTCAGTGAAAATATGAATTCAAGAAGCAAAACAAATAAGCAAGAGAAATATAAATTCTACATGAACAATTCATACAGCATTCATTCATATTAGCTTGCCGACATGGTACTGGTAAATTCAATTGAAATCAACTGTCCTATTTTCTTCCCAAAACTTCTATTCTAATTCAAATGTTTTTTTTTTAATCTCCTTAAAGCACTCCTTTGTTTGATTGTGGGTGGCGCTGTGCTGTTTTGGAGAAAATGGCGTCAGAAAAATACCAACAGCATCCACTTTGACAACCCGGTTTATCAAAAGACCACAGAGGACCAGGTGCATTTATGCAGAAACAGCAGTTCCGATGGCTATTTTTACCCACAGGTATGAACATTTATTTTAAAAAAAAATGTATAAACCCAAATATCTTGTGTCTAATAACTATGGTCTTTTTTTGGCTTTCGCAGAGACAGACTGTGAGTCTGGATGATGAAATCTGATGATGACATTGTTGAAACAATCCATGCTGAAACTGACAATGTTTCAAGACTGGAGCCAGTTTATACTGTTTTTACCTACTCGGAGGTCAGTTCTTCAGCAAAACAGCATTTGGGGAACAATAGAGAAGCAAACCGCCTTTCCACACGAGACATTCAATGCAAAAAAACAACAACAATGCAGTGCTGACGGTTCAGGGAAAACCAAACTGAAAACAAAGAAACCTCAGACAACAACAACCTCGGCTTATCAAGGCAACTTAGCACTTAACTATATAGAAATTATATATAAATCCACTTAACAGCACTTAAAAACGGAGGGCTTATCCTTATGAGATGAGATGTCCATAGGTTATTGTAAATAGTGTATGTATCAGTACATTCTAAAGAGTTGTTTTTATTTGTATTTTAAAAGTTTTCAGAGGCATCAAAAACCTTTTCCCAAAACATTTGTACTGTTTGGTTCCTGCAGTATGTTAATTAAAAATGCAGTACATGTTAATATATTTAGCATAGAACATTTACTGACATAGGATGTGCAAAGTTTATTTTCCTAATGATGTCTTTTTATTTTTTGGTCAACATTGCATTTGAAACTGCTAGTTCTTAAAAAAAACACACCTCAGTAAATGAAATCTGTCTGATAAGCGGTATTGATATTGGGGTTACTTAATCACTATCATAAAGTTCCTTGTTTTCGCAGTCAATGATTATTTACAACTTTAATTCTACTGTGGTGAAAAATAAGGAAGCTAAATACTCTTCAGAGAGTCAGGGAATGCCCTTTATTTTTTTATTAAAAGCTTTTTAATCATGCTGATGCAGCACAATTGCCTTACGTCCTCAATGTGAACGTGTACATAATGTAAATATCTGTATTATCGCATTTGTATTTGTAAGAATTACACTACTGTATATAGAGAAATGTTTATTTATTTTTTTTGGAATCTAAATCTTCGGTTGACCAATCCTGTGTGCCACGTCCGTTGTTTAATTGTTGAATGTAAAATGATCATGTTTCTGTACATTGTGATGAACTAATTTAGTTATATGTCTTCTGAAAAGCCAAATGCAGTTCTCTTAACTTGTGTGTAATTATATCTTGAAATACAAAATATACATATATATATAT
>CAIGQV010016547.1:4199875-4226737 GCA_903798115.1 Danio jaintianensis
CCAACTTTACCTCAATCTACATTTCCACGTCTAATACTCTAATTCTAATACATATAGGAGCTGGATCCAAAGTTGGACAGAGATTTTTACAGAACTCTCTCGCTTCTGAAGCAGAAGGATCCGAAGATTTATCAGAAAGACGCCAAATTCTACACAGAAGAAAGTATATAAAGATCTTCATAGGACAATTTCTGCTCCAGTTTATGATTTGTACTAAGATGCTGTACTGTACTTTTTGTCTTAATCAGCGTCTGGGTCAGGCAGCGATGAGCAACCATCCACTTCAAAAAAGTCAGAGAAACCCATGTTCCTGAAGGACTATGAGAGGAAAGTCATTCTGGAGAGAGGAGGGTAAGAAATCATCGGTTTAGAAATAATGGCAATTATTCACTGTATATTTCCTTAATGGTATAGTTCACCTAAAACTGAAAATTCTGTCTTCATTTACTCAACCTTCACTTGTTCAAGTTTCTTTTTTCTGTTGAGCACAATAATTTTTTTATTTTTATTTATATATATATATATAAAAAATGTTGGAAACTGATAAACATTGAGTTATATAGTACTTTTTTTTTTTTATGGAAGTCAATGATTACTGGTTTTTAACGTTCTTCAAAATATCTTCTTTTGTATTAATCAGAAAATAGAAACCACTTGAGGGTTAGTAAAATGTGTGCTTCATTGCAGAAAATATGAGGATGATGACAGTGCTGATGAAGATGAAGAAATCTCCGCAAAGATGCAGGAGGTAAACATACTTAAGATATTAGAGATCAGCATAGAATTAAAATGTGCATTTATTTTAATGCCATGTTATTATTTTGTTATGCATTTTATCAATGAAAATTGCACCAATTATAAAACTTGTAATATTGTAAAAATAATAATCATAATTGTTAATAGTTAAAAATATATTTTTGTCAGCACTAGAGATTTAAAAAAAATTTCTAATGCAATTTAATTGCATGTTTTTTTTACTTGTTGTGGATATTGATTTAGTTTGAAGTAAGTTACATTGCAGATGGATGTTGACTTGTGGGATTGTGTTTTTATTTTCATAAAAAAAAAACAAAATGTATAGATAAAGTTAATTCATGTGGAAATTACCTCCTCTATTCATTCAAGTGCATTCTTTAGTAACTGAAACAGCTTCATTTCCATATATAACTACATATCTTTAATGTACTTGTATTACAGAGAGCTGCATCTCCCACCTACATTCAGGAGCAAAAGGAGATACAGGAAAGGTAGGGAAAATGTCCTCTTTATTTTTATTGAAGGCCAGCTGTTCATTTCCGTTTAGCTCCTGCAGTTTCTTCAGTTTTTCATGAACTCTGCTTGCTTCAGGTTCTTCACTTGCTCTGTGTGTATTTTTATTTGTCAGTTTGCGCAAGTTTGTCCAAGACAGTGACGATGAGGGCAGTGATGGTAACGGACAGTTTTTGACACGGAGAACCAAAACACAAGAGGAGAAGGTGCTGACACTGTAGCTTTCGGTTGGATGGATGTCAGATATTTTTGTGTAACGAAACTGTATCCAGTCATAAACCTGTTGTTTATTCCTACTTTAAAGGACAAAGAAGAAGCTGACTATGTGGAATGGCTGAAGGGTCAAGCAGAGCTGGACGAGAAGGAAGAACTTAAGGACATGGTCAGTGTTTAAGATATTTGTGACCACAAATCTAAAGTTCCACAGGTATATTTGTAGGAATAACCATTAATTATCACTTTTTTGATGCCAAAAATCATTAGAATATTAAGTGAAGATCATATTCCTTGAAGATATTTAGTAAATTTCATACTTTTAAATATATTGTTTTAATTTTGGATTAGTAATATGCATTGCAAAGAGCTTAATTCAGACATTTTTAAAGGTGATTTTCTCAATATTTCGATTTATTATTATTATTTTTTTAACCCTCTGATTCCAGATTTTCAAATATCGGCCAAATATTGTCCAATTCTAACAAACCACACATCATTTCAAAGCTTATGTATTCAGCTTTATGATGAACAAATCTCAATTAAAAAAGACGCTTATGACTGGTTTTGTGGTTCAGAATCACATTTTAAGATGAATTGTTTGGATAATTTAAGTATTGGATTTTGCCCTGACTTGTATCTATTAATTTAGAAATACCTGCGGGACTACTGGAACAGTCCTCAGTTGGATGAGAAAGAGTCTTTTCTGCGAGACTTCATGCTCAACAAGGGCTACATGGAGGAGGAGGATGAAGAGAGGTAGGTTTTTACTCTAGTGTTGCAGTCATTAATGAACATACATGAACAAAAACCTGTAAAAAAGATGTTTTGGGTCAATTTGTTTGTTCTCTGCCCAGCTCGGCTGCATTATGTTTTTTAAAATATTCTGTAAAATTGTAAATATTATTCAAATAGCGGTTTTCTATATTTGAATAGACTTTCAAAAAGTAATTTATTTAAATCCAAACCAATTTTTCAGAATCATTACTATAGTCTCTTCAGTGTCAACTTGCTATAGATACAAATTTGACCGTGTTCCTGCACTTATTTAAAAGAAAGATCATAATAACATTGTGAAAATGTTTCCGTCTCTTTTGATCAATTTATTAAATCCTTGTCAGCTAAATGTTTAAAAATCTTTAAAAATAAAATCTTTCCTAGTACTGGGTTGTGGCTGGAAGGGCATCTGCTGCGTAAAACATTGTTGGCTGTTCATTCTGATATGGTGACCCCTGATAGATAAGGGACTAAGCTGAAGATAAATGAATGAAAATAAAATCTGACTCTAAACCCTTGAAGGATTTTATAAGTATCTCTGAATCTGTGAATGGTTTTAGGATCCCCACATATAATGAGCTCATGCAGGATGATGTGGATGATTCTGAGGATGAAGGAGAATCATTTCTGCATAAACAGGAAGACTTTGAGAGGCATTACAACTTTCGCTTTGAGGAGCCTGACGCTGGAAAAGTAGGAACATTTTAACATCAGACTGATTTGTATTCGTTTTCTGTTAATTTCCTTAAATGAGCTCATAATTAACCATCAACTTACTGTTCCTCCACAGGTCAAAACATATCCCCGCAACATTGCAACATCTGTCCGCAGCAAAGATGATAGAAGAAAGAGAAAGAGAGAGGAGGTTAAAGAGAGGAAGAAGAAGGTAAACATAATTTTGAGTAATTTCTTTAAGAAAAGCTTTTACAGTTACAGGGGCTGCTTTTAGGTTGATTTAAAATATACTGAAAACAATTATATTGTGTAAAATGTTTCAAATGTTGTTGAATGTATTATAAAATGTGTCAAGCTTATTCCGTATCATTTTATGTGGCCTGCGAGAGCATTTAATTCACACTAAATGCAAATTTAATTATTCGTACAAGTAGATTACATACAACTTCAATGCAAACTGGACACTCTAAAGGATGTGAAACAGGCAACATGTTTGCCGTGAACATGCAGAATTCACTTCAAACGTGTCTTCTGCTCAAGTTCAAGAAATTAAACATGAGCGGAAGCGTTGCGTGAAGCAAAAAAACATCCTGTGAGTAATCAGGAGCAAGTGACATGTGCTTCATTTTCAGTGTGAACCCAGCATTACAATAAAAGTCCATGCTGTTTTATATCGTATATTAATGTAAACTACATCTCCCATAATGCATTATTATGTGACCCAGCTCAAAATTATTTGTTGTTCCATAGTTATGCTTTTCTGAAATGGGACCAGTTTAGAGAAGGTAACGACTTGTGACCTAATAAAAGGATTCATGTACTTTTCAGCGATGTAGCATCTATTTTACATTTATGAAAATACATGTAATTATTTGTTTTGTATTTTAATATTTTATAATGAAATATAGACTTTTTTAACAGTATGTTTAGTAGTAACATTTATACAGTCTTACAGTTATAAGGCCCTTTGAGAGCAGACACAATGCTAAAGTGCCCTCTGTGAAAATGAGTTTGACACCCTTTATTCCTGCAATAAATTCAGCAAAGATGGATTTTCAGCTTTGTTATTCAGTCTTCAGTGTCACATAATCCTTCAGAACTAATAGAATTGACAGTTTAATGTTTAATTTCTCACAATTTCCTCACTAACAGGAGAAGGAACAGAAGCAGCAGCAGCTGAAGGAACTGAAGAATCTTAAGCGAGCGGAGATCATGGATAAACTGAAGAAACTGCAGGAGCTAACAGGAAATGAACAGCTGGCCTTCAATGACGTTGACCTGGACGGAGACTTTGACCCTCAGCAACACGACCAGCTTATGCAGGTTTGTCTGAAATGACTGCAGGTTTGGAACAAAAATACATTACTAAGAGTGTCCAATAATCCATTATCTTTGGTAATAATAATCCAATCCAACAACCATTATTTTTGGTAGTATCGTAAGAGTTGTTTTATTGATGGTCAAGCTTATGCTTTATCAATTATGTCACTCATTTTGCAAAAAACAAACAAAAATGCATCTTTAGTCAAAGCATTCACTGCTTGATGTAGCATGTAAAGTGGCATTTACACTAGTGCTTTTTTGAATGGATGAATGAAAAACGCTCCTTGGCGTTTTTATTTATCTCCACTATACAGCCTAAAATACATGACACGTGAATATTCATGATCATCGGTTGTGTGATGGACATATGAGAGGGGCTTGAAGAATCAGGAAAGATACGCAATAATCCAGAAGACCAGTCAGAGAGTGTTTGTGGATAGCTCGTCTATAATAGTTTGTCACCAGCATTTCCAAAACAAAATGGGCTCTTTAGCATTTTCAAAACACTCCGTTTTCACAGAGTGCCAAGCGTAACTGCAACAAAATGCAAAAAATGTGGAAAAAATGTGTCAAGTGTAAATGGCATCTCATAAAATAAATGTATGAAGACAAGAAATGGGGCTGGGTAATTAATCATGCACATCTTCTCAGGGAAGCACGGTTGAGTGATTAGTACTAAATATTATTATGAAGGCCACTGGGTGCTCTTTCTCACTCAATTTCGAGTTCTTTCACTCTATTTGTATATTTAACTAAATGGTAAATTATCATTATCGCATCAAAAACTGAGATGCCAGTATGCACACTCATGCTGCTTGTAGGGATGTTGTGCAAGTGCTGTGTAGCCATTTGATAATATAATTTGAAAACTGATCATTGTTCTTTATTCCCACTTGCAGAAAGTCTTTGGTGATGAATACTACGAAGAGAATGAAGAAGAAAAACCACAGTTTGATGGCGATGAGGAATTTGATGGTAACACTGACCCTTGATCACAATGTTCGATGTTGATCACTCGATGTTCACAATCACTACCATCTTTTGAGAAAAAATACTTTCAGCAATGACATGTTAAATTAATCTCAATAAACAAAAATATTTATTATATTATTACAGTTTTATTGAATTTATTACATTCTAATTTTATTTATAAAAAGATTTGCAAAACAATAAGCAAAACATCTAATTTCATAATGTTTTACTGTTTTTAATAATAATAAGGTAAATTTACTGAGCAGAACATTACCTTATATATAAAGCATTTTAAGCTGTAAAAACATTTAAAAATTTGTTTTTACAGAATTAACATTCAAATATATGCAATTAAATGATTTGTGATTTTTGTTTTATTTTATGTTTGTATTTATTTATTTATTTTTAAATGTTAAATATATATATATATATATATATATTTTTTAGAAAATTGGAACTGGGATACATGGGTGGGAGAACAGGAGAATGCAGAAGAGTATGACAATGAGGAAGATTATACTGTGGAGGAACACGATCAGCCCAACTGTGATGATCCTGACTTTATAGTAAGAGTAGACTTTTTAGCATGCTTTCTTATTCTTAACACGCAATATAAATGCTGCACCGAACAGATTTGTTTATTGTGTATGGCTCTTAATCATACCTCAAATCTCTTGAATAGATGGATGCCGATTACGACCCAAGTCAACAGGCTGTTTCTAAAAAGAAAAGGAAAAAAGAGAGAGAAGAGAAGAAAAAGAAGAGCAAAGAAGACGTCCCTCTCATGGGAAAGAAGAGGAAAAAGTCCCACTTTGCAGAGATCATCAGCAAAAGCAAGCCTGTATTTGATCCAAGTGAGTGATGGCTGTTTACAGAGATTGTTCAGGCAAAAAGAATATTGTAATCATCTACTCATCCTCCAGTTGTTCCAAACCTGTTTGAACACAAAACAAGATATACTGAAGAATGTTGTAAAAATCAACAGCCATTTACTTCTATAGTATATTATATCTTGTTTTGTGTTCAACACAAGAAAGAAGTCCATAAAAGTTTAGAACTACTTGAGTGTGAGTAAATGATGAGAAAATGCTCATTTTTGGGTGAACTCTCACTTTAAAACAGAAGTACAATGTTTAGATTTTAGTTTTCAAGCAAGACACATCATAAGTGATTCACAGTATTTTCAGAACGCTTTGATAAACTGGCTGAAAATAGCTTGAAATGTAATCATCGGCATTTTTCCAATATGGAAAGTTATGCAGATAAGATGATGTGTTTATTATGAGCTAGTTATAATTTCTTGTATACCAGAAGTGCTGGGAATAAGATCAGCACTTGAATGCTGATTTAGATGTACTACATATTAAATTTCAAAATAAAATTTAGAAAGTAGGTCTTTGTACAATATTCGTCAGACTTGCATTATTAGAAAATAATGCACACCCGAGGTGGTGATGCCATTTAAAGCTTAAGTGTGCATTTTTGTTTTATAATAATTCAGCAGACTGGAGTCAATTATTCTGCTCAAACTACAGTTACCACACCTAAAAACACCATTCACATGTTGTATTTCAAGATATTTGATAGGTTTTTATTCTCAAACCACTGCTGTGTGTGAACCTGATGTCTTAATGCATCTCATTTAAAGAGTACTTGGTTTTGATTTAATTTCTGGATGTTGTAGGCTGTAATTTTGAAATAACTGAAATCATTTGGCTTAGTGAAGCTGGAACCAAAGATTATAGAAGACACACAACGTATCACACGTTTAGTTTTGAATGGGAATGAAATGTAATAGTCAGTAAAAAAGTTAAGGATCCAATCATCGATTGCTATAGACCATTTCAATGTGGTGAAGCTATTTCATAACTTTAACAAGAGGCTATTCAACAGGCATCATAACATTAACGTTATTAGCCATCATATGTCTCTGAAGCTATTTAAGCTAAATTAAATAAAAGATGTAAAACAGGAAATACATTAGGACCATTGTTATTTACGTTCATCAAAATGGTCCATAGACAAAATGGTCCCTCCCCTTCTGGTAGGGGTCAGTCCAGATATGTGTTCTTATGTTTCTGCAGCTCCATTGTTTTCCCATTCAAAGAGATATAAGCTGCACTTGCATGCCTAAGAGACGTTTCAAAGATTGCTGCTGAGTTAAATGACTTGTCTTAAAAGGACTTTGCTGGAACTACTTTAGTTGTGCATTTATTTGATAATAATTGAACACCTTAGTTCGATTATCTGTAATGTTCATTTATGTACCCACCAAAATAATAAAAAATTCACAACCCTGATGTGTAAAATTCAGTTAGTTAAATCAAAGACTATAGAATACACAAGACATGTCTCTCGTATAGTTTTGAATGGGGAAACAGTCAATATGACTAATAAAGCTCTGCCTTCTAGAAAAGGAGCCAATCATTGATAGCTATAGACTGACAATTCTCCGGGGGAGGGGCTCTGACCAGACATGAGTTTCTGCAGATTTTGTGTGATTTAAACGTTTAGAACTGAAACTAAAGAGACAGTTGTTGTTTAATTTTATTGGTGATTCTTAATATGAAATTTAATTGTAAGCTTGGCAGGCAATTTTGGAGAATTTGATGTTTTCCCATTCAAACAGAATGCCCGAGCATACTGCCCGAGAGGCGTTTCAAAGATGCCGCCAAGTGAAATTACTTTCCTTAAAGGGACTTTGGTTAAATTTAGTTAAATTCAAATGATTCCATGGTGTGTTGAAATTCTTAATTCTGAATGGCTGGAACATGTGTGCTGTAATTGTTTATTGCACAGGTAGTTCCAGTCAGTCAGTCAAAACAAAAAGCGCTGCCCTCAAACATTCGCATCAGTAATCCGTTGATTATCCCTTACATATCTGCTTATCGGATATCAGCAAAGGCCAATATCATGCGTCTCTACACTGTCTGTCATTGGTCGAACATTAAGAATATGTTTCAGCCTACACAAACCGCATTTGTTCCTCTGTTTCCAGAGGAGAAGAGCTTCGAGCAGTACTTGGACGAGTACTATAAACTGGACTTTGAGGACGTCATTGATGACCTGCCGTGCAGATTTCGCTACAGAGAAGTGGTAGCCAATGACTTTGGGCTGAGCACTGATGAGGTGAGGATCTTCAGGCATGTCCACACGAGTTTAATGTGTTTAATGAGGATGAGTTCTGTGCTGATGAGCTGTGATTGTGTCTGACCTGGTATTGCTGTTCCTCTGGGAGTAACTCTGACCAGGGTCTGAAGACTGTAATCTTCTCTCTGAGCAGAGCTGCGTTGATAACCACCATTGCGGATTATCATTAGGCTCACATTTAGATTTTAGAGGATTTGATTTGAGTAGATTTTTACATTCACTGTCATTTCAAGTAAATATTTTATTAAAGATGCTGGAAGTTAATATCAATATTTTCACAATATTTTCAAAGGATGTACAGTCAATAAGGCAGTACTGTATGTTTGTTTGTTTGTATTGCTTGTTACTATTATTTATTTTGTATTAATTACTACTTTGTTATTATTTTTACTTATTTTTACACATACTTAGTTGAAGTCAGAATTGTTAAACCCCCTGAATTATTAGCCCCCCTTTTTTATTTTTTCCCCAATTTCTGTTTAACGGAGAGAAGATTTTTTCAACACATTTCTAAACATAATAGTTTTAATAACTCATTTCTAATAACTGATTTATTGTATCTTTGCCATGATGACAGTAAATAATATTTTACTAGATATTTTTCAAGACACTTCTATACAGCTTAAAGTGACATTTAAAGGCTTAACTAGGTTAATTAGGTTAACTAGGCAGGATAGGGTAATTAGGCAAGTTATTGTATAACGATGGTTTGTTCTGTAGACTATCGGAAAAAAAAAAAAAAAGCTTAAAGGGGCTAATAATTTTGACCTTAAAATGTTTTTTAAAAAAGTTAAAACTGCTTTTATTCTAGCCGAAATAAAACAAATAAGACTTTCTCCAGAAGAAAAAATATTATCAGACATACTGTGAAAATTTCCTTGCTCTGTTAAACATCATTTGGGAAATATTTAAAAAAGAAAATTCAAAAGGGGGTTTAATAATTCTGATTGCAACTGTATGTTCAACAAGGGTACAATACATTGGTCAAAAATTATAATAGACTACAATGAACCTTCAATTAAAAAAACAAAGAGATACCACTTAAAATTATTTGTACTGATTGACAGTTAGTGTTATTTCAGCAAATATTGATTTCTTCAATTTAAGTATTTATTATGTCTGGAATGAACTTCAAAATAAAAATTTGGAAAAGTGCACAATTCTTATATCGGTGCATCTTTTAATATAACAATTTTTTTTTTTCATGATGTAATTTATCAAAAACAAAACAAAAAAACAAACAAACTTCAGAAATCTGGATTATATATTTTTTGTTATTCTCACTCTTTCCGTAGATTTTGAATGCAGGTGATAAGGAGTTGAATCGCTGGTGCTCTCTGAGGAAGACCTGCATGTACAGGTAGTGTATAATGGTTGTTTTTGTAATTGATATAAACAAACTGCATAATAAAGTGATATTAAATTGGAAATTACCTGTAGAAAAATAAATAGTAATTTTTTCTATTTATTCTATCTATTTTTATAGTTAATTTGTCCTTCAACAGCGTTTTGAATGATTCTTCTTCTTGTTTAGGTCAGAAAGGGATGAACTCTGTGACGTGAAGAACTTCCAGATAAAAGCACGCAATGTCAAGAAGAAACAGCAAGTGTTCGTGTCTTTGTTTAATGAGTGAGTGTCCTTTAAACATCACATTAATGCATACAAATTTTAGATTAGTTAATTAAAAAAATTTTTTTGCAACGTTTGCATGCACTCACAATTTTGTTTTCTGGGAATTATGTGCACTTTCCATCATATGATTTTTTAGGATGAGTTGCACCAACAAGGATTATTTTAAGCAAAGTTTAGAGCTAATTAAGGTTTTGTTGATTAAGGTTTTATTTTAAATATTCACCACTTAATTTTAAACACGAATTAACAAATCTGTGATTAAAACATTAACCTGTAATGAATTCATTTATTAACTAACATTTCAGTAACTTCAAAGGGCTCATGCAAGTAATGGAAATTTAGATAAAAAATTAACCCATATGCGCTGAGAAAATGATGCTGTAAGTTGACACTTTACAAAACATTAGATTGTCATTTAATGGTTCAATGTGGGAAAATAATTTGAGGGATCATTTTGAAGGATTGTTAAAAAAAAAGATGCCTGACTTCAAATAAGGGTTGCCATTTGAGAGTCTTTAAACGTCCTCAATATCAAGTTTAAAGTATATCCTTAGCTAAAATTTTAATCTGAGCTTAAAGTTAAATCCAGGATCAAACTGAAACGGTTACATTGATATCAAAAGTTCTTCAAAACCAATAAAGATGTAACAATAATTTAAAAATAAAATGTAATTAAAAATAAAAATATATTTTTAAATGTGTATCAAGAATAAAACATACTTGCAGCATAATGACCATAATTATGTTACATGGGACCCCCGACTACAACATATTGCATGGGTATATTTTGGCAATAGCCAAAAATTCATTGTATGGGTTAAAATTATAGATTTTTTCATTTGTGCCAAAAATCATGCGAATGTTAAGTAAGAATCATGTTCCATGAAGACCTTTTGTAACTTTCCTACTGTAAATATATCAAAATCCAGTTTTTGGTTCGTAATATACATTTATATGAACTTTAGTTTGAACAATTGAAAATTTATTTTATCAATATTTTGATATTTCTTGAACCCTCAGATTCCAGATTTTCAAATAGTTTTATTTCAGCCAAATATTGTGCTATTCTAACAAACCGTAGATTCATGGAAATCTCAATTAACAAACAAAAAAAAACCCCTGACATTTAGGACTGGGTTTGTAATTCAGGGTAACATTTAAGCCTGCTTATTTTTTTAAACGAAGTTTAAAGTTTGGTGCAACAGAATTATTACCAGGGTTCCCACGCTTCTTGAAAGTACTTGAATTACAGACTTGTACAAGAACTGACAAATAATGCACATTTTATAAATATTTCCGAAACCACATTTGAATATTAATAGTTTTGAATTCAACAACATGACTGTTTAAAACGGTCAACATCTTTAGAAAATGACACATTCAAAAATCATCACAGTATTAAGTGTAAGTGAAATGTTCAGTACAGTTAGGACTTTCATGGCGTTACATATGCTGGGGGTGTGAATTACAAAGGTGCTTGATTTGAAGTTGATGGTGCTTTAAAAAGTTCCTTGAATTGGCTGTTTATGAAGGAGTGGGAACCCTGTATTACATAAACCTCGATTTAATCTACATTAAAGTTGAATGATTGTTGTGTGTTTTTCCTAGAAATGAAGGTCAGGAGGAGCAAAAGGATAGCAAGGGGAATGTGGGAATAAAGAGGAGGGATCGTCTGAAGAAAGCCGAGCTCACGGAGAAGAGCGACACCACTGTGACTGATGAAACACCTGAACCTCCTCCAGCAGAGCAAGCAGATGTCCAGGACCTCAAAGAAACCACCGCAAACAACTATGAAGAGGAGGATGATGAGGAGTTCCTGGTTCCTAAGAAAAAGATGAAGCCGGCAGAGACTATGGTAACCAAGAAGAAAGAGGCGTGTGTTGTAAGAACTGAAAAAACGAAACGACCCAGAAAGAAAATGCGTCGCTCCGGCGGACGGCCGCTGCTGCTGAAGTCTATGACGGTGAAGATGGCCGGTCGAGAGTTCAGCAGACAGAGACTCCAAGCCTACGGGCTCAATCCAAAGAGACTCCACTTCAGAGAGCTGTACAGACAGAAACGGAAAGAGCGAGAGAAACAGGAAAAGCAGCAGAAAAAGAGCAAACAGTGATGCTGGAAATCAACTTCAATTTAATTGAGTTGTCAACGAGGGACCAGAAACAGTTGAAATGATAGAATTGTATTAACACATTTATTTAAATCTGGAAAGTTTCTGAATCATCGCTGAATGCTTTTTCTATTTTTCTTTTTTAATTAAAAGAGTTGTTGTGGATTTAAAGCCTTTTCTTTCACGTTCCTTCTTGAATGTGGAAAAATGTAGTATTCCAGTCTAGTGTTCTGTTTAAGCTTTAGTTGTTCAGTTTTTAGATAATGTTACATTATAACAAAATATAAAGCTGTGTTGATTCAGTGAAGACTTCTTTTTAATACTTTTATTCTCTCCATTTTCAATGACGGTTAATCATTTTAATAAAGGTGTTATTTAATTTGTAAAGTCTTTTTAAAAAAGAAATAGAAATGAAGCCAAAGTTCAGAGCTGGGCAAACTATTGTATGACTTTTATCAGTTGAAAAACCCTAGTAATTGACTTCTGAAGAAGAAAAATAAATAAATGAAAGGTTTCATTTTTATTTAGGTTTCAAGGTTTCAGAAACTATGCATGAGCATTTGATTAGATGTATGAGTGTACAAAATGTACTTAACGGGTCCTATAAGGGCAAAAGCTGTTTTAAGTTTCTTTAAAACAGTTTCATTAAATTGAAGGCCTAATAAAAGTAGTTACTTTTCAAAGCTGCGTACTCCATACCAATAGGTGGCGAAAAAAGCACCAAAAATCTGTTCGCTAGTCGCCGAATAAACAAGAACAAGAAACACCCGCCAGTTTGAAATCGGGATTTTCATCGTTCAGTTTTGGTGAGACTGTTTAACGTTACTCTTAAATATATAACTGTTAACGTTAACTAAGATTTTATACAATATATGTCAGTGTTTCAACCTATCATGGTGGCTAATTTAAGAAAGAATGGTTTTGTGGACGCGTTATTTTGAGTTCGCGTAGTTTGTGTTTGGATTTTCAGGTAACGTAACGTTTTTCCACAAAACAGTTGTGACATTGCTCAGTTAACTTTAATTCTGTGACAAAATCTGATATTTTTAATGTTCATTTTACATATTTCATACATCGACGTTGTTTAGCAATTTGTATGCCATGCAAACGTGTTTGTTTATAGTCTGTGATGTAGTTAGTACTAAATTGTGGCTGATTTGTCACCTTTATTGTTACTTAGCTGGCTAACATGACTTAGATTATGATTTTGTCGAATTTGTCAAAAGTGATTTATAAAAACATTCTTATTAATATACTGAAACTATAACCCAATAACCTGGTCATGTTTTGGAGTGTATGCCACGCAACGTTATAAGTTACACCGTATTAACATTTATAAGAAAATACACATTTTAATCTAAATATTTCTAAAGATAAATAAAAGTAATCTGTAAAAGTCTCTAAACAGAACAAAATCTTATTGGTAAGCCTTGAATAATACGTACCGTTAAAGTTTAAAATAAAACCGTTTGCGAATAACATTTTAGGTTTTGGTTTGAAGTTGATTTATTATTTTTATTAAAAGGAACAAATGTTTATTTTTCTGTATTTTACACTGCTCTAAACCTGTTTACCAATTTTAAACTAAACGTGGTGCTGATTTTGTATCACTGTGTTTAAATATTTATGTATATTTTGGGCTAAAGCTTATTCTGATAAATAAATAAATGTTCTGTCATGGCACATAGGCTCACCTCCTTATGCGCTGCTTTTTAACTTTTTATTTTATTAAATTTTTTACAGATATATCATTAATGCAGAGATGTCCCATAGCATTGCGATGCATGATGATGATCTTGAGAAATTAGGAGAATCTTTGAATGAGATCATCATGAGCAGCAAGGCAGAAAGTGTTCTTCAAGGAGCAAGGAAAAAAAAGCAGGAGTTCTTTGACCACTACATCAAGACCAAGAAGACGCTTACTGAGCTCATTAATGGTATTACTTCAACACTGATACACATACACTTAATACACAAATGCACTCCATTGAACATATACAATAGACATCACCTATATACTATATAACTGTGTTTACATATAATAACTTAGTAATTAGTTATAAGTTAAAGTTATTAGTAACTAAGTAATTAAGTTATGGTAACTAATAACCTTACTTTTTCTGATTTTGATTGTAATGCAGTGATGTACACCTTTTGTAAATCTGCTTTGAAACAATACTTATTGTAAAAAAAAAAGCATTATACAAATAAACTTGAATTGAATGTTAGTTTTTTTTACATGTTGATTAATATAAACTTTGTAAAATACATCAAAAGGTTTGCATTTGTTGCATGCCTTTGCTTGTTTGTTAGAAGTTGTGTGAAAAGCTGATTCAAATATATTGTCTAAATGCTAGGGTTGTAGGACTTATTGTGAATCTGTGCATGTTTCATTTATTTAAATGTTATTATGACCTAATAATGGTAAATCAGAAAGATTTTGAGTGCATTTTAATTTTGAGAACTTGATAACCTGTTGCACTCAGATATGCATTATAGTACAAAAGAAAATATCTGCCCGTTTCATGTTTCATCACAATCAGGGACTACAGATTTAAATTAGCTTTATAGCTAACTCTGGCACAAGATGTCATGTTGTACATTGTCCCTGTATAAATAAATAAATTTTAATTCCACAAGTTTAATTTCTTTCCCCCCCAAAAGTGACAATTTTTGTTATCCAAACAAGGATACGATGTCAAAAATCATGGCTGACGTCAGGGTTATTCAAGTTATTTAAAACTAAAACCATAAACTATAGAGTTAACTTTCTTACTTTGAATAAAATAAATGTTAATTGGGAAAAATATGCATGTTTAAACGTATATTTCCACAGCTAGTTGTCAATAATTATTATTATTTTTTGTTAAATGTAAAAAAAAAAAAAAAGAAAAATATATATATATATATATATATATATATATATATATATATATATATATATATATATATATATACATACACAGGCGTTTATAAAAAACTAATAAAATTAAAAACAGTTTACTGAAACTTTAACAAAAAATTTAAACATAAAAAAACTGTTCACTGTTAAAAGCTGATAAGAAATAAAAATTACAATAGTTAGTCTATGCTAAAATATCATTAAAACAACAAGAAATATATTACAGTTGTAAATTTAAAAAAATCTAATAAAAATGTAAAAACTGTTTACTGAAACTTTAACTAAAAATCACAACATAAAAAACTGTTTACTGTTAATAACTGATTAGAATTTAAAGCTACAATAGATACTCAATGATAAAATATCATTGAAACCACAAAAATATTTACAGTTATATAAAAAGGTAAAATTAAATTAAAAACAATACTGAAACTTTAACTAAAAATTAAAACGTAAAAAAAAAACTACAATAGTTACTTGCTAAAATATCACTGGTGGCATTAAACCAAGTGTAATATGAATATGAAATGTAATATGAAAGATTGCACAATACCAGTACAAGCCTGAACGTTTTGGCAAAAGTGGTTGGTTCATTATGCACAGACAATTAGCATATTAAAAATATTTTTTTTTCTTCTGTCTTGTCCTTTTGTCAAAGATCTTGTGCACACAGAAGAGGTGGTCGGCCAAAAGCTTCTGGATTTAGACCAACAGAAAGGCCAGATGATGCAGGAGATCATGAAGATGGAGCAGGAAGTGCAGCGGAGCCAGTCTAAAAGTCAAAACTTGGACTCAGAGCTGGAGTATCCTTCAGTAGCATTTTTCTCTCAGACTTGAATGAAAATTCAGTTTAACTGCTGGCCATATATAACTACGTTGCTGTAGTGCTAAAACACTGGAAATGTCATGGTGTGATACATTACAAACATTTAGTAAATGTTTATTTGTGGTGCACCAGAACAACCTAGTGCGCTTCTAATTTGGAATTTTTATATTTTGCTGTTCCCCTTCCGCTGTTGCATGCGCACTATATATTTATATAACAAGATATACAAATGTGGTTAAAGTAGACTTAAAGTTATGATATGTAATTATTTATTTTTTTATCATTTGAACAGACAAATTTTTTTTTTTTTGTGGATTTTTATTTCTATCTTAAATGGTGAATTTAAAATGTAGAACACCATAAATGTATGCTTTTTATGTTGGAAATGAATGTTTTTGACATTAATTCATGCATACTTTTAGCAAGAAGAGTGGACTGGCTTTAATTATTGATCTCATCTGGGATAGCTCACCCAAAGCTTTCTCACCCCCAAGTGGTTTCAAACATACTTGACTTTATTTTGTTTGTAAAACACAAAAGAAGAAAAAGGTTGGAACCGGTAACCATTAAGATTCATAGTAGGAAATGAAATACTGTGAAGGTCAATGTCTACCACTTTTGCATATTTTCTTAAAGTATTTAACAAAAGAAAGAAACTCAAAATGGCTTTTTGACAAGTGGAGGGGGAGAGTAAATTGTGACAATTTATTTTTAACAGCGTGATCACACCATCTTTTGATTAAATCGTTCCAAACTTGTTTCACCCTTACTCTTTAAGAAAAATAACATCTTCTTGAATAAGTGTCTAGTAAATGCATAGTTTCTAATCTAATATTGTTATATTTTTATCAAAGTGTGGGCTTTTAATACTCTTTGACTGTTTCAGTTTCATTTTACTAGAACTTTCATTTTACTTCATCTATGTTAAGCTGCTTTGACACATTCTACATTGTAAAAGCGCTATAGAAATAAAGATGAATTGAACTGAATGTTTCCTTAGCACATGGATAAGATTCTTGCAGAAAGAGTTGGAAAGACTTCGAGGTGCTGAGCAAGAAATCCAAACCCTGCAACAGGAAGTGGATGAGGACACAACTGAGGTCATTCCTTCAGCCATGTAAGACAAATTATACATTGTTCTCGCTCTGCTGTGAAACATTTCCTATGCCAAACATGTCTTTTAATATAGTGCATAAATGTTGTTAAATGATTTATGTTAGCCAGTTATAGTTAGCCAAATTAAAACAGCTACCTTAAAGGGTTAGTTCACCCAAAAAAGACTGTTCTATCATTTACTCGCCCCTTTTCAAAGCTTTGAGTTTCTTTCATCTGTTGAACACAAAAGAAGAGATTTTGAAGAATGCTGGAAACTTTTAACAATTGACTTCCATAGTAGGACAAGCAAATACTTTGGAAGTAAACTGTTACAATAGTGTACCACTTGAGGGAGAGTAATAAGTACATTTTCATGAAATATTGAAAATACATGAAATATTTTTTGCTAAACTATAAGTTTAAGTCAACCTAAACTCTGAATTTATACAGTAAATCAAAAATGATAAAGCAATTATTAAACCATTCCATGTTAAATGATAACTTTTGTGTAACTGAGTGATTGATTTATTGCTTTCATTCTTTGTTGAGTCTGGTTTGTTTGTTTTTTTCTGTGAAGATGTTTGTAGTAAAATATATTAATACAAATGTGGTTTTCGCAAAGGTTGGGCTTGAAGTTTGTTACATTCGGTTTAATGTGAGATGCAGTTACCATAGCAACCACACCACTCAATCTCAGAAACTACAGTGAAACACTTAGTAAAGACGCTTAAAGGCCAATTCAAACCTTACAGACAAATGGCAACAAACAAGTTGGCCATTGTATTTAAAATGTTGTGAAATATTTAAATAATCAATCAAATGATCTTTCCTGGGGCTTTTGCTATTTGTTTAATCAAATTTTGATTAAGCAATCCCAAGTTACTGAAAAATTGTACAAAGTTATGATTATGATGTTGTTTTGTTGATTGTTTTATTCAGATATGTTGCTCAGCTCTACTCTAAAGTGACCAAGATAAAACTGGAGTTTGACACAGAGCCACACATACTGAAGGGAGGTAATCCTGACACATTTACTGTATATGCTGAAGACCAGTGTTATCACTTGATGTGATTTTAGGGCTTACAAAGTCCTTTTTTCTTCTTGATAGTTCACTATGGTGCGGATGTGGTGACTCCTATCAACATAGACACCTCCACCCGTACACCCTGCGAGGTCAGCGATGAGCTCTGGAGCCTGGTTAAGACTGAATGGTAGACCTGCTGCATGTGAACAGTGTTAGCTTGTTTACTGTATGTATGTATGTATGTATGTATGTATGTATGTATGTATGTATGTATGTATGTATGTATATATGTATGCATGTGCGTATGTATGTATGTGCGTATGTATGTATGTATGTGTGTGCGTATTTGTGTATGTGCAAGTCTGTTAGTCAATATTTCTCGTTTTCGCCACAAGATGTCACTGCTTCACAAATCCCCCTGCTGATTGAAAATGCACTGTGCGTTAACAAAATCGCAATTTTGAAGTCTTTTTATTTAGAAACCTTTTTTTATTATTATGCCTTTAAATTTCCATAGAGCAGTGAAGTATTCGCCTGTTCATTTTTTTGAAAATTACAAAAATATGAATTTGAGGATATAGCATAGATGGGTTGTATCTTGAATTATTTTGAAATTGAGGTTTAAAATAACCCTTTGTTCTAAATTGTTGTGTATTTTGTATTTTTGATCAATGAAAAGGGCCAGGCTCTACCTTTCTTCCTTTATTTTTTTTATATATATATATATATATAAAATGCATGCACACTAATTTAATCATGTTGCAATTTCACTTATTAAAAGCTTAAAATTATCTCTTTAAAAAAAATTGTTTTCTTACAGAATGTTTAAGCATAATATAGAGATATAAAATAGGTTTTTGCAAGTCACAACAAAAATGTATTTCTTTCTTTGACTGTTCTACTTTCACTGTTTCTAATTTCACTTCTTTGGCATATTGAATTTCTTTCAGGGCATCTATGGATGGGTGTTCTATTCTTTCAAAAGCCTAGTCATCCTACTCCGTTCGCGTGACCAGTTTAACCTTTGCTTGTCTTACTTTAAAAATGAGTCACATCAGGCCCTTCAGGTGCAGAGACAAGCAGTTTCAGCTTTGGTAAACATCCGGACTGGCACGAGCATACATCTTTTTTCTGTAGGGGTTTTTCACAAAGACAGAGCAGTGAGAAAATGTTGTACATGTGGCTCTTGCCCTGTGAAATGACAAAACCACAATATTGTCATAGTTTAGTTTATGCCTGGTTAACATGTGGTGTGGGTGTGATAGAAGAATCGAGATGATTTCCATTTGCAATTTAAGAGAATAATGTTTTTAGTTCTTAGATGGACTTTAAAAGTTGTCTGTGCGCATTTGTTGTGCTAATGAAATGTTTTAGTTAAATCAAACTATTACTTTCCAGAATAACCTGCTCAAATCATAACAATGAATGTATTTTCCATCGCTTGTCTTTACATACACCTACACAATGTGTATAATTTTGTCGCCATCTGTTTTTAATGTTTGTGGGATTCTATATAATGAATATTTTCAGTGTAATCATTAGAAGCAAACTCTAATTTATGTAGTGCAGAATGGGTCAGTTTTTCTGGCTCAAAAGAACACAAGACAAATATTCAAGAAACACTTTTAATTAATGCACTTAAAGGTTTGTTTTAAGGCTCATAATTTAGGACCAACAAAATACATTTAAACATACTAATGCATCATTTTCAGTACACAGACACTTTTTTTTTATATATTTACAGAATTGCAATATTGCTTGAATGTCAGTGCTGTTTTTACCATAACAGATTGCTACACATAAATGTAGGCATTCCATATAATAGCATACAAAACTTTGTTGCAATATTTATAAAATATACAATATTTATATAGCTTGTGCCACTGAATGTCATTTGAATTTACTCTTTAGGTAAATACAGACAATGGTGTATGGTGAGCTTAAACAGGAACACAGCTGTTTCCAAAAATACCATTATAAGAAGGAAACCTCTTACAAATGTATTTTTAAAATACCCAAGGACAAATGTGCTTTATCAACCTGTCATTTTCTCCACAAAGTCTCTGAACAATTCAGCTGTTATTTGGAGGTGAAAATGACTCGTTACACAAGCTCATAATTTTTACAAAATGCAAACAAGAGTCTCGTATAAAGTCAGAAGACTTCTTCTCAAAGCATTTTTTTGTGCAATGCATCCTTCTGCTGCTTGTTATTTGCCGTTCAAAATCCTATTTTTACAAAGGCACTGTAGCTCTTGACTTGTAAGTCTGACCCTCAGACAGTCCATTTTAAACACTGGTGTTTATCACAGTACAAAAATTCCTCTTGTCTGGTAAACCACGTTCTCTGGCAGCCACATGGCTTGCTTTAATGCATGTGGAGGAAACCAAGTCTGAAGTCCAAAACACGACTTTTATAAGTTCCGACTTCTGCTTCAGACTTGTTTACTTGGCAGTTTTTTAAAATAAATATTCAGAGTAAACCAGAACCTGGTTTATTTAAACCTAATGCATTCTTTTTTCTCCTCAACTCTTCAGTATCCTTGGGTAGATAGCTTTAATAGTAGATGGTGTAAAGTTCCCTGATGAAACCGTGGTCTCCAGGCCTTCCAGCCTGTGTGATGGTACTTCCGCCCTACTGGTGCTACAATCCAGAAACGGCATGCCAAACTTCTTGACCTGTCCATCTTTTGTTAGCAGACAATAGCTGCAGACCAGTCTCAGAATGGCTCTGCGCATGTCTTTACTGGTCAGGGTGTAAATGATGGGATTGAGGAGCGAATTGATCATGGCAATGCCCAAAAAGTAGTCAGCCTTGAACAGCACCTCGCAGCTTTGAGCAGGGCAGGAGAAGTCCAGCAGAAGAAGCACAAAAAGGGGCAGCCAGCAGGCGATGAAGACGCCAAGAACAATAGTCACTGTCTTCAGCAGAGCCAGATACTTCTGGGACTTCCTCGCCAATCCTTTGCGCTGCGTGCCAAAGCCTAACCGCTGGGTGTTGGACTTGACGATGCGGAAGATGCGCACGTAGAGCACCACGATGGACATCAGAACTAGGGTGAAAACAGTGATGCAAAAAAGGATGAAGCTCTTGGCGTAAAGCGGCAGGACAGTGGAGCATTCGTCCAAGTTTCCTATGCAATTCCAGCCCATGATTGGAAGAATGCCGAGGAGAATTGACAAGAGCCAACTTGCACCGATCAAACCAAACATCCGACCACGCTTGGCTCCTTGGTACGGCTTCATGCGGACCATCGTGACATGCCGCTCAATAGCTATAGCGAGGAGACTGATGACAGATGCAGAAAGAGTGATAAACACGCCACCTTCTCGAAGAAACCACAGCACTGGAGTCATTTTGAGAGTGTTTGCCCCTGAAGTCACTATGTTCACCATGTAGGTGAAACCGGCTAGCAGGTCAGACAGCGTCAAGCTGCCAAGTAAGTAGTACATTGGTATGTGGAATTTTTTGTTCTTCCATATTGCCACCAAAACGATCGCATTTTCCACTACAATGAGAAGACAGATGATGAGAAACGCAATGGCCTCGGGTTTCAGTCCATCCCGGTATTTGTTCTCTTTCAGTTTTCCGGTGAAGTTGTAATGGGCCATGATAACCGCATTGCTCTGGTACTCCCGGAACATCCTGAACATATAACCTGGGGCCGAGGTCATGGGTGGCGAAGTTGGTGCGATGGCAGCGTACGAAGCTTCCATTCCTCTTCTGCTGACCTTAAAAAACACGCTGATGGATCTCTGTTGAACAGGTAGTCCTTATTGCCATATTCCACCAAAGCACATAAAACAATCTCTCAAGGATTTAACAGGGTATTAATGTATCCTTAAGGCTCATTTGTGTTGAAATATTTACTGCTTTCCTTCTTGATGCTCAAATCACATCTTTGCTATATCCTCAAATGCCACCAGAGGGAACTGAAATAAAGCATTCGAAAATAATGTTAATTGATTGGATCAAAAAATAATAACTAGATATTTGTTAAACACATAAAAAAATGTACATTGGAATATTTAACATTTATCACACACTGTTTTAAATAACGATACGTGCATGCTCAATATTTAATTACTGTGTTCACACAGTACACTATTTGTTATCTAAGTGAAAGTGCATTTTAATCAGATTGCATTTAATTACATCAAGAATTGGAGTAAAACCCAAATTGTGGGAAAAACTCAAAGTAAATTGTGTATCAACAGTGCGTAAATTAGAATTAGTCAGCAGAACGTTAAAAAAAAGTACAGTAGCCTACTGGAAAAAACTGATAATAAAAAGACTTTCACATAAAACATTGTCAATGTTATTAGTATGTCATTTGATTTGGCGAAAGTATATTTTACAGACTTTACATTTGATAATTATTTAATGTTAAGATGATCTGTTTGTGCTATTAAAGTATGCCACCAAAATGTTGTGCTATTTATAATACGCTATAACCCTTTTTGCAGATACAGTTAGATATACTTGTTGATATACAGTATTTCCCTGTAAAGATATAAACTAGGTATTATCGTGTTAAATACACATTTCATCTACGTTTTTTCCGATATTTTATTTAGCTTCCAAATTACACACTATAGTCAAGTCAAGTTGATTTATATAGCGCTTTTCACAATGTAGATTGTGTCAAAGCAGCTTAACAGTTCTAGTAAAGTCCAGATTTCAGAGTTGTAGTTCAGTGTATATGGCAACAAAATCTGTTTAACTAATTAACAGGTTTGCTGTAGCATTAAAAAAATTTTTTATCGGCGATAAAATTATTAACATTTTTAAAGCATAGTAGGACGATCCCGCGAATTATTCTTTGCCTGTAGATTATATTAAACAATCGCACGACTATTGCGCGTTTTGCGTTATACAATTCAATCGTTTTTTTGCTCTCGATTAAGACAAACACGATCACTCATTTAGTCATTCTTATGCAAGCAAATCCAGCAGTTTGTAACTGCAATAAAAGTCCTTGCAAAAGTTTACACACGCACACACACACACACACACACACACACACACACAGTTCTCTTTCAAACAGTCGGTAAATCTCTATTTAAATGTAACCTCGCGCACAGACGTAAATGAACGTACCGTTTAAGTTGGAAATATTGAAGAATGTCTGGAAATGACAAATGCTCCTCTATTTCTCCCTCATGTCCTGCGCACAACCGACTGAGGCAGCGGACAGCAGCTGATGTGAGCTGAATCTTGGATCGGGACTCGTCTTGAAGTGGGCTGGTCTTGGCTTTCGGCTGTTCTCTTTCTGAACTGTCTGCGGCTGCTGAGACAGCACTTATTTTGGGTAATGAATTGCTTTGCGAACTTGAAGATACTTTGACATTTTATATGGCTTATATGGGACGTTCGTGTTTTTTTCTGATCTGTGAAGTTAAATAAAAAGTGCACAATTCATGCAAACGTAGCCTATTTATGATATATTTTGTGGAGATCATAAAATTAATGTAAAGAATGCAAAATGTCGTAAAAGTGGCGAATTGTTTTACATCTCAAAGTGACAAGTGAATATAATTAACATTTTTGAATCAATGTCAACACAAGTCAAATATAACCTATTTTACATATTAGTGTGTCTAGAAACTGTTAAATTATATTTTTGTCAAATACTTTTCATTAAAACATCTTTCTGTTTGTAAATAATCAAATTTATGTAAAGAATTCAAAATGTCTTAAGTGGTAAATTGTTTTACATCTAAAAGTGACAATTGACATATGTAAAATAATTTACCTATTTGAATCAATGACAAGTCAATCACACACACACACACACACACACACACACACACACACACACACACACACACACACACACACACACACACACACACACACACATTGGTGTAGAAACTGTTTAAATTATATATTTTTTGGTCAAAAAGTAAAATAGGTTTCATAAAAAATATATTTCCATTTGTAAATTGGGATTAGTGTCTTGTTAATAGTTAAAATGATTAATTCCTGATTTTTATTATTATTTATTTATTTATATTATTGTAATAATATATTTTATTATTTTTAAGACTTTTTTTTTTTAAAAGAAGTATTTCTGTAAAATCACAAATTAGTTGGAGCTCAATATCCAGTTTTTGTACCGATCCCAAAAATACATTTTCAAGTTAGCACAGTGTTAGAAAGTGTCACTGTTAAAGTGCAAAGTGGAATTTTCAACATTCAAGAGTTGGCACAGTCGACACGCCAGAATGCAATTTGAAAGTGAAAATAAATAGAACACCCTCGTGAATCACAAACCACCAACAATAGCTTTTCAAATATTGCAGCACAACTGTATATTTAAACATATGATTTTTTAAATACAATCTCTGCAAATGAATTGTTTCCATTTGAAAATAACTCATAGTTTATGATGCAGGATGTTTTGAGCTATATTGTTCTCCACAGTACTCACTTCCTTCATTCTGACGTGCATGCACTGACCAACAAGCCATATGACTAAATAAATAACCCTAGTCATTATGAGCATGTGATGCACAAAAACATAAAACGTGAGCTGTTTAAAAATTGCATTGGAATTACATTAGGCAGCTGAGAGTGTGAGCAAGCCAGAAGCCGGATTCTGCTTTCTTAAACAGGAAACTCTGTCATTGTACCTCGAAGGGAGAGGGATTTCCTTGAGAAACACCTATGAGGTCATACTGGGCCGTGTGGAACAAAGCACTCCATGAGGAACACGCTGTCCCCTCTGAATAGCCACTACGCTTGTAGTTTTCCAATTATGCAACCATGACTTTACAGAGTTGGCGGAATCATATAAAAGAGGGATTATTTGTGTTATGGCATAAATTATAGCAGGGTTCATGTAGGTCATGGAATTTTGGGAATATCATGGAATTTTTTAAGGTTCATTGCAACTTTTTTTTGTCCAATCATAAAAAATATAATAAAATGTTAGTTTCCATTCATCAAAATTACATTTTTTGATATCGTATTATTATTATTTTCATATTGCGCTACTTCACACCTATTGTTATGGTTGCTGTGCCTGTTAAATAAGGCTAACATGACAAGATAATGTATATTTTAAGAGCGTTTGCTTAAAAATGATCACTTCAAAGACTGTTAAAATTAAGCACAAAAACCCTAAATCTAAAGTTTGTAACTACTATCGAGCGATCAAATATGGGAAAGAGGGCTGTGCAGCCATTATTTTCTTCAAAATTTGAGGTAAATGATCAGTTGTTCTATTATTGGCTACTTAAGTCATGCAAATTGATATTCAATTTTTAATATTATTATTTTAACATTATATTATTAATATACAAGCACAACAAACGGCCTGCTTTTCTATTAAATAGATGGAAAAATCATGGAAATTCAGCTTTTTAGTCAGTGAAAGTTATGGAATTTGATATTTGGCTTAAAGTGTAATTCCCGGTAGAAAGAAAGAAAAAAATCTTGGAAGTTCAGCACCTGGCTTGTTCACCTGTTCATAGGGCAGCGAGGCCACTCATTTTCAGGCCTCTGCACATTCTGATGCTTTCCAGAGTGCCAGAAGTGAAGCAGTCCTTTCTCCTTTTTCTTTGCCCTCAGGGTCCCCTAATGGCAATCTCAGAAGGGCTCCACCTCCTCACGAGAAGCTCCAGCCAGCAGACAGACTCATCGCTCCTGCTGTGTCTGGATATCTGGGGCTCAGCATGTTACCTACATTTACACACAAAGGCCTGATAATCAACCACTCTACTCTGATACTCCCTGCTGAGACTGTTGGCTCACCCTGATGTTGGCTCCTGTTTCAGACACTTGAATGTCTGCTGCTCCTCCGATACAGATGTGAAAGTTGCCGACTAGAAGTAGGTGCAATTCCAGATGGAAGTTTATATGCAATATTTTTTTGTGGTCATTTTATCAGTTGATTTATTTATTTTTTCATGTTGAGGCAAGCAAAGCATTATGCAAAACTAAAAATAAAATGGTTCATAAAAGGTAATAAAAATGGAAATAACTCATAAATAATAATAAAACTAATGTAATTAATTAATACAAAATTTAGTTTAATATATAAAATAGTATAAATAAATATGAATAATATTGATAAGAAATTCAAATGTTTTCATTTTTGTTTAAAATTAGTGATTTAAAAAGTAATTGAATTAAAATAATAAATACATAATTGTACACTAATATATAAAAATTCCAAATAATACATAATTTAATGTATTAAAATATTGGATATAAATGTAAAAAATATCAAAAGAAAATTTAAATACTTTTATTATAATAACATTTAAAAAATCACCTTAATGATTAAAAAAGGGATTTAATTAAAATAATATATAAGTAATTGTACACTAATATATAAAAATTACAAATAATAAATAATTTATTTAATATATTAAAATATTGTATATAAATAATATTGAAATGAAATTCAAATATTTTTATTATAATAAAATGTTAAAAATCACATTGATTAAAAAAGTGATTTAATTAAAATAATATATAAATAATTAATATAAAACAATTCCAAATAATACATAATTTATTTAGTATATTAAAATATTGTATATAAATCTAAATAATATTGAAAGGAAACTTTTATTAAAACAAAACATTTTTTAATGATTAAAAAAGTGATTTAATTAAAAAATGAATGCTTTAGTAGATTGAACAATGCTATAGTCAAACTACATGTGCAATCTTGCTTGTTGTGTTTTCTTTTGTCTTTATTCATCACTCATCATTGTCATTGACTTGAATGGGCCGTTTAGTTCTTTACTGTTGTCTTTACTGTACGCTCGCATTCAGTTGACTGAAATATCATCAGTTAGGTGTTAAAATCTTTAATCCTAATGATCTAAATGAACTGTCGGGGAACTGAAAGAGATCACAAAGCTTTTGCCAAATCAGTCA